>JACBWV010000506.1:5646448-5810146 GCA_013435795.1 Chlamydomonas sp. ICE-L
CCACCCCATTTGAGGACTCATTTCCATCTCCTAGCCCTTAGGCCATGGCCGCCCGCCTTTGTAAGGTAAGGGCAAACCGACGCTTTTTCCCGCCCCGCCGGCGATTTCATCTTCCATACGCTCATGAAAGCATATTAGCTTTGGCGTCACTTTAATTTCAAATTCACATCATCTTCTCAGACATCTCCATGTCTACGGCCTGCTCGGGTGTTGGTGCGATATCAACTCCCGGGTCAAGAGCCAGCTGGTGATCTTTCCCGGTGTGTGCGACTTTTCAAATGGTTAAGGCCGTCCCATGCGGACCAATTGCAATCTTTGCTAGGTAGCACCAAGCATACTTGGGGATTGCATAGGGTACACCACATGTTAGGGTGGGGGGAAGGTCTAGCTATGCCTCTGGGACCAGTGACACTCCCCCCCATATTGCAAAAGCCTTAATGGGGGTGATAGGCAGTTTCCTGTTACATACATCTGCAAGTACATGGCACATGTTCGAACACCTTGCAGCTCTCCACCTCCATGGATTGTTGTCAACGCCATGTATTTTCCTCCCCAAACAAGGGCCACATATGGGCAACCCACCATAGCTTGCAACTTGGTCCGTTCAACTTGTACGTTTTTAAGGTCCACCCTTGGTTTGTGTGTGTAAGCGTGAATAGCCGATTTACATTACAATCAATTTGAGGCATGGGAATACAAGGAGAACCCAGCAAAAGGATGGCCATTCACCACATCATTAAATTACTTGTAAAAAGGCCCAACTGCAGCCATACACAATGGTGATGAAATCCATCTTCACATGAAATATACAAAATAAACATACATGGGCTTAAACTTTTCCCTTAAACTCTTCCCTCCTCCCCCTTAGGCCCCTCCGAGGAGTACCTGAACCTAAATGAACGTGGTTTCTGGTGATTAACCGCATGCTTTGGGTACCACGGTTATGGTAACTATAGAGACCCGTGTACATAGCGTCCTACGTGACTTCGATTTCAACCACCCTAAATCTGTAACCATCAATTGATTCCATCCCCAGATCTATTGCCATTTTTTCCGTTCCCAGATCAGTTAACATCTGTTGAGTTCATCCCCAGATCTGTAACCACATGCTGATTTCATATCCAGACATCTAACCACCTGCTAACCTTATCCCTATATAAGTAACTGTGACCGATGGTTTCCCATCTATGCTGTTAAACATCAGCTCTCTGGGGCGAGATTTACTTTGGTACAGTCAGCTTCAACATACTTTAATTTGCATAATTGTATAATGCACGCGATGTTGAATGCACTCAACCTAATTTGGTTCACGTTTCTAAAACTGTTGAACACAATCAGTAAAATCACGCATACTCCCTAATTGCTGGCTTGAACTATGTAACTCGTGGTTCTATTAATGATGGATTGTAATATACTAATATGTGTAGTGTAAACAATTCGCTACTGAGATGATGAGTGCCGATCACGAATACAACAATATTGCACTTGCCATCCAACCGAAGGGACTGGCATTTTTTCGTGCAATGTATCTGTTACTTTCGTTTACCGTATATTAGTATAATATAAATTAATATAATATAATATAAATTAAATTCAATTAAATTCAATTAATATAATATAATATAATATAATATACGGATAATATAAATGATATGTTTACACGCTTATCGCCGCGGGAATCAGTGAGGACGTAAGAATGAGAAGCAGTGAGGAGAAATTGCAAAATTAAGGGGTATACCACCCCATTTGCGCATAGGGCGCGCAGAGCTTAGGCCCATGGCGCCACTTTTATGTAAGGGCAACGACGCTTTCGGCGAATTTCATCTTCCATACTGCATCATAGCAAGATTACTTGGGCTCAACTTTAATTGCATCTTCTCAGACAGCTCCATGTCTAAGGCCAGGCTCGGTGGTGGAGCGAGATCGGAACTCGGGTCAGAGCCAGGCTGGTGATCTATTCCCGGTGTGCGACGTTCAAATGGTTAAGTCATCGGACCAAGTTGCAAGCTTTGTCTAGGTAGCCACAAAGCATACTTGGGGGATGCATAGGGTACACCTACATGTAGGGGGGAAGGTCTAGCTAGGCCTCATGGGGACCATGAGCACTCCCCACATAGGCAAGCCTTAATGGGGGTGCATAGGCAGTGTCATGTGGCATACATCTGCAAGTACATGGCACATGTTGCACACCTTGCAGCTCTACCTCCTATGGATGTGTACTCCATGTATTCCCCAAACAGGCCACATGGGCACCCAACCATAGCTTGCAACTTGGTCCGTTCACTTGTACGTTTTTAAGGTCCACCCTTGGTTTGTGTGTGTAACGTGAATAGCCTATTTACATCAAATTTGAGGCATGGGAATACAAGGAGAACCCAGCAAAAGGATGGCCATGCACCACATCATTAAATTACTTGTAAAAAGGCCCAACTGCAGCCCATACACAATGTGATGAATCCATCTTCACATGAAATATACAAAAATAAACATACATGGGCTTAAACTTTTCCCTTAAACTCTTCCCTCCTCCCCCTTATGCCCCTCACGAGGAGTACCTGAACCTAAATGAACGTGGTTTCTGGTGATTAACCGCATGCTTTGGGTACCACGGTTATGGTAACTATAGAGACCCGTGTACATAGCGTCCTACGTGACTTCGATTTCACCCCTAAATCTGTAACCATCAATTGATTCCATCCCCAGATCTATTGCCATTTTTCCGTTCCCAGATCAGTTAACATCTGTTGAGTTCATCCCCAGATCTGTAACCACATGCTGATTTCATATCCAGACATCTAACCACCTGCTAACCTTATCCCCTATATAAGTAACTGTGACCGATGGTTTCCCATCTATGCTGTTAAACATCAGCTCTGGGGCGAGATTTACTTTGGTACAGTCAGCTTCAACATACTTTAATTTGCATAATTGTATAATGCACGCGATGTTGAATGCACTCAACCTAATTTGGTTCACGTTTCTAAAACTGTTGAACACAATCAGTAAATCACGCATACTCCCTAATTGCTGGCTTGAACTATGTAACTCGTGTTCTATTAATGATGGATTGTAATATACTAATATGTGTAGTGTAAACAATTCGCTACTGAGATGATGAGTGCCGATCACGAATACAACAATATTGCACTTGCCATCCAACCGAAGGGACTGGCATTTTTTCGTGCAATGTATCTGTTACTTCGTTTACCGTATATTAGTATAATATAAATTAATATAATATAATATAAATTAAATTCAATTAAATTCAATTAATATAATATAATATAATATAATATACGGATAATATAAATGATATGTTTACACGCTTATCGCCGCGGGAATCAGTGAGGACGTAAGAATGAGAAGCAGTGAGGAGAAATTGCAAAATTAAGGGGTATACCACCCCATTTGCGCATAGGGCGCGCAGAGCTTAGGCCCATGGCGCCACTTTTATGTAAGGGCAACGACGCTTTCGGCGAATTTCATCTTCCATACTGCATCATAGCAAGATTACTTGGGCTCAACTTTAATTGCATCTTCTCAGACAGCTCCATGTCTAAGGCCAGGCTCGGTGGTGGAGCGAGATCGGAACTCGGGTCAGAGCCAGGCTGGTGATCTATTCCCGGTGTGCGACGTTCAAATGGTTAAGTCATCGGACCAAGTTGCAAGCTTTGTCTAGGTAGCCACAAAGCATACTTGGGGGATGCATAGGGTACACCTACATGTAGGGGGGAAGGTCTAGCTAGGCCTCATGGGGACCATGAGCACTCCCCACATAGGCAAGCCTTAATGGGGGTGCATAGGCAGTGTCATGTGACATACATCTGCAAGTACATGGCACATGTTGCACACCTTGCAGCTCTACCTCCTATGGATGTGTACTCCATGTATTCCCCAAACAGGCCACATGGGCACCCAACCATAGCTTGCAACTTGGTCCGTTCACTTGTACGTTTTTAAGGTCCACCCTTGGTTTGTGTGTGTAACGTGAATAGCCTATTTACATCAAATTTGAGGCATGGGAATACAAGGAGAACCCAGCAAAAGGATGGCCATGCACCACATCATTAAATTACTTGTAAAAAGGCCCAACTGCAGCCCATACACAATGTGATGAATCCATCTTCACATGAAATATACAAAAATAAACATACATGGGCTTAAACTTTTCCCTTAAACTCTTCCCTCCTCCCCCTTATGCCCCTCACGAGGAGTACCTGAACCTAAATGAACGTGGTTTCTGGTGATTAACCGCATGCTTTGGGTACCACGGTTATGGTAACTATAGAGACCCGTGTACATAGCGTCCTACGTGACTTCGATTTCACCCCTAAATCTGTAACCATCAATTGATTCCATCCCCAGATCTATTGCCATTTTTCCGTTCCCAGATCAGTTAACATCTGTTGAGTTCATCCCCAGATCTGTAACCACATGCTGATTTCATATCCAGACATCTAACCACCTGCTAACCTTATCCCCTATATAAGTAACTGTGACCGATGGTTTCCCATCTATGCTGTTAAACATCAGCTCTGGGGCGAGATTTACTTTGGTACAGTCAGCTTCAACATACTTTAATTTGCATAATTGTATAATGCACGCGATGTTGAATGCACTCAACCTAATTTGGTTCACGTTTCTAAAACTGTTGAACACAATCAGTAAATCACGCATACTCCCTAATTGCTGGCTTGAACTATGTAACTCGTGTTCTATTAATGATGGATTGTAATATACTAATATGTGTAGTGTAAACAATTCGCTACTGAGATGATGAGTGCCGATCACGAATACAACAATATTGCACTTGCCATCCAACCGAAGGGACTGGCATTTTTTCGTGCAATGTATCTGTTACTTCGTTTACCGTATATTAGTATAATATAAATTAATATAATATAATATAAATTAAATTCAATTAAATTCAATTAATATAATATAATATAATATAATATACGGATAATATAAATGATATGTTTACACGCTTATCGCCGCGGGAATCAGTGAGGACGTAAGAATGAGAAGCAGTGAGGAGAAATTGCAAAATTAAGGGGTATACCACCCCATTTGCGCATAGGGCGCGCAGAGCTTAGGCCCATGGCGCCACTTTTATGTAAGGGCAACGACGCTTTCGGCGAATTTCATCTTCCATACTGCATCATAGCAAGATTACTTGGGCTCAACTTTAATTGCATCTTCTCAGACAGCTCCATGTCTAAGGCCAGGCTCGGTGGTGGAGCGAGATCGGAACTCGGGTCAGAGCCAGGCTGGTGATCTATTCCCGGTGTGCGACGTTCAAATGGTTAAGTCATCGGACCAAGTTGCAAGCTTTGTCTAGGTAGCCACAAAGCATACTTGGGGGATGCATAGGGTACACCTACATGTAGGGGGGAAGGTCTAGCTAGGCCTCATGGGGACCATGAGCACTCCCCACATAGGCAAGCCTTAATGGGGGTGCATAGGCAGTGTCATGTGGCATACATCTGCAAGTACATGGCACATGTTGCACACCTTGCAGCTCTACCTCCTATGGATGTGTACTCCATGTATTCCCCAAACAGGCCACATGGGCACCCAACCATAGCTTGCAACTTGGTCCGTTCACTTGTACGTTTTTAAGGTCCACCCTTGGTTTGTGTGTGTAACGTGAATAGCCTATTTACATCAAATTTGAGGCATGGGAATACAAGGAGAACCCAGCAAAAGGATGGCCATGCACCACATCATTAAATTACTTGTAAAAAGGCCCAACTGCAGCCCATACACAATGTGATGAATCCATCTTCACATGAAATATACAAAAATAAACATACATGGGCTTAAACTTTTCCCTTAAACTCTTCCCTCCTCCCCCTTATGCCCCTCACGAGGAGTACCTGAACCTAAATGAACGTGGTTTCTGGTGATTAACCGCATGCTTTGGGTACCACGGTTATGGTAACTATAGAGACCCGTGTACATAGCGTCCTACGTGACTTCGATTTCACCCCTAAATCTGTAACCATCAATTGATTCCATCCCCAGATCTATTGCCATTTTTCCGTTCCCAGATCAGTTAACATCTGTTGAGTTCATCCCCAGATCTGTAACCACATGCTGATTTCATATCCAGACATCTAACCACCTGCTAACCTTATCCCCTATATAAGTAACTGTGACCGATGGTTTCCCATCTATGCTGTTAAACATCAGCTCTGGGGCGAGATTTACTTTGGTACAGTCAGCTTCAACATACTTTAATTTGCATAATTGTATAATGCACGCGATGTTGAATGCACTCAACCTAATTTGGTTCACGTTTCTAAAACTGTTGAACACAATCAGTAAATCACGCATACTCCCTAATTGCTGGCTTGAACTATGTAACTCGTGTTCTATTAATGATGGATTGTAATATACTAATATGTGTAGTGTAAACAATTCGCTACTGAGATGATGAGTGCCGATCACGAATACAACAATATTGCACTTGCCATCCAACCGAAGGGACTGGCATTTTTTCGTGCAATGTATCTGTTACTTCGTTTACCGTATATTAGTATAATATAAATTAATATAATATAATATAAATTAAATTCAATTAAATTCAATTAATATAATATAATATAATATAATATACGGATAATATAAATGATATGTTTACACGCTTATCGCCGCGGGAATCAGTGAGGACGTAAGAATGAGAAGCAGTGAGGAGAAATTGCAAAATTAAGGGGTATACCACCCCATTTGCGCATAGGGCGCGCAGAGCTTAGGCCCATGGCGCCACTTTTATGTAAGGGCAACGACGCTTTCGGCGAATTTCATCTTCCATACTGCATCATAGCAAGATTACTTGGGCTCAACTTTAATTGCATCTTCTCAGACAGCTCCATGTCTAAGGCCAGGCTCGGTGGTGGAGCGAGATCGGAACTCGGGTCAGAGCCAGGCTGGTGATCTATTCCCGGTGTGCGACGTTCAAATGGTTAAGTCATCGGACCAAGTTGCAAGCTTTGTCTAGGTAGCCACAAAGCATACTTGGGGGATGCATAGGGTACACCTACATGTAGGGGGGAAGGTCTAGCTAGGCCTCATGGGGACCATGAGCACTCCCCACATAGGCAAGCCTTAATGGGGGTGCATAGGCAGTGTCATGTGGCATACATCTGCAAGTACATGGCACATGTTGCACACCTTGCAGCTCTACCTCCTATGGATGTGTACTCCATGTATTCCCCAAACAGGCCACATGGGCACCCAACCATAGCTTGCAACTTGGTCCGTTCACTTGTACGTTTTTAAGGTCCACCCTTGGTTTGTGTGTGTAACGTGAATAGCCTATTTACATCAAATTTGAGGCATGGGAATACAAGGAGAACCCAGCAAAAGGATGGCCATGCACCACATCATTAAATTACTTGTAAAAAGGCCCAACTGCAGCCCATACACAATGTGATGAATCCATCTTCACATGAAATATACAAAAATAAACATACATGGGCTTAAACTTTTCCCTTAAACTCTTCCCTCCTCCCCCTTATGCCCCTCACGAGGAGTACCTGAACCTAAATGAACGTGGTTTCTGGTGATTAACCGCATGCTTTGGGTACCACGGTTATGGTAACTATAGAGACCCGTGTACATAGCGTCCTACGTGACTTCGATTTCACCCCTAAATCTGTAACCATCAATTGATTCCATCCCCAGATCTATTGCCATTTTTCCGTTCCCAGATCAGTTAACATCTGTTGAGTTCATCCCCAGATCTGTAACCACATGCTGATTTCATATCCAGACATCTAACCACCTGCTAACCTTATCCCCTATATAAGTAACTGTGACCGATGGTTTCCCATCTATGCTGTTAAACATCAGCTCTGGGGCGAGATTTACTTTGGTACAGTCAGCTTCAACATACTTTAATTTGCATAATTGTATAATGCACGCGATGTTGAATGCACTCAACCTAATTTGGTTCACGTTTCTAAAACTGTTGAACACAATCAGTAAATCACGCATACTCCCTAATTGCTGGCTTGAACTATGTAACTCGTGTTCTATTAATGATGGATTGTAATATACTAATATGTGTAGTGTAAACAATTCGCTACTGAGATGATGAGTGCCGATCACGAATACAACAATATTGCACTTGCCATCCAACCGAAGGGACTGGCATTTTTTCGTGCAATGTATCTGTTACTTCGTTTACCGTATATTAGTATAATATAAATTAATATAATATAATATAAATTAAATTCAATTAAATTCAATTAATATAATATAATATAATATAATATACGGATAATATAAATGATATGTTTACACGCTTATCGCCGCGGGAATCAGTGAGGACGTAAGAATGAGAAGCAGTGAGGAGAAATTGCAAAATTAAGGGGTATACCACCCCATTTGCGCATAGGGCGCGCAGAGCTTAGGCCCATGGCGCCACTTTTATGTAAGGGCAACGACGCTTTCGGCGAATTTCATCTTCCATACTGCATCATAGCAAGATTACTTGGGCTCAACTTTAATTGCATCTTCTCAGACAGCTCCATGTCTAAGGCCAGGCTCGGTGGTGGAGCGAGATCGGAACTCGGGTCAGAGCCAGGCTGGTGATCTATTCCCGGTGTGCGACGTTCAAATGGTTAAGTCATCGGACCAAGTTGCAAGCTTTGTCTAGGTAGCCACAAAGCATACTTGGGGGATGCATAGGGTACACCTACATGTAGGGGGGAAGGTCTAGCTAGGCCTCATGGGGACCATGAGCACTCCCCACATAGGCAAGCCTTAATGGGGGTGCATAGGCAGTGTCATGTGGCATACATCTGCAAGTACATGGCACATGTTGCACACCTTGCAGCTCTACCTCCTATGGATGTGTACTCCATGTATTCCCCAAACAGGCCACATGGGCATCCAACCATAGCTTGCAACTTGGTCCGTTCACTTGTACGTTTTTAAGGTCCACCCTTGGTTTGTGTGTGTAACGTGAATAGCCTATTTACATCAAATTTGAGGCATGGGAATACAAGGAGAACCCAGCAAAAGGATGGCCATGCACCACATCATTAAATTACTTGTAAAAAGGCCCAACTGCAGCCCATACACAATGTGATGAATCCATCTTCACATGAAATATACAAAAATAAACATACATGGGCTTAAACTTTTCCCTTAAACTCTTCCCTCCTCCCCCTTATGCCCCTCACGAGGAGTACCTGAACCTAAATGAACGTGGTTTCTGGTGATTAACCGCATGCTTTGGGTACCACGGTTATGGTAACTATAGAGACCCGTGTACATAGCGTCCTACGTGACTTCGATTTCACCCCTAAATCTGTAACCATCAATTGATTCCATCCCCAGATCTATTGCCATTTTTCCGTTCCCAGATCAGTTAACATCTGTTGAGTTCATCCCCAGATCTGTAACCACATGCTGATTTCATATCCAGACATCTAACCACCTGCTAACCTTATCCCCTATATAAGTAACTGTGACCGATGGTTTCCCATCTATGCTGTTAAACATCAGCTCTGGGGCGAGATTTACTTTGGTACAGTCAGCTTCAACATACTTTAATTTGCATAATTGTATAATGCACGCGATGTTGAATGCACTCAACCTAATTTGGTTCACGTTTCTAAAACTGTTGAACACAATCAGTAAATCACGCATACTCCCTAATTGCTGGCTTGAACTATGTAACTCGTGTTCTATTAATGATGGATTGTAATATACTAATATGTGTAGTGTAAACAATTCGCTACTGAGATGATGAGTGCCGATCACGAATACAACAATATTGCACTTGCCATCCAACCGAAGGGACTGGCATTTTTTCGTGCAATGTATCTGTTACTTCGTTTACCGTATATTAGTATAATATAAATTAATATAATATAATATAAATTAAATTCAATTAAATTCAATTAATATAATATAATATAATATAATATACGGATAATATAAATGATATGTTTACACGCTTATCGCCGCGGGAATCAGTGAGGACGTAAGAATGAGAAGCAGTGAGGAGAAATTGCAAAATTAAGGGGTATACCACCCCATTTGCGCATAGGGCGCGCAGAGCTTAGGCCCATGGCGCCACTTTTATGTAAGGGCAACGACGCTTTCGGCGAATTTCATCTTCCATACTGCATCATAGCAAGATTACTTGGGCTCAACTTTAATTGCATCTTCTCAGACAGCTCCATGTCTAAGGCCAGGCTCGGTGGTGGAGCGAGATCGGAACTCGGGTCAGAGCCAGGCTGGTGATCTATTCCCGGTGTGCGACGTTCAAATGGTTAAGTCATCGGACCAAGTTGCAAGCTTTGTCTAGGTAGCCACAAAGCATACTTGGGGGATGCATAGGGTACACCTACATGTAGGGGGGAAGGTCTAGCTAGGCCTCATGGGGACCATGAGCACTCCCCACATAGGCAAGCCTTAATGGGGGTGCATAGGCAGTGTCATGTGGCATACATCTGCAAGTACATGGCACATGTTGCACACCTTGCAGCTCTACCTCCTATGGATGTGTACTCCATGTATTCCCCAAACAGGCCACATGGGCATCCAACCATAGCTTGCAACTTGGTCCGTTCACTTGTACGTTTTTAAGGTCCACCCTTGGTTTGTGTGTGTAACGTGAATAGCCTATTTACATCAAATTTGAGGCATGGGAATACAAGGAGAACCCAGCAAAAGGATGGCCATGCACCACATCATTAAATTACTTGTAAAAAGGCCCAACTGCAGCCCATACACAATGTGATGAATCCATCTTCACATGAAATATACAAAAATAAACATACATGGGCTTAAACTTTTCCCTTAAACTCTTCCCTCCTCCCCCTTATGCCCCTCACGAGGAGTACCTGAACCTAAATGAACGTGGTTTCTGGTGATTAACCGCATGCTTTGGGTACCACGGTTATGGTAACTATAGAGACCCGTGTACATAGCGTCCTACGTGACTTCGATTTCACCCCTAAATCTGTAACCATCAATTGATTCCATCCCCAGATCTATTGCCATTTTTCCGTTCCCAGATCAGTTAACATCTGTTGAGTTCATCCCCAGATCTGTAACCACATGCTGATTTCATATCCAGACATCTAACCACCTGCTAACCTTATCCCCTATATAAGTAACTGTGACCGATGGTTTCCCATCTATGCTGTTAAACATCAGCTCTGGGGCGAGATTTACTTTGGTACAGTCAGCTTCAACATACTTTAATTTGCATAATTGTATAATGCACGCGATGTTGAATGCACTCAACCTAATTTGGTTCACGTTTCTAAAACTGTTGAACACAATCAGTAAATCACGCATACTCCCTAATTGCTGGCTTGAACTATGTAACTCGTGTTCTATTAATGATGGATTGTAATATACTAATATGTGTAGTGTAAACAATTCGCTACTGAGATGATGAGTGCCGATCACGAATACAACAATATTGCACTTGCCATCCAACCGAAGGGACTGGCATTTTTTCGTGCAATGTATCTGTTACTTCGTTTACCGTATATTAGTATAATATAAATTAATATAATATAATATAAATTAAATTCAATTAAATTCAATTAATATAATATAATATAATATAATATACGGATAATATAAATGATATGTTTACACGCTTATCGCCGCGGGAATCAGTGAGGACGTAAGAATGAGAAGCAGTGAGGAGAAATTGCAAAATTAAGGGGTATACCACCCCATTTGCGCATAGGGCGCGCAGAGCTTAGGCCCATGGCGCCACTTTTATGTAAGGGCAACGACGCTTTCGGCGAATTTCATCTTCCATACTGCATCATAGCAAGATTACTTGGGCTCAACTTTAATTGCATCTTCTCAGACAGCTCCATGTCTAAGGCCAGGCTCGGTGGTGGAGCGAGATCGGAACTCGGGTCAGAGCCAGGCTGGTGATCTATTCCCGGTGTGCGACGTTCAAATGGTTAAGTCATCGGACCAAGTTGCAAGCTTTGTCTAGGTAGCCACAAAGCATACTTGGGGGATGCATAGGGTACACCTACATGTAGGGGGGAAGGTCTAGCTAGGCCTCATGGGGACCATGAGCACTCCCCACATAGGCAAGCCTTAATGGGGGTGCATAGGCAGTGTCATGTGGCATACATCTGCAAGTACATGGCACATGTTGCACACCTTGCAGCTCTACCTCCTATGGATGTGTACTCCATGTATTCCCCAAACAGGCCACATGGGCACCCAACCATAGCTTGCAACTTGGTCCGTTCACTTGTACGTTTTTAAGGTCCACCCTTGGTTTGTGTGTGTAACGTGAATAGCCTATTTACATCAAATTTGAGGCATGGGAATACAAGGAGAACCCAGCAAAAGGATGGCCATGCACCACATCATTAAATTACTTGTAAAAAGGCCCAACTGCAGCCCATACACAATGTGATGAATCCATCTTCACATGAAATATACAAAAATAAACATACATGGGCTTAAACTTTTCCCTTAAACTCTTCCCTCCTCCCCCTTATGCCCCTCACGAGGAGTACCTGAACCTAAATGAACGTGGTTTCTGGTGATTAACCGCATGCTTTGGGTACCACGGTTATGGTAACTATAGAGACCCGTGTACATAGCGTCCTACGTGACTTCGATTTCACCCCTAAATCTGTAACCATCAATTGATTCCATCCCCAGATCTATTGCCATTTTTCCGTTCCCAGATCAGTTAACATCTGTTGAGTTCATCCCCAGATCTGTAACCACATGCTGATTTCATATCCAGACATCTAACCACCTGCTAACCTTATCCCCTATATAAGTAACTGTGACCGATGGTTTCCCATCTATGCTGTTAAACATCAGCTCTGGGGCGAGATTTACTTTGGTACAGTCAGCTTCAACATACTTTAATTTGCATAATTGTATAATGCACGCGATGTTGAATGCACTCAACCTAATTTGGTTCACGTTTCTAAAACTGTTGAACACAATCAGTAAATCACGCATACTCCCTAATTGCTGGCTTGAACTATGTAACTCGTGTTCTATTAATGATGGATTGTAATATACTAATATGTGTAGTGTAAACAATTCGCTACTGAGATGATGAGTGCCGATCACGAATACAACAATATTGCACTTGCCATCCAACCGAAGGGACTGGCATTTTTTCGTGCAATGTATCTGTTACTTCGTTTACCGTATATTAGTATAATATAAATTAATATAATATAATATAAATTAAATTCAATTAAATTCAATTAATATAATATAATATAATATAATATACGGATAATATAAATGATATGTTTACACGCTTATCGCCGCGGGAATCAGTGAGGACGTAAGAATGAGAAGCAGTGAGGAGAAATTGCAAAATTAAGGGGTATACCACCCCATTTGCGCATAGGGCGCGCAGAGCTTAGGCCCATGGCGCCACTTTTATGTAAGGGCAACGACGCTTTCGGCGAATTTCATCTTCCATACTGCATCATAGCAAGATTACTTGGGCTCAACTTTAATTGCATCTTCTCAGACAGCTCCATGTCTAAGGCCAGGCTCGGTGGTGGAGCGAGATCGGAACTCGGGTCAGAGCCAGGCTGGTGATCTATTCCCGGTGTGCGACGTTCAAATGGTTAAGTCATCGGACCAAGTTGCAAGCTTTGTCTAGGTAGCCACAAAGCATACTTGGGGGATGCATAGGGTACACCTACATGTAGGGGGGAAGGTCTAGCTAGGCCTCATGGGGACCATGAGCACTCCCCACATAGGCAAGCCTTAATGGGGGTGCATAGGCAGTGTCATGTGGCATACATCTGCAAGTACATGGCACATGTTGCACACCTTGCAGCTCTACCTCCTATGGATGTGTACTCCATGTATTCCCCAAACAGGCCACATGGGCATCCAACCATAGCTTGCAACTTGGTCCGTTCACTTGTACGTTTTTAAGGTCCACCCTTGGTTTGTGTGTGTAACGTGAATAGCCTATTTACATCAAATTTGAGGCATGGGAATACAAGGAGAACCCAGCAAAAGGATGGCCATGCACCACATCATTAAATTACTTGTAAAAAGGCCCAACTGCAGCCCATACACAATGTGATGAATCCATCTTCACATGAAATATACAAAAATAAACATACATGGGCTTAAACTTTTCCCTTAAACTCTTCCCTCCTCCCCCTTATGCCCCTCACGAGGAGTACCTGAACCTAAATGAACGTGGTTTCTGGTGATTAACCGCATGCTTTGGGTACCACGGTTATGGTAACTATAGAGACCCGTGTACATAGCGTCCTACGTGACTTCGATTTCACCCCTAAATCTGTAACCATCAATTGATTCCATCCCCAGATCTATTGCCATTTTTCCGTTCCCAGATCAGTTAACATCTGTTGAGTTCATCCCCAGATCTGTAACCACATGCTGATTTCATATCCAGACATCTAACCACCTGCTAACCTTATCCCCTATATAAGTAACTGTGACCGATGGTTTCCCATCTATGCTGTTAAACATCAGCTCTGGGGCGAGATTTACTTTGGTACAGTCAGCTTCAACATACTTTAATTTGCATAATTGTATAATGCACGCGATGTTGAATGCACTCAACCTAATTTGGTTCACGTTTCTAAAACTGTTGAACACAATCAGTAAATCACGCATACTCCCTAATTGCTGGCTTGAACTATGTAACTCGTGTTCTATTAATGATGGATTGTAATATACTAATATGTGTAGTGTAAACAATTCGCTACTGAGATGATGAGTGCCGATCACGAATACAACAATATTGCACTTGCCATCCAACCGAAGGGACTGGCATTTTTTCGTGCAATGTATCTGTTACTTCGTTTACCGTATATTAGTATAATATAAATTAATATAATATAATATAAATTAAATTCAATTAAATTCAATTAATATAATATAATATAATATAATATACGGATAATATAAATGATATGTTTACACGCTTATCGCCGCGGGAATCAGTGAGGACGTAAGAATGAGAAGCAGTGAGGAGAAATTGCAAAATTAAGGGGTATACCACCCCATTTGCGCATAGGGCGCGCAGAGCTTAGGCCCATGGCGCCACTTTTATGTAAGGGCAACGACGCTTTCGGCGAATTTCATCTTCCATACTGCATCATAGCAAGATTACTTGGGCTCAACTTTAATTGCATCTTCTCAGACAGCTCCATGTCTAAGGCCAGGCTCGGTGGTGGAGCGAGATCGGAACTCGGGTCAGAGCCAGGCTGGTGATCTATTCCCGGTGTGCGACGTTCAAATGGTTAAGTCATCGGACCAAGTTGCAAGCTTTGTCTAGGTAGCCACAAAGCATACTTGGGGGATGCATAGGGTACACCTACATGTAGGGGGGAAGGTCTAGCTAGGCCTCATGGGGACCATGAGCACTCCCCACATAGGCAAGCCTTAATGGGGGTGCATAGGCAGTGTCATGTGACATACATCTGCAAGTACATGGCACATGTTGCACACCTTGCAGCTCTACCTCCTATGGATGTGTACTCCATGTATTCCCCAAACAGGCCACATGGGCACCCAACCATAGCTTGCAACTTGGTCCGTTCACTTGTACGTTTTTAAGGTCCACCCTTGGTTTGTGTGTGTAACGTGAATAGCCTATTTACATCAAATTTGAGGCATGGGAATACAAGGAGAACCCAGCAAAAGGATGGCCATGCACCACATCATTAAATTACTTGTAAAAAGGCCCAACTGCAGCCCATACACAATGTGATGAATCCATCTTCACATGAAATATACAAAAATAAACATACATGGGCTTAAACTTTTCCCTTAAACTCTTCCCTCCCCCTTATGCCCCTCACGAGGAGTACCTGAACCTAAATGAACGTGGTTTCTGGTGATTAACCGCATGCTTTGGGTACCACGGTTATGGTAACTATAGAGACCCGTGTACATAGCGTCCTACGTGACTTCGATTTCACCCCTAAATCTGTAACCATCAATTGATTCCATCCCCAGATCTATTGCCATTTTTCCGTTCCCAGATCAGTTAACATCTGTTGAGTTCATCCCCAGATCTGTAACCACATGCTGATTTCATATCCAGACATCTAACCACCTGCTAACCTTATCCCCTATATAAGTAACTGTGACCGATGGTTTCCCATCTATGCTGTTAAACATCAGCTCTGGGGCGAGATTTACTTTGGTACAGTCAGCTTCAACATACTTTAATTTGCATAGTATAATGCACGCGATGTTGAATGCACTCAACCTAATTTGGTTCACGTTTCTAAAACTGTTGAACACAATCAGTAAATCACGCATACTCCCTAATTGCTGGCTTGAACTATGTAACTCGTGTTCTATTAATGATGGATTGTAATATACTAATATGTGTAGTGTAAACAATTCGCTACTGAGATGATGAGTGCCGATCACGAATACAACAATATTGCACTTGCCATCCAACCGAAGGGACTGGCATTTTTTCGTGCAATGTATCTGTTACTTCGTTTACCGTATATTAGTATAATATAAATTAATATAATATAATATAAATTAAATTCAATTAAATTCAATTAATATAATATAATATAATATAATATACGGATAATATAAATGATATGTTTACACGCTTATCGCCGCGGGAATCAGTGAGGACGTAAGAATGAGAAGCAGTGAGGAGAAATTGCAAAATTAAGGGGTATACCACCCCATTTGCGCATAGGGCGCGCAGAGCTTAGGCCCATGGCGCCACTTTTATGTAAGGGCAACGACGCTTTCGGCGAATTTCATCTTCCATACTGCATCATAGCAAGATTACTTGGGCTCAACTTTAATTGCATCTTCTCAGACAGCTCCATGTCTAAGGCCAGGCTCGGTGGTGGAGCGAGATCGGAACTCGGGTCAGAGCCAGGCTGGTGATCTATTCCCGGTGTGCGACGTTCAAATGGTTAAGTCATCGGACCAAGTTGCAAGCTTTGTCTAGGTAGCCACAAAGCATACTTGGGGGATGCATAGGGTACACCTACATGTAGGGGGGAAGGTCTAGCTAGGCCTCATGGGGACCATGAGCACTCCCCACATAGGCAAGCCTTAATGGGGGTGCATAGGCAGTGTCATGTGGCATACATCTGCAAGTACATGGCACATGTTGCACACCTTGCAGCTCTACCTCCTATGGATGTGTACTCCATGTATTCCCCAAACAGGCCACATGGGCACCCAACCATAGCTTGCAACTTGGTCCGTTCACTTGTACGTTTTTAAGGTCCACCCTTGGTTTGTGTGTGTAACGTGAATAGCCTATTTACATCAAATTTGAGGCATGGGAATACAAGGAGAACCCAGCAAAAGGATGGCCATGCACCACATCATTAAATTACTTGTAAAAAGGCCCAACTGCAGCCCATACACAATGTGATGAATCCATCTTCACATGAAATATACAAAAATAAACATACATGGGCTTAAACTTTTCCCTTAAACTCTTCCCTCCTCCCCCTTATGCCCCTCACGAGGAGTACCTGAACCTAAATGAACGTGGTTTCTGGTGATTAACCGCATGCTTTGGGTACCACGGTTATGGTAACTATAGAGACCCGTGTACATAGCGTCCTACGTGACTTCGATTTCACCCCTAAATCTGTAACCATCAATTGATTCCATCCCCAGATCTATTGCCATTTTTCCGTTCCCAGATCAGTTAACATCTGTTGAGTTCATCCCCAGATCTGTAACCACATGCTGATTTCATATCCAGACATCTAACCACCTGCTAACCTTATCCCCTATATAAGTAACTGTGACCGATGGTTTCCCATCTATGCTGTTAAACATCAGCTCTGGGGCGAGATTTACTTTGGTACAGTCAGCTTCAACATACTTTAATTTGCATAATTGTATAATGCACGCGATGTTGAATGCACTCAACCTAATTTGGTTCACGTTTCTAAAACTGTTGAACACAATCAGTAAATCACGCATACTCCCTAATTGCTGGCTTGAACTATGTAACTCGTGTTCTATTAATGATGGATTGTAATATACTAATATGTGTAGTGTAAACAATTCGCTACTGAGATGATGAGTGCCGATCACGAATACAACAATATTGCACTTGCCATCCAACCGAAGGGACTGGCATTTTTTCGTGCAATGTATCTGTTACTTCGTTTACCGTATATTAGTATAATATAAATTAATATAATATAATATAAATTAAATTCAATTAAATTCAATTAATATAATATAATATAATATAATATACGGATAATATAAATGATATGTTTACACGCTTATCGCCGCGGGAATCAGTGAGGACGTAAGAATGAGAAGCAGTGAGGAGAAATTGCAAAATTAAGGGGTATACCACCCCATTTGCGCATAGGGCGCGCAGAGCTTAGGCCCATGGCGCCACTTTTATGTAAGGGCAACGACGCTTTCGGCGAATTTCATCTTCCATACTGCATCATAGCAAGATTACTTGGGCTCAACTTTAATTGCATCTTCTCAGACAGCTCCATGTCTAAGGCCAGGCTCGGTGGTGGAGCGAGATCGGAACTCGGGTCAGAGCCAGGCTGGTGATCTATTCCCGGTGTGCGACGTTCAAATGGTTAAGTCATCGGACCAAGTTGCAAGCTTTGTCTAGGTAGCCACAAAGCATACTTGGGGGATGCATAGGGTACACCTACATGTAGGGGGGAAGGTCTAGCTAGGCCTCATGGGGACCATGAGCACTCCCCACATAGGCAAGCCTTAATGGGGGTGCATAGGCAGTGTCATGTGGCATACATCTGCAAGTACATGGCACATGTTGCACACCTTGCAGCTCTACCTCCTATGGATGTGTACTCCATGTATTCCCCAAACAGGCCACATGGGCACCCAACCATAGCTTGCAACTTGGTCCGTTCACTTGTACGTTTTTAAGGTCCACCCTTGGTTTGTGTGTGTAACGTGAATAGCCTATTTACATCAAATTTGAGGCATGGGAATACAAGGAGAACCCAGCAAAAGGATGGCCATGCACCACATCATTAAATTACTTGTAAAAAGGCCCAACTGCAGCCCATACACAATGTGATGAATCCATCTTCACATGAAATATACAAAAATAAACATACATGGGCTTAAACTTTTCCCTTAAACTCTTCCCTCCTCCCCCTTATGCCCCTCACGAGGAGTACCTGAACCTAAATGAACGTGGTTTCTGGTGATTAACCGCATGCTTTGGGTACCACGGTTATGGTAACTATAGAGACCCGTGTACATAGCGTCCTACGTGACTTCGATTTCACCCCTAAATCTGTAACCATCAATTGATTCCATCCCAGATCTATTGCCATTTTTCCGTTCCCAGATCAGTTAACATCTGTTGAGTTCATCCCCAGATCTGTAACCACATGCTGATTTCATATCCAGACATCTAACCACCTGCTAACCTTATCCCCTATATAAGTAACTGTGACCGATGGTTTCCCATCTATGCTGTTAAACATCAGCTCTGGGGCGAGATTACTTTGGTACAGTCAGCTTCAACATACTTTAATTGCTTCAACAACTTAATTGCATATTGTATAATGCACGCGATGTTGAATGCACTCAACCTAATTTGGTTCACGTTTCTAAAACTGTTGAACACAATCAGTAAATCACGCATACTCCCTAATTGCTGGCTTGAACTATGTAACTCGTGTTCTATTAATGATGGATTGTAATATACTAATATGTGTAGTGTAAACAATTCGCTACTGAGATGATGAGTGCCGATCACGAATACAACAATATTGCACTTGCCATCCAACCGAAGGGACTGGCATTTTTTCGTGCAATGTATCTGTTACTTCGTTTACCGTATATTAGTATAATATAAATTAATATAATATAATATAAATTAAATTCAATTAAATTCAATTAATATAATATAATATAATATAATATACGGATAATATAAATGATATGTTTACACGCTTATCGCCGCGGGAATCAGTGAGGACGTAAGAATGAGAAGCAGTGAGGAGAAATTGCAAAATTAAGGGGTATACCACCCCATTTGCGCATAGGGCGCGCAGAGCTTAGGCCCATGGCGCCACTTTTATGTAAGGGCAACGACGCTTTCGGCGAATTTCATCTTCCATACTGCATCATAGCAAGATTACTTGGGCTCAACTTTAATTGCATCTTCTCAGACAGCTCCATGTCTAAGGCCAGGCTCGGTGGTGGAGCGAGATCGGAACTCGGGTCAGAGCCAGGCTGGTGATCTATTCCCGGTGTGCGACGTTCAAATGGTTAAGTCATCGGACCAAGTTGCAAGCTTTGTCTAGGTAGCCACAAAGCATACTTGGGGGATGCATAGGGTACACCTACATGTAGGGGGGAAGGTCTAGCTAGGCCTCATGGGGACCATGAGCACTCCCCACATAGGCAAGCCTTAATGGGGGTGCATAGGCAGTGTCATGTGGACATACATCTGCAAGTACATGGCACATGTTGCACACCTTGCAGCTCTACCTCCTATGGATGTGTACTCCATGTATTCCCCAAACAGGCCACATGGGCACCCAACCATAGCTTGCAACTTGGTCCGTTCACTTGTACGTTTTTAAGGTCCACCCTTGGTTTGTGTGTGTAACGTGAATAGCCTATTTACATCAAATTTGAGGCATGGGAATACAAGGAGAACCCAGCAAAAGGATGGCCATGCACCACATCATTAAATTACTTGTAAAAAGGCCCAACTGCAGCCCATACACAATGTGATGAATCCATCTTCACATGAAATATACAAAAATAAACATACATGGGCTTAAACTTTTCCCTTAAACTCTTCCCTCCTCCCCCTTATGCCCCTCACGAGGAGTACCTGAACCTAAATGAACGTGGTTTCTGGTGATTAACCGCATGCTTTGGGTACCACGGTTATGGTAACTATAGAGACCCGTGTACATAGCGTCCTACGTGACTTCGATTTCACCCCTAAATCTGTAACCATCAATTGATTCCATCCCCAGATCTATTGCCATTTTTCCGTTCCCAGATCAGTTAACATCTGTTGAGTTCATCCCCAGATCTGTAACCACATGCTGATTTCATATCCAGACATCTAACCACCTGCTAACCTTATCCCCTATATAAGTAACTGTGACCGATGGTTTCCCATCTATGCTGTTAAACATCAGCTCTGGGGCGAGATTTACTTTGGTACAGTCAGCTTCAACATACTTTAATTTGCATAATTGTATAATGCACGCGATGTTGAATGCACTCAACCTAATTTGGTTCACGTTTCTAAAACTGTTGAACACAATCAGTAAATCACGCATACTCCCTAATTGCTGGCTTGAACTATGTAACTCGTGTTCTATTAATGATGGATTGTAATATACTAATATGTGTAGTGTAAACAATTCGCTACTGAGATGATGAGTGCCGATCACGAATACAACAATATTGCACTTGCCATCCAACCGAAGGGACTGGCATTTTTTCGTGCAATGTATCTGTTACTTCGTTTACCGTATATTAGTATAATATAAATTAATATAATATAATATAAATTAAATTCAATTAAATTCAATTAATATAATATAATATAATATAATATACGGATAATATAAATGATATGTTTACACGCTTATCGCCGCGGGAATCAGTGAGGACGTAAGAATGAGAAGCAGTGAGGAGAAATTGCAAAATTAAGGGGTATACCACCCCATTTGCGTATAGGGCGCGCAGAGCTTAGGCCCATGGCGCCACTTTTATGTAAGGGCAACGACGCTTTCGGCGAATTTCATCTTCCATACTGCATCATAGCAAGATTACTTGGGCTCAACTTTAATTGCATCTTCTCAGACAGCTCCATGTCTAAGGCCAGGCTCGGTGGTGGAGCGAGATCGGAACTCGGGTCAGAGCCAGGCTGGTGATCTATTTCCGGTGTGCGACGTTCAAATGGTTAAGTCATCGGACCAAGTTGCAAGCTTTGTCTAGGTAGCCACAAAGCATACTTGGGGGATGCATAGGGTACACCTACATGTAGGGGGGAAGGTCTAGCTAGGCCTCATGGGGACCATGAGCACTCCCCACATAGGCAAGCCTTAATGGGGGTGCATAGGCAGTGTCATGTGGCATACATCTGCAAGTACATGGCACATGTTGCACACCTTGCAGCTCTACCTCCTATGGATGTGTACTCCATGTATTCCCCAAACAGGCCACATGGGCATCCAACCATAGCTTGCAACTTGGTCCGTTCACTTGTACGTTTTTAAGGTCCACCCTTGGTTTGTGTGTGTAACGTGAATAGCCTATTTACATCAAATTTGAGGCATGGGAATACAAGGAGAACCCAGCAAAAGGATGGCCATGCACCACATCATTAAATTACTTGTAAAAAGGCCCAACTGCAGCCCATACACAATGTGATGAATCCATCTTCACATGAAATATACAAAAATAAACATACATGGGCTTAAACTTTTCCCTTAAACTCTTCCCTCCTCCCCCTTATGCCCCTCACGAGGAGTACCTGAACCTAAATGAACGTGGTTTCTGGTGATTAACCGCATGCTTTGGGTACCACGGTTATGGTAACTATAGAGACCCGTGTACATAGCGTCCTACGTGACTTCGATTTCACCCCTAAATCTGTAACCATCAATTGATTCCATCCCCAGATCTATTGCCATTTTTCCGTTCCCAGATCAGTTAACATCTGTTGAGTTCATCCCCAGATCTGTAACCACATGCTGATTTCATATCCAGACATCTAACCACCTGCTAACCTTATCCCCTATATAAGTAACTGTGACCGATGGTTTCCCATCTATGCTGTTAAACATCAGCTCTGGGGCGAGATTTACTTTGGTACAGTCAGCTTCAACATACTTTAATTTGCATAGTTGTATAATGCACGCGATGTTGAATGCACTCAACCTAATTTGGTTCACGTTTCTAAAACTGTTGAACACAATCAGTAAATCACGCATACTCCCTAATTGCTGGCTTGAACTATGTAACTCGTGTTCTATTAATGATGGATTGTAATATACTAATATGTGTAGTGTAAACAATTCGCTACTGAGATGATGAGTGCCGATCACGAATACAACAATATTGCACTTGCCATCCAACCGAAGGGACTGGCATTTTTTCGTGCAATGTATCTGTTACTTCGTTTACCGTATATTAGTATAATATAAATTAATATAATATAATATAAATTCAATTAAATTAAATTCAATTAATATAATATAATATAATATAATATACGGATAATATAAATGATATGTTTACACGCTTATCGCCGCGGGAATCAGTGAGGACGTAAGAATGAGAAGCAGTGAGGAGAAATTGCAAAATTAAGGGGTATACCACCCCATTTGCGCATAGGGCGCGCAGAGCTTAGGCCCATGGCGCCACTTTTATGTAAGGGCAACGACGCTTTCGGCGAATTTCATCTTCCATACTGCATCATAGCAAGATTACTTGGGCTCAACTTTAATTGCATCTTCTCAGACAGCTCCATGTCTAAGGCCAGGCTCGGTGGTGGAGCGAGATCGGAACTCGGGTCAGAGCCAGGCTGGTGATCTATTCCCGGTGTGCGACGTTCAAATGGTTAAGTCATCGGACCAAGTTGCAAGCTTTGTCTAGGTAGCCACAAAGCATACTTGGGGGATGCATAGGGTACACCTACATGTAGGGGGGAAGGTCTAGCTAGGCCTCATGGGGACCATGGGCACTCCCCACATAGGCAAGCCTTAATGGGGGTGCATAGGCAGTGTCATGTGGCATACATCTGCAAGTACATGGCACATGTTGCACACCTTGCAGCTCTACCTCCTATGGATGTGTACTCCATGTATTCCCCAAACAGGCCACATGGGCATCCAACCATAGCTTGCAACTTGGTCCGTTCACTTGTACGTTTTTAAGGTCCACCCTTGGTTTGTGTGTGTAACGTGAATAGCCTATTTACATCAAATTTGAGGCATGGGAATACAAGGAGAACCCAGCAAAAGGATGGCCATGCACCACATCATTAAATTACTTGTAAAAAGGCCCAACTGCAGCCCATACACAATGTGATGAATCCATCTTCACATGAAATATACAAAAATAAACATACATGGCTTAAACTTTTCCCTTAAACTCTTCCCTCCTCCCCCTTATGCCCCTCACGAGGAGTACCTGAACCTAAATGAACGTGGTTTCTGGTGATTAACCGCATGCTTTGGGTACCACGGTTATGGTAACTATAGAGACCCGTGTACATAGCGTCCTACGTGACTTCGATTTCACCCCTAAATCTGTAACCATCAATTGATTCCATCCCCTGATCTATTGCCATTTTTCCGTTCCCAGATCAGTTAACATCTGTTGAGTTCATCCCCAGATCTGTAACCACATGCTGATTTCATATCCAGACATCTAACCACCTGCTAACCTTATCCCCTATATAAGTAACTGTGACCGATGGTTTCCCATCTATGCTGTTAAACATCAGCTCTGGGGCGGGTTTACTTTGGTACAGTCAGCTTCAACATACTTTAATTTGCATAGTTGTATAATGCACGCGATGTTGAATGCACTCAACCTAATTTGGTTCACGTTTCTAAAACTGTTGAACACAATCAGTAAATCACGCATACTCCCTAATTGCTGGCTTGAACTATGTAACTCGTGTTCTATTAATGATGGATTGTAATATACTAATATGTGTAGTGTAAACAATTCGCTACTGAGATGATGAGTGCCGATCACGAATACAACAATATTGCACTTGCCATCCAACCGAAGGGACTGGCATTTTTTCGTGCAATGTATCTGTTACTTCGTTTACCGTATATTAGTATAATATAAATTAATATAATATAATATAAATTCAATTCAATTAAATTCAATTAATATAATATAATATAATATAATATACGGATAATATAAATGATATGTTTACACGCTTATCGCCGCGGGAATCAGTGAGGACGTAAGAATGAGAAGCAGTGAGGAGAAATTGCAAAATTAAGGGGTATACCACCCCATTTGCGCTATAGGGCGCGCAGAGCTTAGGCCCATGGCGCCACTTTTTATGTAAGGGCAACGACGCTTTCGGCGAATTTCATCTTCCATACTGCATCATAGCAAGATTACTTGGGCTCAACTTTAATTGCATCTTCTCAGACAGCTCCATGTCTAAGGCCAGGCTCGGTGGTGGAGCGAGATCGGAACTCGGGTCAGAGCCAGGCTGGTGATCTATTTCCGGTGTGCGACGTTCAAATGGTTAAGTCATCGGACCAAGTTGCAAGCTTTGTCTAGGTAGCCACAAAGCATACTTGGGGGATGCATAGGGTACACCTACATGTAGGGGGAAGGTCTAGCTAGGCCTCATGGGGACCATGAGCACTCCCCACATAGGCAAGCCTTAATGGGGGTGCATAGGCAGTGTCATGTGGCATACATCTGCAAGTACATGGCACATGTTGCACACCTTGCAGCTCTACCTCCTATGGATGTGTACTCCATGTATTCCCCAAACAGGCCACATGGGCATCCAACCATAGCTTGCAACTTGGTCCGTTCACTTGTACGTTTTTAAGGTCCACCCTTGGTTTGTGTGTGTAACGTGAATAGCCTATTTACATCAAATTTGAGGCATGGGAATACAAGGAGAACCCAGCAAAAGGATGGCCATGCACCACATCATTAAATTACTTGTAAAAAGGCCCAACTGCAGCCCATACACAATGTGATGAATCCATCTTCACATGAAATATACAAAAATAAACATACTTGGGCTTAAACTTTTCCCTTAAACTCTTCCCTCCTCCCCCTTATGCCCCTCACGAGGAGTACCTGAACCTAAATGAACGTGGTTTCTGGTGATTAACCGCATGCTTTGGGTACCACGGTTATGGTAACTATAGAGACCCGTGTACATAGCGTCCTACGTGACTTCGATTTCACCCCTAAATCTGTAACCATCAATTGATTCCATCCCCTGATCTATTGCCATTTTTCCGTTCCCAGATCAGTTAACATCTGTTGAGTTCATCCCCAGATCTGTAACCACATGCTGATTTCATATCCAGACATCTAACCACCTGCTAACCTTATCCCCTATATAAGTAACTGTGACCGATGGTTTCCCATCTATGCTGTTAAACATCAGCTCTGGGGCGGGTTTACTTTGGTACAGTCAGCTTCAACATACTTTAATTTGCATAGTTGTATAATGCACGCGATGTTGAATGCACTCAACCTAATTTGGTTCACGTTTCTAAAACTGTTGAACACAATCAGTAAATCACGCATACTCCCTAATTGCTGGCTTGAACTATGTAACTCATGTTCTATTAATGATGGATTGTAATATACTAATATGTGTAGTGTAAACAATTCGCTACTGAGATGATGAGTGCCGATCACGAATACAACAATATTGCACTTGCCATCTAACCGAAGGGACAGGCATTTTTTCGTGCAATGTATCTGTTACTTCGTTTACCGTATATTAGTATAATATAAATTAATATAATATAATATAAATTAAATTCAATTAAATTCAATTAATATAATATAATATAATATAATATACGGATAATATAAATGATATGTTTACACGCTTATCGCCGCGGGAATCAGTGAGGACGTAAGAATGAGAAGCAGTGAGGAGAAATGAGAAGCAGTGACACACTTTATAAGCAATGAGACGCAGTGAAGCAATCTAGCAATAATAACACGCAATGGGACGCAATGAGGCGCAGTGACACGCAATGAGACGTGTTGACAAGAGAGTCAGGAGGCGAGAGTATGAGACCTCTTGGACGACTAGTTCTGACAGACGATGAGCAATTGGAATAATTACAAGAAGGGGATTAGGAGAGGCTGTACAAATAGACGGCACGAGTAAATTCAAATAAAGGGGTATAAAGGTGGTTACGGTGCCATAGGGGCACCGTTACCAGCACCCTAGATATTTAAATAATAAACCGGGAGATACCCTGAAGGTGAAGGGCTCCGCTATACGACGCCTTGGACGAGGTCGTTGACGACAGCAAGGCTGGGGGGCGGCCCACCTCGCAAGCGAAGGGGCGAAGCATCACACCCTGCATCACACTGCGCGCACGTGCACGTGATCCGACATACCCCCACCCTTTGAGGCGAAAATCCTTCTTGTGAAAAAATGTATTGTATCCAGCCTGCCTTTAGCCTGCACACATGTCTCTCTGTCTCCTGGCTTCCCGCGCGTCTATATCGGTTGTCAACCCGCCAGGTTGCCGCGGGTTGCTGTCTACGATCCCGGGGTCTACGATCAGACGCACGGGAGCAGACCCCTGTCCAGACCAGGGACCAGACCGGACCAGACCGGGCCAGACCCCGAGGACCAGACCCCTGGCCAGGGCGGGCCAGGGCAGGGAACAGACGACTCCAACCTCGCCCCCTCCAGCTCGCTCCAGCTCCGACCTCACACCTCAGCCCCTGTCACATGTCACACCACGCCGAGGTCCGAGGTCCGAGGTCCGAGTCAGTCGGGACGTTTTTAACTTCCCAGATCTACAGGCCTCCCCCCAGCTTCTACTCGCGTTCCCCTTGCTACTGACCCATACCCCTGACACTCCTCCCTTATCATAAATACCTCCCCTGAACACCTGTTGTCCGTTCCTCCCGTCCTCCTGCTTTTTCTCCGTCAGTGACTTTTCGCCGGCATCGTTACCCGCCTAGAGGATTCGAGCACCTCTCCACCACCGCGTACCAGCTGCAGCTCATCGGGCCAAGATGCCGACCGCGTACAGCATGATGCTTGCCATCCCTTGCAAGCAGACCGAGAGTGTGGACATCAAGACTCAGCTGCTCAGCTACATCCGCGCAACGTACTCAGATCAGCAGGCCAACGATGCTGCGGACGACTGCACAACGATTCAGCAACTAAGAGCAGACATAGTCCACGCCCATGGCCCTGGCCAAGCCCCAGCGCTCAAGGATACACTTGCCAAGTAAGCATCCATCGCATTTGACTGCGGTCCTTGTTCCTGGGGCTGAGCGTATCGATGCAGGTCGCTACCCGGGGGGGGTGGGAGCGGGTGGGGGGAGGAGATCTGGGCCTGGGAGCTAGGGGGGCAAGTGACTCACTCTCTCTGGTCAGCTGCCCAGGGCTGCTTCCTCTACCGTCTATCTGCACCCTCTCTGCTGCTGATTACTCGAAGACCTCCATTCCCTTGTTTATTGCAGCTGACTGGCTTGGCTTGGGAGTACGTTGGGGCAGTAGGAGGGTGCCTTGCCAACTCTTGGTCGTCGCATGGAGCTCGGCGAGTCCCTTCCTAAAATTATCGAAGAGTTACAAACCCACTTCTAAACCCGCAGGCAAATTCGAATCCACATGCTCAACCACAGGCACATCCACGAACACATCCACAAACACTTGCACATCCATATGCCCATCCGCATGCACATTCACATTCAAATGCACATCCGCCACCACAAGTGCATGAGCATCCACATGCACATCCACATGCATGCGCAGATCTACATTCACTAACAAATGCTCGATCGCATGCGCATCCAAATCATCAACCACACGCAACCACAAACACAAGTTCAAGAGCACAGACGTTAACACAAACTCTACAACATGTACTAACACGCACACAGGCGCAAACAGAAGAAGAAAAAAACGGGCACTAACACAGACACAAACACAAAAACAAATGCACATCCACAACCACAACCAGATTCACATCCACCCCCCCACACACCCCCACCTCCCCCACCACCACACTCACACCCACCACAAACACATTCACACTCACGACCACCTTCACACCCCCACCCCCACCCCACCCCACCCACCACAGCCACACCCACCACCACACCCCCACCCACCACAAACACCCACACCCACCCACCACAGACACATTCACACCCACCCCCACCACCATACCCACACTCACTACCACACCTACACCCACCACCACACTCTCAACCACCTTCAATACCAGGTACCTGCGAAGCTTGACTGCCATTGCCTCCCGCTTCCCAGTGAGCAAGAGCTCTGGAGAGGTTCAGGTGGCCTTCACATGGATTGATGCCTTCAAACCTAAGGTAGGGTTTAGGGCTTAGGGTTCAGGGTTCAGGTGGCCTTCACATGGATTGATGCCTTCGAAGGTAAGGTATGGTTTAGGGCTTAGGGTTCAGGTGGCCTTCACATGGATTGATGCCTTCAAAGCTATGGTAGGGTTTAGGACTTTGGGTTCAGGTGGCCTTCACATGGATTGATGCCTTCAAACCTAAGGTAGGGTTTAGGGTTTAGGGATTAGGTGGCCTTCACATGGATTGATGCCTTTAAAGCTAAGGTGGGGTTTAGGGCTTTGGGTTCAGGTGGCCTTCACATGGATTGATGCCTTCAAACCGAAGGTAGGGTTTAGGGTTTATGGTTCAGGTGGCCTTCACATGGATTGATCCCTTAAAAGCTAAGGTAGCGTTTATGGTTCAGGTCAACCGAAGGTAGGGTACGATGGGGGAGTAGGTTGTGGAGTGTGGTGGTGGTAGGTTTGGTTGTGGTGTGGTGAGTGTATGGTGGTGGTGGGTTAAGGTGCGGTGTGGTGTAGTGGGGTGGGGTTAAACCCTTTACCAAACACCAGCACCCAACACCCCCCACCCCCTTCTTGTAACGCCAGTCAAAATCACATTTTTTGTTCAATGAGTATTCAGAATATTGCAACCTTTCTTCTCCCACCAACACCCGACTCACAACATCCAACACCCAACACCCAACACCTAACAACCAACGCCCAATAAACCTAACACCCAACACCCAACACACAACAACCAACACACAACAACCAACACACAACAACCGACACACAACAACCAACACCTAACGCCAAATAAACCAAACACCAGCACACAACAACCAACACGCAACAACTAACAACCAACACCCAGCGCCCAATAAACCAAACCCCAGCACCCAACAACGAACACCCAACACCCAACACCCAGCGCCCAATAACCAAACACCAGCACCCAACAACCCCCCACTCCCTTCTCGCGCCGCAGGTTAAAATCTCGCAGTACAACATTCATTTCGAGAAGGCGGGTGTGATATTCAACTTGGCAGCAGTTTTGAGCCAGCAAGCGATTGCATGTGACAGGCAGGCAGCTGATGGACTGAAGCAAGCTTGCTCATACTTCCAGGTGCGAACTGCGTCATTACTACGCAACCAACTATACAACCAACCAACCAACCTTCTAGACAACCAGCTACACAAATATCCAACTTTAGAGACGGCCAACTATCTGGCCGCAGCATTAAGCCAGCAAGCGATTGCATGTGACAGGCAGGCAGCTGATGAATTGAAGCAAGCTTGCCCATACTTCCAGGTGCAAACTACCTCCTATGTATGTTACCGGCCACCATTGCTTAAAAATAAAAAACGTCTGGAGGGGTGTGGTGTTCAGGAGACCCTCCCATGTTACAGTCCAGGGGTAGTTTGCATTTGCATCCTGTATGTTCCTGTTTCCTCTTCCTGTCTTCCTGCTGTTGTATTAGCTAAACGTATGTTACAGTCCAGGGGTAGGCCAAATAGGCTTAAGGGACTTGCCCAACCGTGATAGCCAGCTAGCGATTGCACGTGACAGGCAGGCAGCTGATAAACTGAAGCAAGCTAGTACATTCTTGCAGGTACGAACTACCTCACGTGTGTATGTATGTTACATTCTGTTTATGTGAATGCGTGGGGCATTATCTTTGAGGCAGTTGTATGTCGGTGAACCGGTACCCTACGTCTGCAGAGAACACAACCAGGCCTCATTGCTATGGGCACTTGATAGGAGGGGCTAAAAAGAATAAGCATTGACAAGAAAATAAAAGAACACAAGTCTCAGGCAAATTGGCGGAGAGTGTTGGCTATCAGAACGACAGATGGAAACGGAATGGAGCGGACAGAAGCCAGTTAGTTACGAGACAGTTGGCTGACATGTAAGGCTTCGTCTCTGTTGCGCAACGCTCGGTCAATTGGTCGCTCGCTCGCTCGGTCAGTCGGTCGCTTGCAAAAACAGACAATGGAGTGACACTGAGGCCCCCGCTCCCCAGAAGGGGGGGCTCCAAACAATAACCAACTCAGCACCCACCCACCCACCCACCCACCTGGACAACCTGTTACACAAATATCCAACTTGCTACACCGCCAACTATCTGGCTGCACCATTAAGCCAGCAAGCGATCGCATGTGACAGGTAAGCAGCTGATGGATTGAGGCAAACTTGTACCGAAAGAACAACAGGCAGAAATACAGACAGGCAGGCAGGCAGGTCATTCTTAATGCTGACATCAAGTGGTTAAGTTGACTGTGCGGCTGGACCACAACCTACTTGCGGAACACCGATCACCAGACAGAGACAGACAGACAGACAGACAGACAGACTGACTGACTGACAGACAGACAGACAGACAGACAGACAGACAGAAAGACAGACAGACAGACAGACAGACAGACTGACTGACTGACTGACTGACTGACTGACAGACAGACTGACAGACAGACAGACAGACAGACAGACAGACAGACAGACAGACAGACAGACAGACAGTTGGATGGTTCCCTTACCCCAATACCCACGTATCACCCCACCCCCCTCCCCCCAGCCCCCCCGCCATCCCATCCTCCAACCACCCTGCCCCCACCCTTACCCTCCCACCCCACCCCACCCCACCCACCCACCCACCCTCACCGTCAACATGAGGCAGCTGGCTGGTTGGCTTACCTGAAGGAGGACAGAGAGCGGCAAACACTGGCACTCCAAACCCAATCATCGCAACCCACACCAGCCCACCCACTCCATTCCCAATCCACACCATCCCAACACCACCCGCCCACCCAACCCACTAACCCACCCACCCACCCACCCTCACCGCCAACAGGAGGCAGCTGGGTGGTATGCTTACCTGAAGGATACGGAGAGCGGCAAGACCGACAACCCCAAGCCCCCAGACTGTTCAGGGGAGGTGGCAGGTCTGCTGAGAAGCTGATGCTGGCGCAAGCACAGGTAACGGAACTGGAGAGGGGAAGGAGGAGGGGGAAGAGGGAGGGGGAGGGAGGGAGGGGTAAGAGGGAGAGGGGTAAGGAGAGGGGGAGGGAGGGAGGGAGGGAGGAGAGGAGAGGGAGAGGGAGAAGGAGAGGGAGGGGAGGGGGAGGGAGGGGAGGGGGAGGGGGAGGGGGGGAGGGAGGGAGGTTCTCTTTCTTGTTCTTGGGTTCTTTCTTGTGCGCGGTGCGGTTTCCCTCTTCCTCTTTTCTTTTGGTTTTTGTCCGGTCTGCTTGGAGATGGCTGATATAGCGCACCGAAACAAGTCCCTGACACTGGAGCGGAAGGGTTAGTGGTCGTGGGACGTTCGTAGCCTGGAAGAGTAGTATGATCGGGCGGGAGTGAAGGGTGTCAGAAGAAGGGGAGGTATGGCCGGTTGCAGCTTGTCGGTTTAAGAGCTCGGTAGGGAGGGCCATTGTTCCTAGGGCGGTGTCAGATCAGAGTGGTGATTGCTTGGCCCTTTTACGCTGTACACGTTGCTTCGGACAGTGGGTAAGCGGGAGTGAGGGAGGTGGAGGTAAGTGGCGGACTTGGGATTTTGCATTTCTGTTCGGGGGTATACTCGTGTTCTGTGAGCTTCTTCGCTTTCTTGTCCCGCTTTCCTTTTTTCCCTTTCGTGTACCCCCTCCCTCCTTTCCTTTTCTCTATTTGGGAGGGGAGGGGAGGGAGAAGAGGGGAGGGAGGGAGGGAAGGAAAAGGAGAGGAAGGGTGCCTGTGTGAGAGGGATAGGGGGGCAGGGAGGGAGGGTTGGCCACTAACACCCAGCCAGCCACATGGCCACCTCATACCCCCCCCCCCCCCCCCCCCCCCCCCCCCCCCCCCCCCCCCCCCCCTCTCTCTCTCCTATAGGAGTGTGTGTTCAGAAGGTAGTCATCTGATTTTGGGCCAGAATGATTGCCACACACATACACACACTCTCTCTCTCTCTTTATTACCTACCCAGCCACCCACCTAATCCTCCCCAACCCAACCCAAACCCACCCAACCCAACCCAACCCAACCCAACCCAACCCAACCCAGCCCAGCCCAGCCCAGCCCAGCCCGCCCAGCCCAGCCTAGCCCCAACCCAACCCACTAACACCCAGCCAGCCACATGGCCACCTCAACCCCCCCCCCCCCTCTCTCTCTCTCTATAGGAGTGTGTGTCAAGAAGGTAGTCATCTGATTTTGGGCCAGAATGATTGCCACACACATACACACACTCTCTCTCTCTCTTTATTACATACCCAGCCACCCACATAATCCTCCCAACCCAACCAACCCAACCCAACCCAACCCAACCCAACCCAACCCAACCCAACCCAACCCAACCCAACCCAACCCAACCCAACCCAACCCAACCCAACCCAGCCCAGCCCAGCCCAGCCCAGCCCAGCCTAGCCCAACCCAACCTAACCCAACCCAGCCCAGCCCAGCCCAGCCCAGCCCAGCCCAACCCAACCCAACCCAACCCAACCCAACCCAACCCAACCCAACCCATCCCCAACAGGAGTGTGTGTTCAACAAGGCAGTCATCGACCAAAAGAGCCCAGGAGTCATTGCCAAGCTGGCAAAGCAGACCCACACCATGTACTCTGACGTGGATAGGCTGTTTAACATTCCCACCATGGCCACCTGTTTCGACAAAACTTGGGGGGTAAGTCACTTCAGGGTTAAGACAGGTCCTGGGGGGGTAAGCACTTCAGGGTCAAGAGACCTGGGGGGGTAGGGGGGGGGGGGAGGTAAGAAGTAAGGGTTAAGGACGGTAGGGGGGGGGTAAGGCACTTCAGGGTCAGACGTCCTGGGGGGGAGGGGGGGGGGGGAGGGGGGGGGGGGGAGTAAGCCCATAAAGGGTTTAAGACAGGTCCTGGGGGAGGTAAGGCACTTCAGGTCAAGACGTCCTGGGGGGGTTGGTAGGGGGGGGGGGGGGGGGGGGGAGGTAAGATAAGAAGGGTTAAGACAGGTCCCTTGGGGGGGTATAAGCACGTCAGGGTAATTGTCCTGAGGGGGGGTGGAGGGGGCGGGTATGGGGTAGGACTTCAGGGTTGTTAATTGTCCTGGGGGGCGGGAGGGAGGGGATGGAGGGGGAGGGGTTTAGGGCAGGGAGAGAGGGGGGGAAGGGTTTAGGTACATTAGGAATAAGGCACTTCAGGGTAATTTGTCCTGGGGGGGGATGGGGCAGGGGGGGGGGGGTAAAGGCACTTCAGGAGTTAATTGTCCTGGGGGGGGATGGGGGGGGGGGGAGGCACTTCAGGGTTAATTGTCCTGGGGGGGGAGGGGGGGGGGGGGGGCGGGGGTTGGGGGGGGACATTTAGGGGGGGGGGGTTGGGGGGGGGGGGGGGGGGGGGGGGGGGGGCACTTCAGGGTTAAGGGGTCCGGGGGGGGAGGGGGGGGGTAGGTAAGGCACTTCAGGGTTAATTGTTCTTGGGGGGGGAGGGGGGGGGGGGTAGGTTAAAGGGGGGGGGGTTACGGCATTCAGGGTTAATTGGCCTGGGGGGGAAGGGGGGGGGGAAGGCACTTCAGGGTTAATTGCCTGGGGGGGGAGGGGGGGGGGGGGGGGGGGGGGGGGGGGAAGGCACTTCAGGGTTAAGTGTCCTGGGGGGGGAGGGGGGGGGGGTTGGTAAGGCACTTCAGGGTTTAATTGTCCTGGGGGGGGAGGGGGGGGGCGGGGGGTGGGGGGGGGGGGGTAAGCACTTCGCGGTTAATTGTCCTGGGGGGGGAGGGATGGGGGGGGGGGGGGGGGGTAGGCACTTAAGGGTTAATTGGCTGGGGGGGGAGGGGCGGGGGGGGTAAGGGCACTCAGGGGTTAAGTGTCCTGGGGGGGGAGGGGGGGGGGGGGGGGGTAGGGCACTTCATTCAGGGTTAATGTCCCTGGAGGGGGGGAGGGGGGGGGGTTTAAGGGCCCACTTCGGGTAATTGTCCGGGGGGGGGGAGGGTGGGAGGGGGGGGGGGGGTGGGTAAGGCATTCAGGGTTAATCGTTCCCTGGGGGGGAGGGGGGGGGGTAAATGCGTAGCATTCAGGGTAAATGTCGCTGTGGGGGGGAGGGGGGTGGGGGGTGGGGCTTTACAGGGGGGGGGGGGTAAGGCACTTCGGGTTGTTAATTGTTCTGGGGGGGGAGGGGGGGGGTAAGGCACTTCAGGGTTGACAGGTCCTGGGGGGTAAGGCAGTTGTTACCATTCCCCAAATTGGTCTCGTAATTTGACAAATCCTGGGGGGTAAACCCTGATCACTTCTCCCCACACTCTGGACCCCTCCCCTCTCCTCCTGAACCCTGACCCTTCACTTGTTTACACAGGGCCCTTGACCCTCCCACCGATCCTGTCCCTTACCCCTCCCCCTGACCCCTGAACCATCCCCACTGGTACCCTGCACCCTTCACCCGTCCTCCCTGTCCATGCCCCCTTCAAACCCACCCACCCCCCCTGTCCCTGCCCCCTTTCACCAATCACCCCGACCCTTGAACCCTCTCCCCTGACACCTTCCCTTTGTTTGCAGGTTACGTGGTGGCGCATAAGGCCTCCCTCTATGATGTTGAGACTCTATTCCAGTCAGCCAAGGCTCACAGGTACGAGGTGATGGCCAAGCATGGTACACTGCACCATTACCACCTCAACCATTGATGAATGCAACCATCATCATCATCATCATCATCATCATCATCATCATCATCATCATCAAACATTAACATCATCTGACACACACTCTCTCACACACACATACCAGTATACCACACACCACTCCCTCACACCACACACACTCTCACACACATACCAGTATACCACTCACACCACACAAACACAGCAAACACAATCTCTCACACACACATACCAGTATACCACTCACACCACACAAACACAGCAAACACAATCTCTCACACACACATACCAGTATACCACACACACACCAGACCACACACATACCAGCATTCCACACACCACACACACACAGTCTCTGTCATACATACACATACCAGTATACCACACACACACACACACGACACAGTCTCTCTCGTACACACACATACCATTATACTACTTACATCACACCACACCACACCACGCACACACCAGTCCACACACACACACACACACACAGGGCAGATTCCAAGGTGAACAACGAGATTGCGGTGCTGACGGAGGCTTTCAAGCGTGTCCAGGCAACACCACCCACATACCACACACACCACACCACATACACATACCACACATACCAGTATACCACACACACACTATACCACACACACATACCACACATACCAGTATACCACACACACACTACACCACACACACATACCACACATACCAGTATACCACACGCACACTACACCACACACACATACCACACATACCAGTATACCACACACACACTACACCACACACACATACCACACATACCAGTATACCACACACACACTACACCACACACACATACCACACACACCAGTATACCACACACACACACACACGGCGGATTCCAAGGTGAGCAACGAGATTGCGGTGCTGACGGAGGCTTTCAAGCGTGTGCAAGCAACACCACACACATACCAGTATACCACACACACCACACCACACACATACCAGTATACCACACACACCATACCACACACACATACCACACATACCAGGATACCACACACACACTACACCACACACACATACCAGTATACCACACACACCATACCACACATACCAGGATACCACACACACACTACACCACACACACATACCACACATACCAGTATACCACACACACCACACCACACACACACACACACACACACAGGGCGGATTCCAAAGTGAACAACGAGATTGCGGTGCTGACAGAGGCTTTCAAGCGTGTCCAGGCAACCAAGAAGTTGGCTAAATTGGCACCCCCTGACTTCGTGACCAGTGTCAATAAACTGCAGGAGTCCATTCAAATCTGCTTGACTAAGGCTGAGAAGGTACGATAGCATGGAGTGGTAGGAGACGCTTGTTCAGTAGGCCAGCCTTAAATGACATGTATGTTACATGGTATGGTACAGTCCATGGGTAGCCAATTAGGCTAAGTCAGCACACACACACTGACTTCGTGACCAGCGTCAATAAACTGCAGGAGTCCATTCAAATCTGCTTGACTAAGGCCGAGAAGGTACGATAGCATGAAGTGGTAGGAGACGCTTGTCCTGTAGGCCAGACTTCCATCACCACCGCTACCACCACCACTATCATCACCACCAACACCACCACGGCCACCACTACCACGGCCACCTCTACAGCCCAGGGGTAGCCAGTTAGGCCAAATCAGCACACACACCAACGTGACGCTTGTTCAGTAGGCCAGCCTTAAATGACATGTATGGTAAATGATATGTTACAGTCCAGGGGTAGCCCATTAGGCTAAATCAGCACACACACCAAGGTGACGCTTGTTCAGTAGGCCAGCCTTAAATGACATGTATGGTAAATGATATGTTACAGTCCAGGGGTAGCCCATTAGGCTAAATCAGCACACACACCAAGGTGACGCTTGTTCAGTAGGCCAGCCTTAAATGACATGTATGGTAAATGATATGTTACAGTCCAGGGGTAGCCCATTAGGCTAAATCAGCACACACACCAACGTGACGCTTGTTCAGTAGGCCAGCCTTAAATGACATGTATGGTAAATGATATGTTACAGTCCAGGGGTAGCCCATTAGGCTAAATCAGCACACACACCAAGGTGACGCTTGTTCAGTAGGCCAGCCTTAAATGACATGTATGGTAAATGATATGTTACAGTCCAGGGGTAGCCCATTAGGCTAAATCAGCACACACACCAACGTGACGCTTGTTCAGTAGGCCAGCCTTAAATGACATGTATGGTAAATGATATGTTACAGTCCAGGGGTAGCCCATTAGGCTAAATCAGCACACACACCAATGTGACGCTTGTTCAGTAGGCCAGCCTTAAATGGCATGTATGTTACATGGTATGTTACAGTCCATGGGTAGCCCATTAGGCTAAATCAGCACACACACCAATGTGATGCTTGTTCAGTAGGCCAGCCTTAAATGACATGTATGGTAAATGGTATGTTGCAGTCCAGGGGTAGCCAATTAGGCTAAATCGGCACACACACCCTACGCGTGGATCAGTGTAATTCAAAGCGCGCGCTTTTGCGCTTTTGAGCGCTGACTTTTTGACCCCCTCAGCGCTTAAAGCACAGTTTTTTGCAACTCCCTGTGGGCGTAGCAAGCAAATTTTGCGCTTTTTGCACTACAAAGCGCAGTTTTTTGTTTTCAAGTGCGCTAAAGCGCTGGCCAATTTGGCAATTTGAAGTACCCTACGCGTGGATCAGTGTCAACAAGCTGCCGGAGTCAATCCAAGTCTGACTGACTGAGAGTCAACACATCACAACACAACTGAATTAAACCCAACTCAACTCTACTCAACTCAACTCAACTCAACTCAACTCAACTCAACACAACACAACTGAATTTAACCCAACCCAACTCAACTCAACTCAACTCAACTCAACTCAACTCAACTCAATTCAACTCAACTTAACTCAACTCAACTCAACCCAACTCTACTCAACTCAACTCAACTCAACTCTACCCAACCCAACCCAATCCAACCCAATCCAACCCAACCCAACCCAACCCGACCCGACCCGACCCAACCCAACCCAACCAAACCCAACTCAACTCAACTCAGCAGTCAAACGGTCAAAAGGTCTTGTTTCCCCCCCCCCCCCCCCTCTCTCACCCCCCCCCCCCCCACACACACACACACACACACACACACACATGCACACATACACACACACATGCAAGACAACTCCACCATCTACCTTGAGCGAGTGCCAGCCTTCCTGGATCTGCCCGCTGTTAGCGGGGCTCTGTTTGTCAAGCCTACACCCCCTCACCCCCCCTGACACCCACCACCCACCCACCCACCCACCCCTGACAAACACACTATCCCCCCCCGCCCCCCACCCTCTCATCTCTCACACACACACACACAACCCCACCCACCACCCACCACCTCACACACACACACAAACACCCTCACCATCACCTTCACAAACACACACACACATACCCTCGCACACACACACACATGCAGGACAACGCCACCATCTACCTTGAGCGAGTGCCAGCTTTCCTGGATCTGCCCGCTGTTAGCGGTTATCTGCTTGCCAAGCCTACGCCCCCCTCGCCAGCCCTGTTGGATGCCTCTCAGGACAATCTATTCAGCTCTATGGTGCCTGACACTTGGTGAGATTACGAGATGTGTATGTGTGTGTGTCAGTGTGTGTGGGTGTGTGTATGGATGTGTGTATTTGAGTTTTCAGCAAATCGCAGTCCGGCAAAGCCTACGCCCCCCTCGCCAGCCCTGTTGGATGCTTCTCAGGACAACCTGTTCAGCTCTATGGTGCATGACACTTGGTGAGATGACAAGATGTGTGTGTGTGTGTCAGTGTGTGCATGTGTGTGTGTGTATGGATGCGTGTGTTTGTCGCTTGCATTTATTTCAAAGCACAGCTCAATGTCTAGACTTTTTGGATGCTTCTCAGGATAAACTGTTCAGCTCAATGGTGCCTGACACTTGGTGAGATGACAAGATGTGTGTGAGTATGTGTGTGTGCGTGTGTTTGCGTGTCAGGATGTGTGTGTATGTCAGCGTTTGTGTGTGTGTGTTTCAGCGTGTGTGTCTGACGTGCAGTGCTACATTCTTCTCAGGATAAACTGTTCAGCTCAATGGTGCCTGACACTTGGTGAGATGACAAGATGTGTGCGCATGTGTATGTGCGTGTCAGTGTGTGTGGGTGTGTGTATGGATGTGTGTGTTTGAGTTTTCAGCAAATCGCAGTCCGGCAAAGCCTACGCCCCCCTTGCCAGCCCTGTTGGATGCCTCTCAGGACAACCTGTTCAGCTCTATGGTGCCTGGCACTTGGTGAGATGACAAGATGTCTGTGTTTCAGTGTGTGTATGTGGGTGTGGGTGGGTGTGTGTATGGATGTGTGTGTTTGAGTTTTCAGCAAATCGCAGTCCGGCGAAGGCTACGCCCCTCTCGACAGACTTGTTGGATGCTTCTCAGGATAAACTGTTCAGTTCTATGGTGCCTGACACTTGGTGAGATGACAAGATGTGTATGTGTATGTGCGTGTTTTTTTGTCAGTGTGTGTGTGTGTGACAGCGATTTTGTGTGTCTGTGTTTCAGCGTGTGTGTGTGTGTCGTGCAGTGCTAGGTGCTTCTCAGGATAAACTGTTCAGTTCTACGGTGCCTGACACTTGGAGAGATGACAATATGTGTGTGTGCATTTGTGTGCCCGTGTGGTGTGTCTTCGTGTTTGTGTGTGAGTGTGTGTGTGGTGTATCTTCATGTGTATGTTATGTGTCTTTGTGTGGGTGGTGTGTGTCTTTGTGTGGGTGGTGTGTGTCTTTGTGTGGTGTGTGTCTCCGTGTATTTGTGTGTGGGTGATTGTGTCTTCGTGTGTGGGTGTATTTTGTGTGTGGTGTGTCTCATCGCTGACCCGTCCACCCCATCCCCCCCCCCCCCCTCTTCACTGCAGTGCCAAGGCCATCTCAAAGTACACAGACATGGTTGACTCCCTCACCCCATCATCCCATCCTCTCCACCACCCCACCATCACCACCACAACCTATCCCAGCCTACAACCATCACTGACCCGCCCACCCAATCCTCCTATTCTCTCCACCACCCCAACCCACTACCACCACCACCCTCCCACCATTACCACCACCACCACCCATCCCAGAGTGCACCCACCACTGAGTAACTGACCCGCCCACCCCATCACCCCATCACCCCCTGCAGTGCCAAGGCCATCTCCAAGTACACGGACATGGTTGACTCCCTCACCCGGAGTGCCGTCAACAAGATTGAGGGTTGTACTGATGAAGCTAGGCTCCGTCTCAGCGTGAGTTGCACAAGTCCTCCCCCCAAAGGTCAGGGAGGGGAAGGGGGGTTGGGTGTTGGGTGTGTGGTTAGAAGAATCGTGTGTGTGTGTGTTACTCAACGTAACTGACTCAGAGTGCACGGACATGGTGGATTCTCTCACCCGGAATGCCGGCAACAAGATTGAGGGTTGTACTGATGGGGCTAGGCCCCGTCTCAGTGTGAGTTGCGCAAGTCCTCCCCCCAAGGGTCAGGGAGGAGAAGGGGGGTTGGTGTTGGGAGTGTGGTTAGAAGAATCGTGTGTGTGTGTGTGTTACTCAACGTAACTGACTCAGAGTGCATGGACATGGTGGATTCTCTCACCCGGAATGCAAGCAACAAGATTGAGGGTTGTACTGATGGGGCTAGGCCCCGTCTCAGTGTGAGTTGCGCAAGTCCTCCCCACAAGGGTCAGGGAGGGGAAGGGGGGTTGGTGTTGGGAGTGTGGTTAGAAGAATCGTGTGTGTGTGTGTGTTACTCAACGTAACTGACTCAGAGTGCATGTACATGGTGGATTCTCTCACCCGGAATGCCGGCAACAAGATTGAGGGTTGTACTGATGAAGCTAGGCTCCGTCTCAGTGTGAGTTGCGCAAGTCCTCCGCCGTACAATAGTGTGTGTGTGTCAGGGAGGGCGTTTGTGTGTGTGTGTGTGTGTGTGTGTGGGGGGGGGGGGGGGGGGGGGGGGGGGGGGGGGGGGGGGGGGGGGGGTACTAATATTACTGTGTGAGTTGCGCAAGTCCTCCGCCGTACAATTGTGTGTGTGGAGTGTGTGTGGGAGGGGGGTGGAGTGGTGTGGTGTGGGGGGAATCGTGTGTGTCAGGGGGGGGGAAGGTGTGGGTGGGGTGGAGGGAATCCTGTGTGCGAGTTACTCGAGTTACTCAGTGTTACTCAGTGTGAGTTACTCGAGTTACTCAGTGTTACTCAGTGTGAGTTACTCGAGTCACTCAGTGTTACTCAGTGTGAGTTACTCGAGTTACTCAGTGTTACTCAGTGTGAGTTACTCGAGTTACTCAGTGTTACTCAGTGTGAGTTACTCGAGTTACTCAGTGTTACTCAGTGTGAGTTACTCGAGTTACTCAGTGTTACTCAGTGTGAGTTACTCGAGTTACTCAGTGTTACTCAGTGTGAGTTACTCGAGTTACTCAGTGTTACTCAGTGTGAGTTACTCGAGTTACTCAGTGTTACTCAGTGTGAGTTGCACAGGTCCTCTGTCGTACACTAGTGTGTGTGTGTCAGGGAGAGTTTGTGTGGGTGGGGGTGGTGTGGTGTGGGGGGAATTGTGTGTGTGTGTAGTACTCGGCTTAGTCAGTGTCAGTTGCTCAGGTCCTCTGCCGAACACTAGTGTGTGTGTGTGTCAGGGAGGGTGTGCGTGTGTGTGTTTGGGAGGGGGGGGGGGGGGGGGGGGGGGGGGGGATCGTTCGTGTGTGTTACTCGGCTTAGTCAGTGTGAGTTGCGCAGTTCCTCCGCCAAACACTAGTGTGAGGTGGGGTGTGTATTGTGTGTGGGGAAACCGTGTGTGTGTTAATCCTGGGTGGGGGGTAGGGTTACAAGGTAAGGTTGATTGATTGATTGATTGGTTGGTTGGTTGGTTGGTATGTAGGTAGGTAGTTGGGTAGGTAAATTCACCTGTGGCTCCAAAACTCATTACCGTAGATTGTCACTGACACACAGGAAGAATGGGAGAGCTGCCAGATATCCAGGATGTCTTGGACAGCCGCAGCAATCACCACCATCACAACCACATCAACAACTGCCACAACCACCGCCACCACCACCACCACCACTACCATCACAACCGCCACAACTGCCACAACCACCACAACCACCACAATGGGACCTGCCAGCTATCCTGGATGCCCTGGACAGTTGCAGCAACCACCACCATCACAACCGTCATGACAACCGCCACAACCAACAAAACCACCATTGCCACCACCACCACCACATCCACCACCACCACAACCACCACCACACCACAGGAATGGGACCTGCCAGCTATCCTGGATGCCTTGGACAGTCGCACCAGCGCAGCTCTGCCAGAGGCTTTGAAGCAAGAGCTAGACGGTGTCTCATCTGTAGGAGGAGTGTCTCACTTGAAGGGGGTGAGTGCAACGGGATAGGGTTGAATGGGGAAGAGGGGGGAGAGTGTTCTGGGCACAGGGTGGTGGGATGGCTTGTCTTGCGCGCAAGGAGTCTCTCACTTGAAGGGGGTGAGTGCAGCGGGATAGTGGTTAGATGGGGAAGAGGGGGCGAGAGTGTCCTGGGCACATGGTGGTGGGATGGCGTGTCTTAGTTACAAGGAGTCTCTCACTTGAAGGGGGTGAGTGCAACGGGATAGCGGATGAATGTTGAAAAGGGGGAGAGTGTCCTAGGCACAGAGTAGTGGGACGGCGTGTCTTAGGGACAAGGAGTCTCTCACTTGAAGGGTGTGATGGCAGTGTGATAGGGTTGGCAGTGCGGTGCAGTGTGAGAGGAGCAGTGCAGGGAAGAGCAATGGGGTTGCCTCAGGGTGAGTAGCTGGGCGCAGTTTCAGTTTTATTTTCCTTGTGTTGGAACTTACACTTGATATTCTGGTCCCCAACACATCGCTAAGGTTAGAGAGGTGGATATCGACCTGTTCCAATGATGAAAAAAATAAAGAAATATAGAAAGAAAACTAATTGATATAGAAAGCAAACTAATTAATTTTAGATATAATAAAAATAAAAAATAAATAAAAAAGGCCTGGATGAGGATATGCAAGACTGGCGTCATACCTAACTCTGTGCTCCTTCTCATTGATGCATCTTAGATCCTCGCTGAGATTGGAGAGGTGAGGCGGTCAGTGGACACCGACCTGTTCCAATGCACCAGCGCTCTGGAGAAGGATGCTGCTGAGGATACTGAGTGCCGCACTAAGTATGGGGACAAGTGAGTTGGATTTGGAGTTAGAGGTTGTGCGTGAAATAAAAAGGTTGTGCGTGAAGTTAGAGGTTGTGTGTGAAGTTGTGAAGTTGTGAAGTTGCGAAGTTGAAGGTTGTGTGAGAATCTGTTGATATCACGCTGTTCCAATGCTCCAGCGCAAGAAGGAAAAGGATGCTGCTGAGGACACTGAGTGCCGCACTAAGTATAGGGATAAGTGAGTTGGATGTGGATTTGGAGTTAGAGGTCCTGTTGAAGGTGAAGTCCAACTTTGCCATGCTGTATTATGTCTAACACACAAAAATTTAGCAAAAACTGATTGGGGTGGGGGCGTGCGGTGGGGTTGGGGGGGGAAGGGGATACTGAGTGCCGCACTAAGTATGGGGACAAGTGAGTTGGAAGTGGAGTTGAAGTTAGAGTTTGTGTGTAAGGATAGAGGATCTGTTGGCACCGACCTGTTCCAGTACACCAGTGCTCTGGAGAAAGATGCTGCTGAGGATACTGAGTGCCGCACTAAGTATGGGGACAAGTGAGTTGTATAAAATAATATAATATATTAATTTACTAGAACCTGCAATTTATGATCCCCTGAAAAGAGTCGCTCCAATCTGGGCACATATTTATTTTTAGCCCCCAGTCCTGGGAGGAGGAATGCTGGAGAAGGATGCTGCTGAGGACAATGAGTGCCGCACTAAGTATGGGGACAAGTGAGTTGGAAGTGCAGATGAAGTTAGAGGTCGTGTTGAAGGTCAAGTCCAACTTCGCCATGCTGTATTATGTCTAACACACAAAAATTTAGCAAAAACTAATTGGGGTGTGGGGGTGCGGTGGGGTTGGGGGGGGAAGGGGACACTGAGTGCCGCACTACGTATGGGGACAATTGAGTTGGATGTGAAGTTTGAGTTAGAGGTTGTGTTGAAGTTCAAGTCCAAGTTACACTGTAGGTACACCACTATGTTGTATTCTGTCTCACACACACTGTCTAAAATAGAGAAAACAACTGATGGGTGTGGGGGGATCGAATCCGACCATACTGGCTCGGGGCCAGCATGTTTTGACAGGAAATCGGCTGCCCTTTCACATTCGAGCATTCTTATTACACGTACTCGGAGTGCCTTAATTTGTTTTTAAATTATTATTATTATCATTTATTATTATTATTATTATTATTATTATTTTAATTGCGCCCTCCTGTCCTACAGTTTGTTTTCTCTCCATTTTTCAATTCCTCCAGTTGTATTTTTGTAATGCAATTTATCCAACGCTTTCCCCCACATGTGGTGCCCAACTGCAGCTGCCACCGTGGCCAAGCCATAGTGGGACAAGGTTGGCCAGTACAAGGCTAAATCAATGCAGACAAAACCAAGCAAAAGAAAAATCAAAGGCAAAGACGTAGATAAGGTTGGCTTGTAAAAGACTCTAAAGAACGCAAAACAAATTAAAAACGACGCAAACCAAACCAAAAACGAAGGCAAAAGCCAACCCACAAATATAACCGCACTACTCCTTCCCCTACAGGTGGCGCACAACTGCAGCTGCCACCCTAGCCAAGCCATACTGGGAGAAGGTTGTCAGTACAAGGCTAAAAGAACGCAAACCAAACCAAAGACAAAAGCAAACGCACAGATAGACTCACACCACTCCTTCCCCTACAGGTGGTGCACAACTGCAGCTGCCACCCTAGCCAAGCCATACTGGGAGAAGGTTGGCCAGTACAAGGCTAAAACAACGCAAACCAAACCAAAGACAAAAGCAAACACACAGATAGACTCACACCACTCCTTCCCCTACAGGTGGCGCACAACTGCAGCTGCCACCCTAGCCAAGCCGTACTGGAAGAAAGTTGTCCAGTACAAGGCTAAAACAACGCTAACCAAACCAAAGACAAAAGCAAACACACAGATAGACTCACACCACTCCTTCCCCTACAGGTGGCGCACAACTGCAGCTGCCACCCTAGCCAAGCCGTACTGGAAGAAAGTTGTCCAGTACAAGGCTAAAACAACGCAAACCAAACCAAAGACAAAAGCAAACGCACAGATAGACTCACACCACTCCTTCCCCTACAGGCTACAGGTGGCGCACAACTGCAGCTGCCACCCTAGCCAAGCCGTACTGGAAGAAAGTTGGCCAGTACAAGGCTAAAACAACGCTAACCAAACCAAACCAAACAATTTCCCCCAGATTGTGTATTTTTAAATTGCAATTAATCCAACGCTTTCCCCTGCAGGTGGCGCACAACTGCAGCTGCCACCCTAGCCAAGCCATACTGGGAAAAGGTTGGCTAGTACAAGGCTAAAACAACGCTAACCAAACCAAACCAAACAATTTCCCCCAGATTGTGTATTCTTAAATTGCAATTAATCCAACGCTTTCCCCTGCAGGTGGCGCACAACTGCAGCTGCCACCCTAGCCAAGCCATACTGGGAGAAGGTTGGCATGTACCGCAGCTCCCTCTCGAAGTCGGGAGAAAGCGACCAAGGTGAGAGATGTTTTATTTGTTCTTTATTTATATCGATTGTGTTTTAGTTGTTACTTATTTATATTTATTGTATTTTATTTGTATTTTATTTATATTTATTGTATTTTATTTGCTCTTTATTTGCTCTTTATTGTATAATCTTAGTTATTTATTCATTTATTTGTTATTTATTCATTTTATTTGTCAGCCTCTTTGCACCTCGCCTGCGGCTGTTGGGGACTTCGCCACATTTTAGCATTTGGTCAGTACATCTATTTTTATCTGTATATATGTGTGTATTATTTGTATATGTATTTATTGGTGTAGTATTTGTATATGTATATATTTTTTAGTATTTGTATGTGTGTATATTTTTGTATTATTTGTATATGAATATATGTGTATTATTTATATATGTGTGTATTATTTGTATGCGTGTATTATTTATGTATATGTGTATTATTTGTATGCGTGTATTATTTGTATATGTATAAATTGTGTATATTCTGTTTTTTTGTATTAGTCCCCTGCAGCTGCCACCGTGGCCAAGCCGTACTGGGACTTGGTTGGCATGGACAGTAGCTCCCTCTGGAAGTCAACAGATGGCGACCAATGTGAGAGATGCGTTTTTCATCATACTTTATTTTTTGTCTTTCATCATACTTGATTTACAATCCATTTTTGGCGGAGCCCTACTCCCTTTTGGGGGGCGGGAGCCCCCAGGGTCACCCCGTTGTCCGTCCGACCGTTACTCCGAGACGAAGCTTGACACATCAGCCAACAGTCTCGTAACTAACTGGCTTGGTCCGCTCGATTCCGTTGCCAACACTCTCCGCCAATTATCCACGTCGCTTGCGCTAGGCGCTGCATATGACTTGTTTCATCCTACTTGATTTTAAATGATAATCCATTTTCGCCCCAAACTGATGTCCGCAGGTGTGATGAATTATTTCACCATTTATTGTATCATTCACTGTTATGCCCAGGTGTGGCGAAGCGCATGCACGAGAACGAAGCCTAGATGGCGGCACCGAGCATTGACCAAGTGTTTTATTTTTTTATCTGTTTATTGATTTATTTCTTTATTTGTTATTTATACTCCGTTTTAATCTTGATATTAAGCTTGCACTATTGTCCCCAGGTGTGGTGAGGCACATGCATGAGAACAAGTCTAGATGGCAGCACTGAGCATTGACCAAGTGTTTTATTTTTTTATCTGTTTATTTATTTATTTATTTATTTATGTATTTATTTATTTATTTATACTCTGTATTAACCTTGCACTGTTGTCCCCAGGTGTGATGAAGCGCATGCACGAGAACGAAGCCAAGATGGCAGCACTGAGCATTGACCAAGCGCTGACCCAGATGCCTCGCCTTCAGGCTCCCATGGTGAATACTAGACCAGAAGACCCAGCGGTGGTGGTGGCAACTCTGCGCCGAAACCTTGAGTCGCTGCAGGTGGGTGGGGCGAGGGCTTAGAGCCTTGGGGCCTAGGATAAAGTGACCTAAAATTGCGAGTCTCCAAGTACGCAAGGGGTCTCTGCAAGGCTGCGTCTGCTAGTCCGCAAGGGGGCACTTGCTCACTTGTAAGCGCAGCTTGCAGGGCTCTCAGACTAGCAGAGAAAAAAGGCCTAACGACCGACCTGGCCAAAAGTTTGAAACCTAGAGTCGATGCAGGTGTGGGTGGGGCGAGTGCTTAGAGCCTTGGGGCCTAAAATCTAAAGTGATCGAATTTGCAAGCCTTCATCTGCAAGAGTGTGTCTGCAAGTCTGTGTCTGCAAGGGGGGGCTTGCCTGCTTGTAGCTAGCAGCTAGAAGCGCTTTCAGACTAGCGACCCGTATTTACCAACATTCGCCTGTAATTAAGAAATAAAAACATGAGGAGTATGAATCTGGCTTTATTTTGTTCCGGATGTTTGTGTTTGTGGTTTTGGTTGTGTTAGTGGTTAACAGAGAAACAAGGCCTGGCGACCGACCTGGCCAAAAGTTTGAAACCTAGAGTCATTCATTGCAAGAGGGTGGGGCGAGGGTTTAGATAAATGTTCTTGTGTAGAGCCTGGCAGATGATCCACCAGTACCCACCATATATTTTCTTGTGTAGAGCCTTGCGTATGTGCGAGCAGCCATGGAGAAGGCTTTCATCACGCATAGCATTTAAATTATTATTTTAGTAAGGCAAGCCCAATATTTATGAACTTACCACTTCCATTAGAAACCACCGAAACCACCAGTAACCATCAAATATTTCATTGTGTAGATAGCTGATAGATGAGCGAGCAGCTATGCATTTGTAATGTGTACAACAACAAACAGCATTTGTAATGTGTACAACAACAAACAGCATTTGTAATGTGTACAACAACAAACAGCATTTGTAATGTGTACAACAACAAACAGCATTTGTAATGTGTACAACAACAAACAGCATTTGTAATGTGTACAACAACAAACAGCATTTGTAATGTGTACAACAACAAACAGCATTTGTAATGTGTACAACAACAAACAGCATTTGTAATGTGTACAACAACAAACAGCATTTGTAATGTGTACAACAACAAACAGCATTTGTAATGTGTACAACAAAAAAACAGCATTTGTAATGTGTACAACAAAAAAACAGCATTTGTAATGTGTGCAACAACAAACAGCGTGAAGCATAGCAAGACCAAGAACTCACCAAATCCTCACACCGAACCCTCACACCCATGCAGAGCCTGGCGGACGAGCGAGCAGCCATGGAGGAGATCATGAAGGACTTGAAGAACAAGGACAACGTATTGCCAAAGCTCATGGCGACAAGCGCACAAGTGAGTGGTAGTGAGGGTGGGACAGGTGTGGGATGGGTGGGAGTGGAGTGGAGGTTGGGTGGAAGTGGGGGTGGGAGAGGAGTGGGGGGTTGGGTGGTAGTGGGGGTGGGAGTGGAGTAGGAGTGGAGTGGAGTGGGGGTTGGGTGGAAGTGGGCGGAGGAGTGGGCGGGGGAGTGGCTGGGATTGGGGGTGAGCGAGCAGCGATGGAGGAGGCCATGAAGGACTTGAAGAACAAGGACAACATATTGCCAAAGCTCATGGCCACAAGCGCACAAGTGAGTGGTAGTGAGGGTGGGATAGGTGTGGGGTGGGTGGGAGTGGAGTAGGGGGTGGGTGGAGGTGGGCGTGGGGGATGGGTGGGAGTGGAGTTGGGGGTGGGTGGAATTGGGGGTGGGAGTGGAGTGGAGTGGGGGTGGAGTAGTGTGGGGGGTGGGTGGAAGTGGGGGTGGGAGTGGAGTGGGGGTGGTTTGAAGAGTGGATGGGAGTGGGGGTGAGCAAGCAGTGGTGGAGGAGGCCATGAGAGACTTGGAGAAGAAGGATAGGATCTTGCAAAAGCTCACGGCTTCAAGCACACAAGTGAGTGGTGGTGAGGGTGGGATAGGTGTGGGTGTGGGGTGAGAGAGGGAGGGAGGGAGGGGAGTGTTTGGATGGGCATGGGGGTGAAGAGATTACAATGGGAGTGCATATCTTTGTACAGCCAACCAACTATCCAACTAGCAACTCACCAACAACCAACCAACAGCCAACCAACTAATAAACAAACAAACAAACCTACCACATGCCTCCCCACAGTGCTATGATGTGCTTTTGGCAAGCGAGCTGCAGAAGTACGAACCCATAGTGGCTGACGTGGACCAGAATGTGGAGGCTCAGAGGGAGCTCGTCATGGCACCAACCAACAACCAACTTACCAACTAACCAACCAACTTACCTACCAACCTATTAACTGCTCCTCTCAGGGTTATGACGCACTATTTGCAAGCGAGCTGCATAAGTATGAGCCTGGTACTAGTGGCTGACGTGGACAAGAATGTGGAGGCTCAGAGGGAGCTCCTCATGGCACCAACAACCAACCTACAACCAACTAACCAACTAACCAACCCTCTTACCAACCAACCCATTAGCTGCTCTCCTCAGGGTTATGAAGCGCTTTTTGCAAGCGAGCTGCAGAAGTACGGACCCATCGTGGCGGATGTGGACAGGAATGTGGAGGCCCAGAGGGAGCTCCTCATGGCACCGACAACCAAACTACGACCAACTACCAACCAACATATTACCTGCTCTCCTCAGGGTTATGACGCGCTTTTTGCAAGCGAGCTGCAGAAGTACGGACCCATCGTGGCGGATGTGGACAGGAATGTCCAGGCCCAGAGGGAACTCTTGATGGCGGTGCATTCTGGAGTCAAGTCGTACTGCGAAGTGTTTGATGTGGAGGGGTGGCGCAAGGCATGCGACGCTGCTGCTGGTGGTATGCGCGAGACCACCAAGGACTTCAGGGAGCTGCTGGACCACTTGAGTGAGGTGAGCAATGTGTTCATGTTTTCGATTTGTTTAATTTGGTGTGCGCGAGACCACCAAGGACTTCAGGGAGCTGCTGGACCACTTGAGTGAGGTGCGCACTTTGTTTTTTAGCCAACCCTGAAGCTAGTGAGTGGCGTGAGCAATGTGTTCATGTTTTTTTATTCGATTCATTTGGTATGTGCGAGACCACTAAGGACTTCAGGGACCACTTGAGTGAGGTGATAACCTTTGTCCCGTTTCATTTGGTGTGGTTTGTCTTGTCTTGTCTTGTCTTGTCTTGTGCTGGTTTGGCTCGGCTTGTTTATCTGAGATGGGGCTTGTCTTTTCTTGTGGTGGTTTGGCTTGGCTTATTTGGCTGACATGGGATGGTTTGGTATGGTTCTGCCATTATTGAGATGTATTGCACCCCACCTCCAGAGTTATGATAACGCCTGGTAGGGCGTGGTATTAAAGACATTTGATGTTATGCAGGTAGGAGGTTGTGGTGAATGTGTACTTGTATATGTGAATTGTGTCGAGTACCTTTTGTCATCTGCCCTAGCTTGGCCAACATTTACTGCAGCAACTGTGACCAGTGCTGTGTGTTTCTTCATGACATGGGTGCCTTCTTCTCCATGTATAGCAAGAAGGCTGTAATGATAACGCCTGGTAGGGCGTGGTATTAAAGAAGCCCCGTCTTACGGTGGTAGGGAACAGGCTGCTACTTTACCTGGACAGAGCTACCATGGCGGTTGACAGCGACTGCGAACGCTAAAGAAAAGGCTGCCCATCCCCCCACACCACTGTCCATCCCCCCACACCACTACCACCACTACTCCACCACCACCACACACACCACCACCACCACTGCCCACCACTGTTCTATACGACGCGGGGGACGCGGGTCCTATGCGACGCGGGGGAATCACCTCACCTCCATAGTTAAATCTTCAGCTTTGACGAATGGCTCAGTGGCAGAGCTCCTAGAACGACGTGGGTGCCGGGTTTGAATCCCCACGGGTGCGCTTCAGTGTCTGCGGTCGCTGTGAACCGTCATGGTAGCTTTGTCCAGGTAAAGTAGCAGCCCGTTCCCTACCGCCGTGAGACGGGGCTTCCTTAATACCACGCCCCACCAGGCGTCATCATTACTCTCTTCCGCTACGAGTACCAGCTTCTAGTCAAAACAAAACAAACAAAACAAACAAAACAAAGAAACCAAACAAAACCAAAATACCCAACCAAACCAACCAAACTAACCAAGCTAACCAAAGTAACCAAAATACCAAACGAAACTAACCAAAGTAACCAAGACAAGACAAAGAAACCAAACCAAACAAACATTTTTTTTTTTACCAAACAAACCAAACAAACCAAGAAAATTCAAGCCAAAGAAACCTACCTCAACAAACCATCCCATCTCAAACCAAGCAAAAACAAGCCAAGCCAAACCTTACCACCCCAACAAACCATCCCATCTCAAACAAGCAAACAAACCAAGCAATACCAAGCCAAACCAATCCAAGCGAAAGCATCCCACCCCAACAAACCACCCCATATAAAATAAACAAACCAAGCCAAATCAAGCCAAGCCAAAGCATCCCACCCCGACAAACCATCCCATCTCAAACAAACCTAGCCAAACTAAGCCAAGCCAAAGCATCCCACCCCGACAAACCATCCCATCTCAAACAAACCTAGCCAAACTAAGCCAAGCAAAAGCTTCCCACCCCAACAAATCATCCCATCTCAAACAAGCAAACAAACCAAGCCAAGCCAAGCCATAGCATCCCACCCCGACAAACCATCCCATCTCAAACAAACCTAGCCAAACTAATCCAAGCCAAAGCATACCACCCCAACATACCATCCCATCTCAAACAAGCAAACAAACCAAGCAATACCAAGCCAAACCAATCCAAGCGAAAGCATCCCACCCCAACAAACCACCCCATATCAAATAAACAAACCAAGGCAAACCAAGTCAAGCCAAAGCATCCCACCCCAACAAACCATCCCATACCAAACAAGCAAACCAAGCCATCCAACAAAACATCTTCGCTTGCAGGGGTTGCGCTTCTACATTGGGACTGCAGACGTGGTCCACCGCTGCCTACAAGAGTGCAAGGACTTCTGTTTCACACAATCACTACATAGGGAAGAGCTGAAGCTGGTGGGTACTATATGCCATGTGTGATGTGTGCATACTGGTATCGTTGACAGGAACGAGGTGGGGTGGGCAGTTGCCTACAAGAGTGCAAGGACTTCTGTTTCACACAATCACTACATAGGGAAGAACTGAAGCTGGTGGGTACTATATGCCATGTGTGATGTGTGCATACCGGTATCGTTGACAGGAACGAGGTGGGGTGGGCAGTTGCCTACAAGAGTGCAAGGACTTCTGCTTCACGCAATCACTAGATATAGGGAGTAACTGAGGCTGGTGGGTACTATATGCCATGTGTGATGTGTGCATACCGGTATCTTTGATGGAAATAGGGTGGGGTGGGGTGGGGAGTTGCCTACAAGAGTGCAAGGACTTCTGCTACACACAATCATTACATAGGGAAGAGCTGAAGCTGGTGGGTATCATATGCAATTTTGTGTTTAAGCCATGTGTGATTTGTGCATACCGGTGTCTTTGACGGAAATAGGCTGGGGTGGGGAGTTGCTTACAAGAGTGCCAGGACTTCTGCTACACACAATCATTACCCACCTCCTGTGGTGAAAGTCCTTTCACAACTTCAAAAACAAAGGGAAGAACTGAATCTGGGGGTTATCATATGCACATTTTTTAGACATTATTTTTAGATTTTTCTCACCAATGGTAGAGCCTTAATAATTGCTGCTATAACCAGTAAAGCAATAAACTTGAGACAACACTACCAGGCCTTATTGATACGAGCACCTTGGGTGAATACCTGCTTTGTTCATTCTGCTTGTTGCACTGCCTTATCTTGCTTGCAACCTGCTACCTAAATGTACGCCAGTCTAGGAGTAGCCAGATAGGCTACAGGGAATTCATAAGGTACAGTATTGATGTATTTTTTATAAAGAAGTTGGAAGTCACTTTAGGGCAGTCACGAAATTTGAATTTGAATTTGAATCTGAAACGATTTTTTGGGGATAGGTCACCTAAGACGGCCTGTTAATAAAATCCCCCTGGCTGTCTTGTGGGCTCTGCCCACAATGGCCACGCGATAACATACTTCCATTTCATCTCCACAGTTGAGCATCCCTTTAGCCTATTGGGCCCACCCCTGAACTTTAACATACATGACATGCATACAGACAGACAGACAGACAGACAGGCAGACAGGCAGACAGACAGGCAGGCAGACAGACAGGCAGACAGACAGGCAGACAGGCAGACAGGCAGACAGACAGGCAGACAGACAGGCAGACAGACAGGCAGACAGGCAGACAGACAGGCAGACAGGCAGACAGGCAGGCAGACTTACTTGACCGCCGCAGTCTCACCCACGAGCACCGATATGTTGGGCATGACCCTTACGATCGTGTATTCAGGCCCAGTGAGCTCCTTCAGCCTGGACTTCAACATACTTGCATTTCATCACATCATCACTGCTCACATGAGTGTTCACATTTATGCTCACATTTATGCTCACATTTAACTTCCATTTCATCACATCATCACTGCTCACATGACCCGACTGATTCACTTTCAGGACATTGAGAATCGTCTCAAGAATGAGGAGTCTGAGAAGTTGGCCCAAAGAATGCAATCAGTCAGCATGCACTCCCAGGGATCCTCTGCCCCTCCCGCTGCCTACCCAGCCCCCCCCCCCTCAGCAAGCCCCCCCTGCAGCCAACCCCCATCATGGGTACTACGCTCCAGCCCTCTCTCAGGCCCCCCCTCCAGGAGCCCCTCCTTCTGGGGGCTACTCCCAGCCACCTCAGCAGTACCCTCCCCAGCAGTACATGCAGTACCAGCAACCCCAGTACGCCCCCCCCCAGGGCCAACCGCAGTACGGCCAGGCACCGCAGTACGGTCAGGCTCCGCAGTACGCCCCCCCACCCCCTAACCAGGGACAACACTATTACCAGGGGGCACCTCCTGGTCCCTACTACCAGCCTCAGTAACGCATCAAGCTTGCTAGCTATGTAGTTACAAAAAAAGTAATGAGAACGCCTGGTGGGGCGTGGTATTAAGGGAGCCCCGTCTAACAGCGATAGAGGACGGGGTGCTACTTTACCTGGAAAGTGCTACCATGGCGGTTGACAGCGACCGCGAACACTCAAGCGCACCCGCAAGGATTTAGTGTTTGCTGTTTAGTTAGTGACCGGCACATCATATGATGTTGACCAAAGGGGAGTATGAAATCAAACAAACTGCAACATATGGTTTTGTATATAAATAGTAGCTTCAGCCTAGTCAGACAGCCGGCGTCATATGATATCATATTGCCATTCCCTGTGTATAGTGCTTTCGAATTTATAACACGTTCCCTCCAACATATAGTGATATATTACAGAGTTGTTCAGGACGTTGCGTCCTTCGTCGCAGACACAACGTCGAAGGGTCCGTTGCGTTGCATACACAGGTTCAGTGGGTTGGTTGTGTCGCAGGACGCAGGCTATAGGTTGGCTATGTGTCGGTTGCGTCTCAGGACGCAGACTATGAAATTGGATGCGTCTCAGGACGCAGGCTATGAAATTGGTTGTGTCTCAGGACGCAGAGCTGGGGGTCTTCCTGAACAACCCTGGTATAGTATACTCTACCGGATATTCAAATCCCTCTGAGAATTCGCGTTCTAATGTGCATGATTTCACGCACTCACCCCCCTGGAGTGTGCGTGATTTGGGACTACATGACGCAAACACGTATGTTCTGAACTGCCCTGGTTCCCTCCTACCATTCCCTCACTCCCTAGCGGGTGCCCCTTTTGTTTACTTACCCTTTTGTACTCTGTACTGTACCCTCTCCCTAGTCCTGCCATCGACCGAGGCTGTGTGGGACCTGCCTATGAATAAATAAATAGTACGCCTTATTACAAGGCGTGAGGTTGAGGGGGCCAGTCCATTTGCTTGCACTGGGACCTGCCCATATTTGGTAGCAACAAACATTTATCAACATGAATGTATGTCCACAGTTCTGGGGTGGCCAAATGGGCTAAAGGACTTTCCCGTCATTGAAAACAGGAAAGGCTGTTTAAAAAAACAGCCCTGGTCAGTTTATCCCAAACAAATCGTAAACATCCTATCTGTATCGCCTATTTAATGTCCTGTCCGGTTTCTGTCCTCGACCTGTCGCCTATCCCAAGTTGTTTTGGTTGCATGATTAGTAAAACAATTGTTTGGGATCCAGTTCATCTGTCTTTTCGTTTGAATCCCTCCTGATATCATGTACTCATGGTTGGTCAAGTCCCTTAATGTTGAACCATACAGGCTGCGAGTGTCTTCTGGACATCTAGCTAGACTAGCTGGACTATTTGGCTACCCCTGGACTGTACTAACATACACACAAGGTAATATTGTTTTGCACCAGCCCCCAGAACTGTGGCTAACTAATAACATAACTGGTTATGGATTTCCACGTCAGATACATTATACTTGGTGTGGTTGGATTGGATTGGATTGTTGTAATCTGGGCTGCCAACCGTTTTCCAATTCATAGCCCCCCCCCCCCCCCCCCCCCCTCCCCCGTGCAATAACCAGTGTGTTTTCGTTTAACCCCCTCCTGGTGTCGAGGTTGGGCATGTCCCTATAGCCTTTTTGGCTACCTCTGGACTGTAACATCCACACACACATACACCCACGAAACTCAGGAAGCATACTAAATGGATAAGACAGCTTCAATTATTTTCGGGGGCAGTTCTAACGTGGGTACTGGGCAGCTTAAATACAACTTGAAATTGATTGTATGGCTCCAGAATCCTCCTCCCTGCCTTTGAGGCTGCTTTGGCAGTAAGACGACCAATTCAAATCACTAGTAATGAGAACGCCTGGCGGGGAGTGAAATTTAGGGAGCCTTGTCTTACGGCGATAAATAACGGGCCGCTACTTTACATGGACAAAGCTACCATGGCGGTTGACAGGGACCGCAAACACCGAAGCGCACCCGTAGGGATTCGAACCCAGCACCTTCATCGGTTCAATGAGATGATCAACCGTTGAAACATTCGTTGAAACGGGAAAATCACAAGTACAAATACAACTACAGGTAGCCCACGCACCTGTGTACAGAATTTAGACACATGCTTCATGTTAGACAAATTGATGGTAGGCAGGCTGTGCTGCTGTCCTGTCTCGGCAATGATTTGCTGAGTTTATGTAACGACCCCCCCCCCTCTCTCTCTCTCTCTCTCTCTCTCTCTCTCTCTCTCTCTCTCTCTCTCTCTCTCTCACACACACACACACACACACACACACACACAACTAGAGGTGACCGCCCTATCGGGCGGTCACCTCTCGCACGGTCGTGGTTACGTGGGTCTGTGTCTCGGTCTGGGTCTGTGCCTCGGTCTTGGTATCGGTCTGTGCCTCGGTCTGGGTCTCGGTCTGTGCCTCAGTCTGGGTCTCGGTCTGGGTCTCCGTCTCGGTGTTCTGCGTCTCGAAGCTTCCATGCGGCATCCGCAGGTCATGCGCAACGCCGGCTGGCGTCGCCCGAGGGCGCTCACGGGCGCCGAACCCTTAGGTTAAATTGCTCCTCCTCCTCCAGTGTGAGCGGTGTAACCGTTGGATCTTTGCTTAGTTGAGGGCGGTAAACACACACACACACACACACACACACACACACACACACACACACAAACAAACACACACAAAACACACACAACACACACACGTGGATGTAGACAGCTTGAAGACGTGTCCTGAATAACAAGAGTCATGAAGGACCTCGTGAAGGCTATAGACCTGTCATGGGCGATGACGGTTGAACCTGAATGATGAGCTGACAAATCCAGCCTGGAAATGTATTGTCGCTTTAGCCCTCTCTGGACCCCTCAGGGTCCCGGGGCTGAAGCCCTAAGTTCCCCCAGTGTCTCTCTCCGCCGTCTGTCTGTCCGTCTCTCCATCTGTCCGACAGATGTCCAGGCGTTTGAACGATTTCGTCCACCTCCGCACCCAAACATTTTGCTCATAGTTGGAGTGCACATGAGTTATCAGCATCGCAGTGGTCAAGATCCTTGGCAAAAGTTGTTCAATGTGTGTAGCTCTATTCGGCTACGAGTAGCTATTCCTCCACTACTTTCAAAAGTAGATTCGAGCAGCGGGTGCCTTCTGAAGCGATTTACTGTGTCGCTTGCGAAACGGTCTCAGAATTTGTCAATACAAACTGTCTTGCACCGGGATCGAACCGGTGACCTTGTGCGTGTCGTGCACACGTGATAACCAATTGCACTAACGAGACTGCATGCCGCATAAGCACCAATAAAACTTTATATAACTAGAATACAAAAAGTAATGTGGATTCGGAGCCAATTTCCAGCCCAGTCTGGAGGGCGGTATGGTCCAGACCCGGTGGTTAAGGTTTCGGCCACCGGAGATCGAGCCCCGCTGCTGGAAGACGGCGGGTGGTTTCTCGAGTCCGATTCTAGGGCGGTGTTGTTTCACTGCTAGGACACGAGCCCCTTGTAATCTTTCTTAATCTTTTCTTAATTTCGGGCAGGTTATGCCCCCTCCTCTCCCTGGTTATGCTGCTGTTGCTTCGACATTGATTTACTGAATTGATTTAACAGACTCCTGTCTGTCAATGTTTTCTCCTTTTTCTGCAGCCGTTACACTCGAGCCAGGCCCACGCATTCAGAATTTTAGCTGGTAGTCTACAAACCTACCAACCTGCCTAACTACGCACCGTGCGCGTGTGTAGCTCACTCATGTAATGTATGGTCATGGGAATGGTCCGCCCTGGTCCCTCTATTTATTTGACGAGGTTACACAAGCCCGCACAGGCCCTCAGGATACCGCGAGGTAGGAGACATGCAACCACCCGGTCGTTATTTGGTCCCTGTACAAAATCACGGTGGCGGTGGGCACACAAGACCAACACCGCTATTCATTCCGCCTTCACACGCAGCTAGTCAAACCACCCATCAACAACGTCAATCTAGGTAGCGCACAGCTACAACGGGAGTGAGGTTACACCAAGTGTGTCGAAGTTGTAGGTATGCAGCAGCAGAGAGTTACATGGTAGGAACAGTGGGGCATCGAATCGCGTTCGGCATCTCGTGAAATTCGATCAGTTGCCGAATGTTGTGTCGCCCGCGCCCGTCATTTTCGTTTGCCTTCGGCCATTCCAAGCTTCGGCCAGCTAGGCAATGATTTCATAACCATTGCATTGGCCACTGGTGTGGTCCTGGCAGCTGGCAGGTCAGTAGCGATTTGTCCCGAACCGTTGGTGATCCTGACAGGTCAGCAGAAAGGAGTGAATCAATGTGATTGGCTACATGCAGTATCAGATACAAGTGAAGGGGGAGAAGCGGCCAGGGACCCACACATTCAGATATGGAAATATGCTCACTTGTATGTTGCAGTGGGGAAGGGGACGCAGTGCGCGAATACTTCCCTCGGGGCAAGATGCGCAATAGGGAAGAGTGCATTACGACAAAATGCACCTACGAGCTCGCTGCCCGGACCCGTTGTGGCCCGAGATTGACGTTGACAGGTCATCAGTTAGTTGCAGAAGGTTACCCATAATGCTGACATTTGGTTACACTTCGGAACTGAAGATCAAGAGTTCCATGAACCGATCACCGGGCATTCGTATATTTAACATTCGCCTACCTGCGTTGTTTCACCTCTCAGGTGGCTCCTAAAGTTCGCTAAGCCTTCACGTTCGCTACGCCTTTCCACGTCTTTGCAACACGTATTAGACATCTGTGACTGAGATACGAACTGAGACAAACGCTCTCCGTACACTCTAATCCGCTCCAGCAGTCCGCAACACCCAACACCCAATCCCTCTCATCCCCGCCGTCCCAAAATCGACGTCGCATTGCAAGCCTCTTTATTTGTCAGCATAATCCAGTCCGCCCGAGGCATTCAGCTGCGAGGTAGCGAGCGTGACGAAATTCCCGAGGTCTCACTCTTCTTACCCTACTAGCGCATTAACAAGGACATCGGAAAGGACTGTAAGGTCTCGTGTCTGACTACGGACTATCTGACGGGTGAGTTCAACCTTGTCACCACTTATCCTAGATTGCAATGGAGTGGGCGCAACTCGCGATCACCTGCGCAGCTAACAATTGATGTTCGCATGTTTCCGAATTCGCTTTGATCACCTACTCGACGACTTCAGGGTGTGACCATACGGCATTGGTCAGACTTCTACCTCCTCGCCTGACATTCCTACTACTGCGGTGCTTGACAATTCCAGATTCCCACCCTCAACCTCTGTTGCGTTAGCGTCCAGGCGATTTCTGTACATCAACGATTTCAGGGCTGCTAGCGTCCGCACGCGTCCGCCCGACCCATTTACTGTTTCGGAGCGCTACCTGGTCACAAGGGTGGTTGGGACTTGGACAGTGTGAAGTGCCATGCAACCCAGATCTATAACCATGCATACAGCAATACTGTGTTCATGGCTTCACTTCACTTTTATCCTCCTATTATTTTCTGACAATGAGTGGGCTGGCCCTAGGCGTCCTACCTGATGTCATCTCCAAAATCCAACAATGCAACCGCTTCTCCTAGCTTCTCATTGTATTTTACAAGTTTAAAACCTTTACCGCGTGGCTATGTAGTTCAGCATGTGTCGTAGTTCCTCTTTACTTCTTGTCTTACTCTATACAGGCTGAACCAAGCTAGTCACCCCACTATCTTTCACCTCCATGACCTGTAACCAACAAAAAGCTGCCTATTTAACCTGACGCTTATTATTACCCATTGGGTTTCACCCATAGGGGCATGCACCTCGTACAATTAGTCAATCAATCCGACCAACCCCACCAAACCAACACTCGGGTATTTGGCCACATTACCCACGCTGCTGCCTGTATGGCTATATGTACATGTGTGCTTGTGCGTGTTGAAATGTTTCGGCCACTGATAATTTACTGGGTGATTGGTACCCTCGTTATTGTGGGCTCGGAAATGTGTGCGTATTATATTATAAGGGGGCCGTTTGGCCGAAGCAAGCGCGCACCCTGCCGCACACTATAATAATGGCATGTGCAGGTGTGCTGGGGGTTAGCGTGCATGGATGTATGTTTGTGCTGCTTGGACGCCAGGGTGGTACCTAGTACGTACCCCCTCTATCCTATCACACAATTGGTGAGGGCTTGTTTTGATTGGTTCAGCACTGACCTGCCTTTGACGCTGTCACGTATAATGATCTCTCTCACCCCTTCTCACTCCCTTAATTCTTCCAGGTCCCAGATGATCAGAACACGACAGCTGATGGAGACCACCCATCAATGGGCAGCAGGGGACAGCGAACCTTCTCGGATGGTGAGTGGGCGAATCCAAGAGTGTGATGCCTAGAGCCCTAGAGTGATTGTTGATACGTTTAGGGACCTGCGTGTGGGAGTCTGCGGAAGGTCGTGACAGATACCAGGAGCAGGTGATCGGGGGTCCACAGGGCGGAGGATTCGTTAATCCGTTAACAATCAGAAGATAAAATATAAGTATATACCGGCATATCACACGATGTTGACCATATCATTTGATATCATGCAAATTGTATCATATGAGATTGTATATAAATGGTACATTTAGCCTATCCTAGTCGGACTGCCAGCATCATATTCTATCATATGATGACATGATATCATATGATATCATATTTACGTTCCCTATATATGTCCAGAGTACCCTACTAGGGTATCCTGCCTACATGGACCCAGACACCTAGTAGGGGGCAACGCAGTTGTCTGAAGACGTTGACAGGCCAGTAGTAACCTAATAGTAAAAGTGATGCATGCCCGCGGGCCACGGCGCAACTTCCAGAGGGGTTCTTCCATCTATTCATTAATAGCTGGAGGGAAAGAGTGCAATACATCAGTAAGACAAGCAGCTTTGTCAGACATGCAGGCGTTCATACATAGGCATGCAATGCATCTATCCAAATCCAATCCAATCCAATTCAAATTACACCAATCCAAATCCAAACATCCTTTGGCCTAATGTGCCTACCTGCCTACGTGTTGGTGTATTGATTTATTCAACGATTTGCTCTCTCGATTCGTCCTCAACCCTGACGCCTATTAGGCGCGCCTATCTCCTCCACGTCGGTTGTTTGTCGGAGATTCACACGAGACACAATTGTATTACATGATGGGGTGTTTTGGAGGCACCCCCACAAACAGGGCTGACAAGCAACGCGGAAAATTGGCCGAGAGTGTTATCGGAGCGACAGGTGGCGAACTGGCGACAGCGACAGGTGGCAACGGGATCAAGCCGACCGAAGCCAGTTAGTTATAAGACAGTTGGCTGACGTGTCAGGCTTCGTCTCGGGGGCGGTCGCGGTCGGACGGAATAGGGGGCAGGGGCTAGGGGCTACGGCAAAAACCCCAGGATAGCAAGTAAACATGAAATCGGATGATAGGGCGATATTTTGATATTGTGATATTGCGTCGGAGACACGAGACATTTTCCTTCCGGCAGACTTCCGGCGTCACCAGACTGCAGATCTGCAAACGCCTGGTAAAACATGGCCGTGTGTTATAGCACATTTGCGCGTCTCGCGAGTCATGAAAAGTCACCATCATCGTCCACTTATCTGGACCACTCGTCCATCGCGCGTCCATGAAACCTATGTTGACGAGTCGCGCACAGCCATTTAACCATATATGTCGAGTCATTTTATAAATCTCCCAACTTCTCCTTTACCTTAACGTACCCATATCACGCTGACTTGGCATACTGCTTTTCTTTTCTTATCACAAATATAAGCCTTTCCTCTTCGACTTCTTGGACAACCTCAGCAGCCTCTTACCACCCTACCTGCTGTCCCCTCCCCCCCCCCCCCCCCCCCCCCCCCCTCTCTCCAAGTACGTACTCCTGTTGGTCCCATTTTCCGGAATACTTTTGCGTGCGCCCACCCCGAACATTAGTCCGACTTGCGCATCGCAAGCCTTGACGCGTCTTCATCATCATCTGCATTACGCGCGTTGCCACTGCATGGGATACACTGATCGACCCTCCAACCGATGCTGCCATGCACCTTGCCGCACAGCTTTAACAACGCACCAGGGGGGTGTACCATAGATTTAGCTATATAGCGAATACGGTACATAGCTTGTAGCAAGAGCAATCCCCCCCATACATGTCCTAAGCAACACACCCTCCTCGTCCAGCGGACCTCACCCCAGTCTCTCGTCGTAGTTAAACGCACCTCCGTGTGGTGCACCACCGACACCTCGTGGCCGAAGTCGAATCACTGCGCGACAGGTGGTGACTTGTTTCGTGTGCTTGGTACCGCCACTCCGACAGTCGTGAATCAAACCAGCTGATAGATCCGGAACCAGTCGCTTAGGTCTGGAACCAACTGCCGAGTCACGTAACCCTCCACAGTTGTATCTTGGTTCTACACGCCTTAAAGCGTTTATTGTAGCCAGTTTGCCGGATAAAATTCATCCCCCAGCGCGATACTCGAGGAAACCAGGGAGTGTAACCGAATAACCTCCAGGATTCAAACCCCCCTAGCCCTTCTCCCTCCCCCCCTCCCTCTCAACCAGTCTTCCCACAATCCCACCCTTGCACATTTGAAGTCCAGTAGGGCACCAGGAAGAATGTCATCCTCATCCTCATCCTCATCCTCATCACCGATACCAACACCAACACCATCATCGTCTCCATACCATCACCATGCAATGACGCTTGTTGTCAACTCTCTCATCCCCCGCCTTCCCCTCCCCCTCATTCCAGGCAAAGCGCAGACGTGGTCCCATTTCAAGGCTAGACACAGACACCAAATCTTGGCCCGCTGAAGCCCCCCCTCCCCAGGGCATCGCCCTACCCTTCAGCCTGGCAACCCCCACCAGCCTCAAGCAGCAGCTCATCCCCCAGTCCGCATTCATGACCTCCCCCTTCCAAGCCTACAGCCACCGGCCCCTATCCCTGGGGTTCGTTATTCTTGATGATGAAATCAGCTCACCCACAAGCCCCAGTGGGGCCAGCACCCCCCCGAGCCCCTGCCCCAGCCCAGCCACCCCAGCAACTGGGACCCAGGTGCAGGCCCCCCTCACCTTCATCAGGGGGTCCTTGCCCAAGAAAGGCTGCAAGCGGCCTGCCGCTATGTCCAGCATGGATCAGGACCCCGATGAGCAGTATTCTTTCTCTCCACCTAGGTACGCAGTGCATTTTATCAGTGTTTTTCTTTTCAAATAAAAGCAGCAGCTTCTAGGCAGCTCTCCTGACTGGCTATTCAGCCAACGCCAATGCAACCCTAATGTGTCTGGAAGCTGACAGAATCCGCTGTCCAGAACCGTCAAAATCTTGGGGCTTAGCCCAGTGGCTGGCTCAGGGAGCTGCATGGAAGCTGCTGCGCTTAGCTGAAAAGAAAAAACATGTTTTTTGTAATAGTAGGATTTAGGGTGTAGGTCAAACCGCCATGCTGCATGGGCACATTTTGAGTCCAGTAGGGCAACAGATCATGCAATCATCACCGTCAGCTACAGCCTCCTCCCCATCATGACTTCCCCCACCTACTCCCACAGGTACCTTCCGAGTAGCCACTCAAGAAAGGAGCAAAAGACAGTTGGCTTGGTCTCAGGGAACTCCACCCTTTCCCACCCGTCCCAGACCCCCAGCAGCAGCAGCACCCGCAGCAGCAATGGCAGCAGTGTCGCAGCCTGCCTCATCACCTCAAACAATACTGTACTGCCTCGTGGAAGTCTCTACCCCAAGTTTGGTGGTACATCTGCCGGACTGGCAGCGACCCCCTACATAGCTCCCAGACAGCCTGGCAGTGGTTCCGACACATTGACAGCTGAGTCAGGCCTGTTTAAGCTACCTAACCCCCTTCTCCAGCAGTCTCTTGCCTCCTCAGTGGCAGACCATCCTTCGTCACACCCATCACACTGGTCATCACACCATGCCCAGCCTGGCAGCGCCACACCCAGGATTGCGAGCGCAGCTGCCATGCTGTCCTGTACAGCCTGGCCAGAGCAGTGTATTGATTCCTCAGATCTATCCATTTCTGTACATCGTAAACTTGGCTCCGGAAGCTACGGAGAGGTATATAGGGCGAAGTACAAGGGCGAACAAGTAGCAGCCAAGGTGATGACACACAACGATGAGCAACACACATTTCTGTCCGAGGCTTGTATCCATGAGCGCCTGGACCCCCACACCAACATCGTCCGCTATGTTGGCTTCCAGCCTGGTGCTGGCCACAGCTGCTCGTCGGTCCTGTCACATGGTGAGGAAAATGGAGCTGAGAGCCACCAGGAAGAACTCGTGACACAGCCAGGGCAACAACAACAACAGCAGCAGCAACAACAACAACAACAACAACAACAACAACAGCAAGAACAGCAGCAGCAGCAGCAACAACAACAAGAGCAGCAGCAACAACAACAACAAGAGCAGCCGCAGCAACAACAACAACAACAACAACAACAACAACAACAACAACAAAAACAAGAAGAGCAGCAGCAACAGCAACAGCCTGAGCCAGTGGAGCAAGGACAGCCAGACCTGTCACAGAAGATGGCCATCGTGATTGAGTATTGCTCCGTAGGGAGTGTCTTTGGATTGCTGAAGAAGGCGCGTGCTTGGAAGACCTCGTTTCTATCGACTGGCGTGGCCCCAACAGGAGTATCATCTCTACCCGCATTCACCCTCTTCACAAGCTGGGAGTGTAGATTGCGCCTCTTAGCTGGAGCAGCTGCAGGTATGTATTTAAAAACAAACAAAAAAACAGCTTTTGATTTATTTTAGAAGCAGCTGCAGGTTTATATTTAAAAACAAAACAAAACAACTGCTTATAATTTATATTTTGAGCAGCTGCGGGTATGTATTTGAACACAAAACAAAAAACTGTTTTTCATTTACATTTATAAATATTCATAAGCCCCCCCTTGGCTCCGTCAAGCTGTGGGCACATTTGGAGTCCGTAGGGCACCAGGAAAAATGTCATTATCAGCAGCAGCAGCAGCATTTGTATCTATTGCACATATGTATTTATGTCTATACTAGTACGCTACCCGTGTGATAAACAGCCACACCTAAGTGAGTCTGGGTAACACCCCTCAAATACACACACAGTAAGGATATTTCATGTCCTGAAACTGAAAAAAAACGCTTCCACACACCCCCGCTTCCACACACACCCGAATTGACACATACACGCCCCCCTACCCCCATATTGACGTATCCCCCCCCCCCCCCCCCCCTCCCCCCCCCCTCCTATTGACACACTCTTGCCTCCCCCTCACCCCCCAGGTCTAGCCAGCATGCACAGGCAAGGTGTTGCACACAGGGACTTCACCTCATACAATCTCCTTGTCCACGCCCCCAATGGTGGACATGACATGGCCAGCTGGACTGCCAAGGTTTGCGACTTCAACCTGGCTGCCCATGTGGATGACCAGTCACACAGTACTGCGCAGTACAGTGGCAGCATGTGCAACTCGCCCTTCTGGCAGGCGCCCGAACGGCTGGAGGGACAGTGCCACGGGACAGCTAGCGATGTGTACTCATTTGGCGTGGTCATGTGGGAACTGATCACTCTTTGTGTGCCCTGGTCAGACGAGGATGGCAGCAGTGGGCGACAAGATGTACATAACATACAGGTGAGGGTAGCTGAAGGAAGTAGCTGAAGATGTATGTAACATTCATGAGAGAGTAGCTGTTGATGTACATGACGTACAGGTGAGAAATTGGATTCAATAATATTTCAGTACTCGATATATTGTTGATCCCACATCCTCCGCCGTACCCTCCCAATTTTGGGTGGACCAGAGCAGACACGTTAGTACTTGTTAATAAGTTCTAACCGGACCTCGCCCTCATAACTGGTCGGTGCATACCGGAAGGGACTCGCAGAAAGTTCCGGCAAAACCGACGGTGGGATTTTTGTGCTCCGGTATAACGACCTGAAAATACCCCAATACTGGAATACCGACTGGTATGTCCTACCCATCCAATTCTGGGTGAACCAGAGCAGACCTTAAAGTGTTTGTTATTCGCCCCTCTGGAATGGTGACTTTCCCCAGCTGCAGAGTACGGGAGGGTCCCCTTAACACCACGCCCCTCCAGGCGATAACTTTGTTTTTTGCCCCTCTGGAAAGTCTAGAATTATCTTGATGATTCATTTGTTTTAGGTTGGTCAAGTCCCTTAATGGCTATGCCCTGGACTTTAATTTGTTTTATCAAATAAGTTATATCTATAGATGTATATCTTCACTCACCCACCAACTCACATGCTCCCAGGTGATCAACTCTGTATGCGAAGGCATGCACTTGGCTATTCCAAACCCTGACGACATCTGCCCTTCTCTGCCTATTGTGGACCAAGATCTCCTCGACCTCATGGCCCGGTGCTGGACACATGAACCCTCCAAGAGGCCCTCTATGCATTACATAGCAAACATGCTGACCACCTTCTTGGCGCGCATGCAGCAGCAGCCATGAAGTATGTGTGTACGCTTGTATGTTACAGTCCATTCATGCTTTGTTGTGCTATGGATGGTAGGAAAGGTATCCGCTGTGAACGTAAATGCTTGGATGGCATAGTTTTCCTTTTCAGCTACGAGCAGCAGCTTCTAGTCAGCTCCCCCGACTGGCTAGTAAGCCAAACCTGATGCAACCTAGTGCACCTTGAAGCTGACGCAACCAGATTTCCTGTTATGCCGACATCTTGGGGCTTGGCCCAGTGGCTGGTGCAGGGAGCTGCCTAGAAGCTACTTCTGGTTGCTGAAATTAAAAAAAGCTATTGAGGATGGATGTTAGGATAGATGTCCGTTGTGAACGTGAGTGTGTGGATGGATGATACATAGTAGGTGTTATTATGAGGCGTTAGGTTGAGAGGGCAAGCCCGTTTGCTTGCACTGGTGGATGTTTGTTAAAATAGGTGTCCGATGTGAACGTGAATGTGTGGATGGATGATCCAGAGTATGTGTTATTACGAGGCGTTAGGTTGAGAGGGCAAGCCCGTTTGCTTGCACTGGTGGATTTATGTTAGAATAGGTGTTCGATGTGAATGCGTGGATGGATGTTATATAGGTGTCCGTTATGCACGTGAATGGTGATGAGGATGGTTATATTTTCCTGGTTCCCTACTGGGCTCCGAGTGGCTTGACGGAGTCAAGGGGGACTCTTGCTGGATGGATGCTGTGAATTGGATGCGTGGATTTAAATGTGTGGATGGAAACTGTGATTCGAGCGGATTTAAAGCAATCCAGGGGGTGAATTTGGTTCAGAGGTCAGACTTTGTGCTTGTTCCCAGGCCAAATCTCCCAGAATTCTTCCAGCATTCTCAGATGTCAGGCCAAATCGGAGATACGAGGTCCGAAGTCCAACATGTTACGAAACCTCAACTCCCAAATCATCCCCTGAAATGCTAAAATAGGTTTGAATGCCGAGGGTCACTTCCTGTTGATTTGTTGTTGGTGTGAAAAGGTTATACTGACAAATTTCTTCACTTCCTATTGATTCCTGTCACTTTCTGTCGATTTCTGTCACTTCCTGTCAATTTCTGTCACTTCCTGTCAATTTCTGTCACTTCCTGTCGATTACTGTCACTTCCTGTCGATTTCTGTCACTTCCTGTTAATTTGAAGTTCTTCCCTTCCTGTCGATTAGTTGTGAGGGGAAGAAGTTGTACTGACTAAGTTCGGATCCTGTTGGTCACTTATGAATTGGATAGGTTTGAATGACAAGTTTCAGTTATTGTTGTTGCACTGTGAACTTGATAGGTTCTACTAGCAAGTTCAATTCCTGTCGGTGAGTTGTGATGTGGATAAGTTTGAATTACAAGTTTGGATCCTGTTGGTCACTAGTGAAGTGGATAGGTTTGAATGACAAGATTCGGTTATTGTTGTTGCACTGTGAACTGGATAGGCTCTACTGGCAAGTTTCAATTATTGTCGGTCAGTTGTGAAGTGGATAAGTATGAATGACAAGTTTGGATCCTGCTGGTCACTAGTGAAGTGGATAGGTTTAAATGACAAGTTTCAGTTATTTTTGTTGTACTGTGAACTTGATAGGCTCTACTAGCAAGTTCAATTCCTGTCGGTCGGTTGTGATGTGGATAAGTTTGAATTACAAGTTTGGATCCTGTTGGTCACTAGTGAAGTGGATAGGTTTGAATGACAAGTTTCGGTTATTGTTGTTGCACTGTGAACTGGATAGGCTCTACTGGCAAGTTTCAATTATTGTCGGTCAGTTGTGAAGTGGCTGGGGCCATACCACCCATACTCACCCACCCACACACCCACACTTTATCCACCCATTCACCCACCCATACCCCCCCCCCACCCCACCCCACCCCACCCCCTGGGTCTTAAGTTGTGCCAATGAAGTGCCCTTGTCAACACAATTTGAATATCAAGGTTCAATTGCGGTCGTAACTTTGTGAACTGGAGAGGCTCTGATATCAAGGGTCAGGTCAGGGTACTTCAGGAGTACCCCCAGCTCTGCTGCCTGGGATGCAACCATTGTTTTAGACCTGAGGTGCAACGGACCCTTCCTTCTGGTCAACAGACCCTCCCCACGTTGCGTCCTGCGACGCAACAGACCCTTCGGCGTTGCGTCTGCGACGGAGGACGCAGCGTCCTGAACAACCCTGGTTCTGATCACTGTCTTTCTTTTCGGCTACGAGCAGCAGCTTTTAGGTAGCTCCCTGTTATAGACCTGAGGTGCAACGGAAACTTCCGTCTGGTCAACAACCCTTGTTCTGATCCATGCATTCAATCAATGAATTGCTTCGCTGTCATGTTTTACTGTTGTGTTTTTCTGTTGTGTACTTCTACTCCGAAGTGTTGATATAAAAGCCATGTACTTATTACTCAGTGGTATCTGGCACCAGATACCATGGAGTGATAAGTCCACGGCTTCTGTAGTTGGATAGGGAGCATGAGTCACTTATGTGGTCATGTTTCCTTTTGTCTGCCCACTCACTCATGAAGACATGATGGGTGGAATTGTATGATGATGATGATGATGATGATGGTTGCATTATCCTGGTGCTATATTGGACTCCAACTGTGTTGATGGTGTATGTTAGCATTTGTATGCCCAGGGTTAGCCAAGTAGATCCAGCAACTGTAAGCGTGGCCTTGGCTGGGCCTTGGCCACCAGGGTACAACATTGTTCTATTTTGGTTGCGTGAAATTGTAGCTAAGGGTCTTCAAGTTACTTGTTGTCAGTGCCTGGCACGTAGGGAACTTTCAGTCTCCAGGCTTAGCGGGTTTTGTTTTTGTTACGTGATTCACGGAGACGGGCTCCAAAAGCTTACGTGCTAGCATGTTAGTATGCGCATTTCGTATTACCCTGTTGGCCGCACTTTGTATGTATGTATGTATGTATGTATGTTTGTTTGTATGCTGCATGAGCCGGTACACCATAGGCAGCAGAAGACTAATCCAGGTCTTTTGAACGGGAGCAATCCAGGATTCACTCATTTTTGTTAGGCTCACCATGTTTTGTTCAACATATTCAAATGTGTATATGTTTCAGTCCAGAGGTAGTCCAAATAGACTAAAGGGACTTGCCCAACCGTGACAGGAAGGGCTAAAAAGAAAAGGAATTGATGAACCGAACCCCAATCAATCGTTGCACTTTACTAGTAAATAGCTTGCTCACACAAGCCACGCCTCTGTTTGCTAGCATCGCCCGCAAATGTATATGTACTAGCCAAGTTAGTATTTTTGTAATTTCAAAGAAAGGGACTCATCTGACCTCGAATATTCCGTTATCTTTATTGTCCATGATGAAGTTATACTGACAGCTCAGCCCTTGCTGCATATGGCTGGTAGCTAGTAGCTGGCAGCCTGCAGTCACTTATTGCCCATGATGAAGTTATACTGACAGCTGATGTGGCTAGTAGATAGTAGCTAGTAGCTGACAGCATGTAGGCACTTATTGTCCATGATGAAGTTATACTGAGAGCTCAGCCCTTGCAGCATTTGGCTAGTAGCTAGTAACTAGTAGCTGACAGCCTGCAGGCACTTATTGTCCATGGTGAAGTCATGAGTGTACTTGTGGCTGCTCGCAATCCTTTGGTTGGTTGCGCTCGCTTCGTGTTCTCTGACTTGCTTACATTACTATAGATAACTAGGAGGGGCTAAGATTAGGTAGATTTAAAGGCACTACTTCATGGTGTGGGGGGCATTATCCATGAGGCCGTTGTCTGTTGGTGAACCGGTACCCTAAGTATGCAGACAACACCACCAGGCCTGATTGAAACGAGCACCTTGGGCGCATACCTACTTTGTTCATTCTGCTTGTTGCACGGCATTCTTGTTATGGTACGACTTAAACGTCGTACCATACATATATAGAGGCCAAGTGTACCCCTGGTCTGGTCAGTCAGTGACCTAGGACCGCCAGCCAGCTAGTGGCTGGGACCGCCAGCCAGCTATGCACTGAAGTTGTAGCACTTGTAGGTTCTACCACTGCCGCCTCTCATAGTCTCATAATGTCAGCAAGCGCAGCTTGCGAATATCTTGTCTCTTTGTAAAGAAGATCACCACCGAGTCTAGCAGTCCCTGCTCGTCTACGAAACTTCTCTTCCTTGCCACATGTCACCTGAGTGTATGTATGCCCGGGGGAAAGCCAATTAGGCTACAAAGAGTGGAGAACTTGTTGTTCATGGTGATCCATGGCCATAGGATAGCACATGGTCACAAGCACGAACTCAGGGCCCCCATCGGTAAAACGATTGTTTGGGGTTCAGTTCATCAGTGCGTTTTCTTTTTAAGCCCTTCCTACACGGTTTTGGTAAGTCCCTTTAACCTATTTAGCCTACCCCTGGACTGTAACGTACACGCAGGATAGAGAACTGCTGAAATTGATTATTTTCTTGTTGGTGCCTTACTGCTATTGATGTAATCCAGTTGCAGAAATATTCCACACACACAACGATCCAGAGACCCACGGTTGGAAGAAGAAGAAAAAGAACAAGAGCTTGAAGTTGTGGTTGAACCTGTATTTTTTACATGGATCCAGGTAGCACATTGGTACTGCCAATTCGGCTGCTCACCGTCTTCCACCCACCCTAGAAATCACAGGGTAAAGGCAATAAAGCAGTTCGGCAAACAAGCAAAACGGCAAGAAAGTGAAGCGTAATGTCTGCGCAGTTCCCAGTCCACCACATATGTAGGGAACGTCAATAAGATGTCATACGCTATCATGTCATCATATGATATCATATGCTATCACATGATGCCGGCAGTTTGACTAGGCTAAAGTTACAATTTATATTAATACCATATGCTGTAAAAAAAAAAGTATATGCTATCATACTCGCCTTTGGTAAAAGTCACATTATATGCCGGCCCCTACACATATGTAGCCGCTCGCAGTCTCTGGTAGTGACATCAACATTCAAAGCATTTGTACGTTGACTAAGTTTGACTTAGTCACTTGGTTGACTTGACTCTCATCTAAAGTAACTCATAAAACAATACATCTATATACAAATATATGATACCGGTATAGAATAAATGTTGTTCATGATCTTTCTGATCTCCGCAATGTATGAAAATAACTCCAATAGAACAGCAGGACCGGCAGAAAACATCCATTAAAAACAAGTGCCTTTCACGAGACAAACTCGAAAAATGATTGCCTCTGCACAGCCTGCTGTGCAGTACTGTTATAGACGAACAAGTCCTATGCAGCGTCAAAAGCGACGCGGGAAATCGGCGGAGTGTGTTGGCAACGGAAAGAAAGGTGGCAACGATGGAGCTGACAGAAGCGAGTTAGTTACACGACTATTGGATGACGTGTCAGGCTTCAATTTTTCGGTCGCACAAACGAACACATGGGTAAACATGGGGGATCACGCCCCCTTTAAGAGGGGGCTCCGCCAAAAACTGCTTGAAGCAGTACTTGCTTTTGTATACCATATTTCAGAGAGTGTTAAGCTAAAAACGTTAAGTGCAAATTTTTGACCATATTTCACCCCTCTATCTTAACCCTCTATCCCACAGGCCCGCACATGAGATATTGGGCTATCTCCTGGGCTGCTCACCGTCTTCCAAATCAACTCCCCCCCCCCCCCCCCCCCCCCCCCCCCCCCCCCCCCCCCCCCGTGCGATTCCCACGAAAACAAATAGTATACTAATCAGATCAGACATTGAAAGTATTTGTAGTACTAGCAGTGCTCAACCACCTTGGTCTAACATCACAACTCTCACCTAACATGCTCTACCACCCTGGTTCGGCACATGGGACATTCACGTTTCTTAGCAAGATCAGCCTCACAGCAGATGAAGCGCATGCTGAAATGGACACAAGGCTGCTAGCACACATTCCGATCCCTCTCCATACACACCACACAGATCCTCCTCCTCATACTCTGCCCCAGCTGCAGACCCATGACCAGGTCTCTGGCCATGGCCATGGGCAGGGTTGTAGGCAGGAGGTCTGATTGGGCTAGTGTGGGGGGGTCATAAGGAGGGGGGAGCGGTGGTGGAAGGGGGTGCAGGCATGGAGGGGGGGGGTGCGGCAGTGGACGGAGGCCTTTGCCTCAAGGGGTTGTATGCTCCGATAGGGGCAGCTTGTGGTTGAGGTCTAAGGTGATGGGTATTGGGTAGGCAGGGATGGTAAGGATCCTGGGGCCACGCACGCCACCTGAGGCGAGAGCCAGGGCTTGCCCCTGTGGGACCTGAGGGGAGCCAGATTGCAGTATTTGAGGCTGAATGGCCTAAGGAGGTACAATGCTAGGCTGTGCAATCTGAGGCGGTACAACCTGATGTTGAAAAAAGCTTGGCTGAATAACTGGATGCTGTACAACCTGAGGCTGTCCAAAGTGCTGATGCTGTCCATGATAGGGCATAGCTGCACGGGACTGTATGATCTTCAGAATGGGGTGCTCATGACTTCTGTTTGCAGCGGGGGTCGCCACACTAGCAGGCAGTGCAGAGGCAGTAGAAGCAGGATTAGCTGCGGAAGTAGGGTTAGCGACAATGACAGCATTTGAAGCAGCACCGCCAATAGTGGCGACTGGTTTACTTGAAGCTTCCAGCCAAGAGAAAAGATTTCTTGATACTTGCTTCACCTCTGGAACTGTGCCACTATCAGACAGCAAGGCCGGCAAGCGAAGCATTGCACCAACAGCAGCAACCTTTTGTTGGTTGTCGACATTGTCTGTGGTTAGTGCAATAAGCGCCGCTGCTGCCTGCTCCTGCACACTGGCTGAAGTGCTGGTGGATAGCAATGCCACCAAGGGGGGAATTGCATCGGCAGCAGCAACCTTCCGCTTGTCGTCATGGTCTGTAGTAAGTGCAATTAGCGCCGCTGCTGCCTGCCACTGCACACTTGCTGAAGTGCCGGTGGATAGCAAGGCCACTAGAGGGGGAAACGCACCCGCAGCAGCAATCATCTGCTAGCTGGACGTCAGGAATCAAGTAAGCGAGACATCCAAGTGTCAATGATACCTGCTCCGGCACACTTGCTGGAGTGCCGGTGTACAGCAATGCCATCAAGGGGGTTATCACACCGGCGGCAACAACCTTCCGCTGGTTGTCAGGATTATCTATAACCAGACGACTAAGAGCAGCTGCTGCTGGCCGAACTACTTGATTTCTGGCGGATAACAATACCTTCTAGGGGGGAATAGCACCTGCAGCAGCAACCTTCCCATGGCTGTCAGGATTTGATGCAGCTAATCCCGCAAGAGCCTCTGCAGCCCGCTCCGGCACACTTGCTAGATTGCCGGTGGATAACAATAACACCAGGGGGGAAATAGCACGTGCAACAGCAAGAACACGCTGGTAGCATGGATTGCTGTTTATCATATCAAAAATATTCCATGCAGCCGCCTCCTGATTGTACGCTGTGCCATCGGATAACAAATCAACTAGACGGCAAAACTCTGGATCAAGATGAGCCCCCTTTTGCATGTCTCCATTGCCGCTCAACACACACTCTTTTGCAGCCTGCTCCCACTGAAGAGAAGGGTAACTGGGAGCTGAATCATCCACTGCATAGCCAGTGATGTTTTTTTCAAATCTGGAAGTGGGGGTTTTCTAGCTTTGTGGTTGTAGGCCTCCTCCAGGGACAGCGTTTTAGTGTTTTTTTTAGCTTTTTGTAGCTTTTCAGGGCCATTTGGGGCACACAAAAAAACCTTTATTTTTACTTTTTTATAGCGATAATTTCTCCAAAACGGGGTCAAAACTAGCGATCGCTATATATAGCGAAAACATCATCCACTGCATGGCCCTGCTTCTCAGCCATATCGGTTGGTAGTGTTGTACTTTTCCTGGAGGGCTGTTGTGCTGGCAACGTGCAAGTATATCTTGGATGCCAATCAGAGTGCAGTGGAGCTAGCCCTAGAAGGCTGGTGACTGCCACGGCAGAGGCAGTCTAGTTTTGCTGCCTTGCTTGCCGAAGGACTTGCACTTCAGGCCTCTATCAACGTATGGCAGGTGAGCCTACTTCAGGCCTCAAGCAACGTATGGCAGGTGAGCCTACTTCAAGCCTCAAGCAACGTATGGCAGGTGAGCCTACTTCAGGCCTCTATCAAAGTACCTTCAGGCCTCAAGGAGGTAATGCGGTGAGCCTACTTCAGGCCTCTAGCAACGTATGGCAGGTGAGCCTACTTCAGGCCTCTATCAACGTATGGGCAGGTGAGCTACTTCGGGGCCCTATCACGAGCAGTGAGCCTACTTCAGGCCTCAAGCAATGTATGGCAGGTGAGCCTACTTCAGGCCTCTATCAAAGTATGGCAGGTGAGCCTACTTCAGGCCTCTATCAACGTATGGCAGGTGAGCCTACTTCAGGCTCTATCCCGTATGCAGGTGAGCCTACTCAGGCCTTTATCAAAGTATGGCAGGTGAGCCTACTTCAGGCTTCAAGCAACGTATGGCAGGTGAGCCTACTTCAGGCCTCTATCAATGTATGGCAGGTGAGCCTACTTCAGGCCTCTATCAAAGTATGGCAGGTGAGCCTACTTCAGGCCTCTTCAAAGTATGGCAAGTTTGAGCCTAACTGTTCAATGTCCTCTATCCAAGTTGGCCGTTGAGCCTACTTCAGGCCTCTATCAAAGTATGGCAGGTGAGCCTACTTCAGGCCTCAAGCAACGTATGGCAGGTGAGCCTACTTCAGGCCTCTATCAAAGTATGGCAGGTGAGCCTACTTCAGGCCTCAAGCAACATATGGCAGGTGAGCCTACTTCAGGCCTCAAGCAATGTATGGCAGGTGAGCCTACTTCAGGCCTCAAGCAACGTATGGCAGGTGAGCCTACTTTAGGCCTCTATCAGTGTATGGCAGATGAGCCATCATCAGGCCTCTATCACCATATGGCAAGTGAGCCTATTCAGGCCTTTATCATCGTATGGCAGGTGAGCCTACTTCAGGCCTCAAGCAACGTATGGCAGTTGAGCCTACTTCAGGCCTCTATCAACGTATGGCAAGTGAGCCTACTTCAGGCCTCTATCAACGTATGGCAGGTGAGCCTACTTCAGGCCTCTATCAACGTATGGCAGGTGAGCCTACTTCAGGCCTCTATCAACGTATGGCAGGTGAGCCTACTTCAGGCCTCAAGCAACGTATGGTAGGTGAGCCTGCATGATATTTAGACAAAGTTAAAGCCGTGTGATCAGTGGAGATTCAGGTAGACAAGAGGAGCAGAGGGGCAGAGCAGAGGATGGCATGCAGATTGAGGGGCTGGGGGTGATAGGCTATTAGAGAGGTTGGGGGATTGAGGGGCTGGGGGGGCTGAGGGTCCAAGGCAGAAAGCTCAGAGGGGCAGGGTTGTAGATATTCAAGGTGAAGAGAGTGAACTGGCAGGGCATCTAATCATATCTGGTGCTGGCCTCTGAAAAGCATGATGGTTGATTTTTTCAGCTTTGGTTCCTGAGGTCTGGGCAGGCCAATCATGCGGTCTGAGCAGACGGGCAGGAGGAAAGCAGCAACCTTGGAGCTTTACAAGAGATGAGGACCTGATAAGCGCGCACACTCCTAGGGCGGGGCTCAGTGGTGGTTGAGCGGATTGGCTGAGCTTACTGGTATCCAGATGGAGGGGGGAAGCCGGGTACCCGCCCCCCTCCCGCACAAAAGGGGGGGGGGGGGGGGGGGGGGGGGGGGGGGAGGGTCCCTCACCTGCGTGGGGCTCAACGAGCCAATGACCAGTTCCACCTGCTCTACTACACAGCCTGGGTCCCGCCACTGCTGCTAGCTGTGTCAACACGCAGGCACCTCATGAACCACTGCACGTAACGCGAGCCGAACAGGTTATGATGCACACATTATTGACGAAGAGCGCAGTACTGTTTCAGAAGAGGATCTGTTTCGAACGGCACTGCGCAAATCCTGCTGCGCAACGACCACTTCCTGGCAGCGTCCTCGCGTCCACAACTATGACGGCATTGTCTTGCTGCCAAGTTCAACAGCTCCTTGTTATCTGTCCTCTTTCCTTCCAGGTGCTCCACTGCACAACCTTGGTCCCACCCCATACGCCGATTGCGCTGTGGAACTGCTACTTAGTCTGATCATATTGGACGTCATTATTGACGACCGGTATGCTTTTGCATAGTTGCTGGAAATGGCGAGCAGCCCTCCAATACCAAGAATCCCAAGAGGCATCACAGCCTTTCCATTACAAGCGAATTAATTGCAGCAAAACGCCAAGTCAGCGTGACTCAAGGAAGCTGCTCGGAGGAATCCAAATACCAGGGCAGGAGCTGGAGCCATGAAACCAAGATCAAGTTTCTTTCTTATCAGCTTCCTTATTTGTCATCTGGATGTGGCGCTTGCATGTGCGTGTGCTAGGCTTGCGGGAGGCAGTTGAGAGCGATTAGTTAGGCCGTGTGAATCAGGCATAGCCGATAGGCACTGAACAAGAGATATTACATCATAGGGTGTGTATCCAGTAACTGAGTGGGGTTTTCGGTCACCGTTGAAGTTCCGCTGAAGTCCACGCTAGCACGAAGTGTTTCCAGTCATCATGTTCTCATGTGACATCAAACCGATAGCAAACTGCATAAGAGGAGGACGTGGAAGCCAACTTGGCAGCGGTTGGCCAATTTGTCACAAATAAGGGTATAATAAGCCCCAATAACGGCTAACGGTAACCCCGAATAACAACGAATCACAGGGTAACATTTCTTACTGAACTTCGTCTTCCAATTCAGTAGGCTTTATCTACAAACACAGCAACTTCTGCCAAGTCGCCCAGGCAACCAGGCAAATATTTCCTTGCACAGCTCAGAGTTATCATTATTTCTCTCTTTCCGCGATAGGACTAGTAGCGACAGGAAGGTAGCGGTTTGTCCTGCCAACGGACATAAGCTTTGAAGCCTCTTGGCTGAGGTGAGTTATGCGCTAGAGACAAGAAAGTGGATGGTGCCTAGCAGTTCTTAGCTCTCGATGGGATTTTGCCAGATGTGTGTGGGATATACCTTGGCCCATTCACTTACAGATGCTGCATAGCAATGCGTTTCCTCGTCGCTGTATGTCTGTATGTATGTCGATGCGAGACAAAGTGCGCTCAGTCGGAAGCGCGCCTTTTCCTGATGAGTTGAGGTTGAAAAGACCAGAATGAAAGTGCGCAAGCAGTTTTTTATGTTAGCCGAAGGAGAAGGGCCTCTTCTGGCCTTTGATCTCTTCCGACCTCGCTCTCGAGAGGCCACCCGAACTATGTGGACTGAAGAATGGCTCTCCTCCCTTGCCAGGGAACGTAGCCCAGCGAAGTTGAGCAAGTTTCGAAATTCAGTTAGAAATTCTCGTTCCCTATCCGTTTCTCAGAATCTGCCCTCGGATATCCTGGTGAGCGCGGTCAAGGCCGCTTTGAATTGGTCTTTCCTTGCTGGCTGGTTACTGCTCTATTCGCTATTATGCCTCTGACGGATGTGAGTTCGTTGGCCAGGGATGGCCGATACTTTTCCTGGGCCTGAGCCTGAGTGACAAGGTTCCACGACCTTTTCGTGAGCACACGAAGTGGAGTCCGTCCGTGCGGCGATAGTAAAAAATCGAACACTCTGGGTTCATACGTTCCGAATTGTCGCATTGCATCCGATGTTTCCGAGACACTGGGGACAATCGACCTCACCCAACCTGCTCTCGCTCCCACCCTTCTGTAGAACACGAGCTTGTTAATGTGGCTCCAGCCTGTTATCATAAGGCTGCTCGCCTCTTAACCTCATCCAACAATTTCTGTACCACATTCAGCGCAGTGAACTCGTGCCCCGTCCCCTATCTGACATACGTGCTCACAGTTATGTTCTATCCATTCCCTGCTCTGTTCCTGAAGCCACGCCACACCGCATTCTTTCCCTTTCTTTCCATTCCTTCAGCCGCGCATCCTTGCGCCCTACTCCTCCCTGTAAATATACTATATGCGCAGTGTTTTTGACGGACTTGGACTACACCCATATCTGCAATCTGAGCGCCAGCTCGGCGCTTCGCCTTCGAAGGGTTCAGAAGGGTGCTGGGGTGTTTTCTTCGCTTGTTTTCTCTATCGAATTGAATTATCATGTACATGCCATTGCTGACCCAAGGCAGTCGCTGAAGTGCCGTGGAGAGAAGCAGTTGAAGAAACGGCGATGTGTCTCCGTCCGCGCTGCATTCGCGACAACTCTTTCCCCAGCCATATCACCCTACCATCCATACTACGGGTTTTATACCCTCGATAAAGATGACTATACTCCATTGTGCTGCCGACCTCTTGCACGTTCGTTCGTGTCTCATCTACATGTACACACCTGACCTCCTGATCCCCATCCTTTGTTCTGTCTGCAGGCCATTATGCAAGACGAGAGTCATACATGTGTAAGGATGGATTCCCATCCCCAGCACGTGCAACAGCACCCCCAGGCGCACCTGTCCCCTGACACCCAGCTGTATCCGCTGTGTGGACAAGGCCCACAGTCGCTGGTCACGGGTGACATGTATCAACTGCAGCAGCAGCACCAGCACCAGAAGCTGCAGCAGCAGCAGCAGTTCAACCAACCAACGAAGCAGCAGCACCAACAGCAGCACCAGTACCAGCAACCCTATCCCAATCACCAGCAACAACCGCGTCGCCAGCTGAAACAACAGCTGCCAAGTGCTAGCAGCAAACATCCATCCAAGCGATCACCACTAAGAACTCCGTCCACGAAAATGCTTAGGGATCATGGACTGATATTTCTGTCGTCTACGGTTAGTTGGGCAGGGGTATGGCGGAGTGTGTTGGGGGGGGTTGAGGCGTGGGGGGGGAGTTATCTTTCAGCTGTTGCATTCAATGGAGAGATTCCTGTAACACCTGTATGACTATATGTAGGGAACGGTAGTATGATATCATATGATGAAGGCAGTCTAACTAGGCCAAAATCACCATTTACTTCAAATATCAGTTGGAGCAATTTGTATGACATCATACTCGCCTTTGGTCAACATCATATGATATGCCGGTCCTTACCTATATACCGATATACACCTATATTCCTCTGAAACCCTTTATCCCCCCTGAAAACCTTTGTACTATTTTACACCCATATCCTCTTGAAACTCTATACCCCCACTGAACCTTTAAATATCAATATACACCTGTATCCCCCTGAAGCCCTATATACCGATATACACCTATATCCCCCTGAAACCCTAGATCTCCCTGAAACTCTGTACACCGATATACACCTACATCACCCTGAAATCCTTCTTACCTTCTCAACTCTCCATCCTTACAATCCCTAGTCCACAGCAGACCGAAGCAATGTTGCTCTCACTAGCAGCTGTCGGAGCTCTCCCTTTGCCGGATCCCCAAGGACACCCAAGAATGCGCTTGGAGATGGGGAACAGCAACAACATGACTGCAGGGGCCAGCATCAGCAGGAGTCCACGTTTCTATATTTGGAGGAGGAGGAGAACCGGGGCAGTGATGGCAGCTGTGGTGGCGTTTCTATGTTTGGTAGATTGGTTGATGGGCGAGCCCATCCTTTATCCTCCGCAGGTTAGTACCCAATCCATTCTTCCCCTTTCCTCCCATCGCCATCGCACCACTCCACACCCCTGCTCTTGCCACATCGCACCCCTACCCACCCCTCACCCGCTTTATCCCTCACTCACTCACTCACACCCTTCCCCTTTCCTCCCATCGCCATCGCACCCTTCCCTCACCCTGCTCAATCCCTCACTCACTCACTCACTCTCTTACTCACTCACTCACTCACTCACGCACGCACTCACTCACTCACTCACTCACTCACGCACTCACTCACTCATTCACTCACTCACTCATTCACTCACTCACTCACTCATTCACTCACTCACTCACTCACTCACTCACTCACTCACTCACTCACTCACTCACTCACTCACTCACTCACTCACTCACTCACTCACACACTCACTCACTCACTCACCCACTCACTCACTCACTCACTCACTCACTCACTCACTCACTCACTCACTCACTCACTCACTCACTCACTCACTCACTCACTCACTCACTCACTCGGACCCTTCCCTCAATCCCTCACTCAGTCACTCACTTGCACCTTTCCCCTTTCCTCCTATCGCCATCACAACTCTCCATCACCCTGCTCAATCCCTCCCTCCCTCACCCGGACCCTTCCATCAATGCCTCCCTCCCTCACCGAGACCCTTCCATCAATCCCTCCCTCCCTCCCTCACATGCACACAAGCCCTGCCAGCAGGCAGAGACGTGCAGCCCCCTCCCACACCCCGCCTAATCCCTCCCTCTCTCACCTGGACCCTTCCATCAATCCCTCCCTCCATCCCCCACATGCACACAAGCCCTGCCAGCAGGCAGATGCGTGCCGCCCCCTCCCACACACGCTTAATCCCTCCCTCCCTCTCCCGGACCCTTCCATCAATCCCTCCCTCCCTCCCTCACATGCACACGAGCCCTGCCAGCAGGCAGATATGTGCCGCCCCCTCGCACACATGCTCAATCCCTCCCTCCCTCACCTGGAACCTTCCATCAATCCTTCCCTCCCTCACCCGGACCCTTCCATCGATCCCTACCTCCCTCCCTGCCTCACATGCACACGAGCCCTGCCAGCAGGCAGATACGTGCCGCCCCCTTCCACACACGCTTAATCCCTCCCTCCCTCACCCGGACCCTTCCATCAATCCCTCCCTCCCTCCCTAACATGCACACAGGCGCCACAGCCGACAGACACAAGCCGCCCCCTCTCATACCCCGCTCACTTCCTCCCCTCCTCACAGGAACCCAAGCGTTGCCAGCAGACAGTCACATGCCGCAAAGTCCCAGCCTCGCCCCCACTCGGCCTCGCTCTGTTCCCCACGATGGTCAAATGCGGGGCAGCCTTGACAGCTGCCATGAGTACACCACATACTATGGACAGTCTGCTGTACTGAGTACTGCCAACCGCAAGTCAACTGAGCAGTACCAAAGCACCAACCGCAAGTCAACTGAGCAGTACCAAAGCACCAACCGCAAGTCAACTGAGCAGTACCAAAGCACCAACCGCAAGTCAACTGAGCGGTACCAAAGCGGTAACAGTATTGAAAACATGGAGAAGCTCTGGGGTAATGAGCCCAAGAGGAGTTGCACCATGGCAGACTCGGTCGCCTCCATGGGACTGCAAGGTATATACCTAGGGATTGGCATATCATATGATTTTGACTAACGGCGAGCATGATATCATATGATATCATGCAAATTACATCGTATGATATTGTATAATAAACTGTAACTTTGGCCTAGTCAAACTGCTGGCATCATACGATATTATATGATAGCATATGGTAACATGATATCATATGATATCATATTGCTGTTCCCTATATGTACCCTATATGTTCCCTATATGTACTGTATAGTTCAGCAGTTCTGGAAAGCTGATTATGTCAGCTTTAAGGAGCTCGATGTTGCGCCATGTTAGGCTGAATCGCCAAACAGGGGAGCTGCCTAGAAGCTGCTGCTCATAGCTGGACTCCCGGCATCATATGATATCATATTGCCGATTTCTAGATATAGGAACGAGGGATGAGCTTGTAGCGATGGGTTGGGATGGGATGGATATGCAGGGGTGGCAAGGAGTCAGAATAACCTACCTAAGAGAATGACAATCACTTTTCAACGTTGTTCAGCTGCTGCAAGCTACAACCACACCCAACCCCCTACCCAAGAGAATGACAATCACTTTTCAACGTTGTTCAGCTGCTGCAAGCCACACCCCCACCCCCACCCCCACCCAACCCCACCCCACCCAACCCAACCCTGTACACAAGAGAATTACACTCACTCTCCAATGGATATGCAGGGATGGCAAGCAGTCAGACTTACGATCACTTGTACAGTTATCACCATTATTATGATAATGATAATATCATATAATATAACATAATATAATGTAATGTAATATAATACCGGGATAATATAATATAATGATAATATGTATAATATAATGATAATGATAATATAATATAATATAATATAATATAATGATAGTATGTAAAAGGCATCCTGTAACATCCGTTGTAAACCCCATACAGTACCAACGTCTTCACCAATACCCATACCAGCATCCAACCAACTCCCCAACCAAATCCCCAACCAAAAACACTCTACCAACAATCTCAATCAACTCTCTCTGTGCCTTGTGCAGGAACAGGCTCTGCAAACAACACCAACGGCTTCGTCTCCACAACCTCGAGCTCTGATATAAACGTCCAGAGCATTAAGCCGATTATGTCTGAGCACCTGCCCGACAAAAGCTTGAACCCCTCTGCTTATCAACGCGGAAACATGCTGAGAAGGAGTGTGGACTCCATGCAATACAACCGGAAGCACAACGGGGTATGACCACATGCCATGTTTCTGTTTTGGGTTTCTTGCATTGCCGCAAACACCACCACAAACGCAAACAACTCCACCACTCCATGCAAGCCAACCGGAAGTACCACACGGTATGCCCCTTTTCCCTGTTTCTGTTCAGCTCTTTGTTTCTGCTTTCTCTGCACCACCACCAACAGCGTCAACATCGCCCAACAGCCACCACTACTACCTCCACAAGACACAAGTCTTACCCCCACCCTCCCTGCAGCTTGTAACAATACAAGCATCCATCCATCCTCCACTGCCACCACCACTACCTCCACTACCACCACCGGACACAAGTCTTACCCCACCCCCCCTCCAGCTCGCAATAGTACGAGCATCCATCCAACCTCCATTACAACCACCACTACTACCACCACCGGACACAATTCTTATCCCAACCCTCCCTTCACCTTGCCACAGTACGAGCATCCATCCAACCACCACTACCACCACCACTACCTCCACTACCACCACGACTACTACCACCACCCGATGCAAGTCTTACCCCACCCCCCCTCAAGCTTGCAACAATACGAGCATCCATCCAACCTCCACTACCACCACCACTACTACCACCACCGGACACAAGTCTTACCCCACCCCACCCCACCCGTCCAGCTTGCAACAGTACAAGCATCCATCCAACCTGCACTACCACCACTACCACCACTAATACCACCACCGGGCACAAGTCTTACCCCACCCCCCCTCCAGCTCGCAATAGTACGAGCATCCATCCAACCTCCACTACAACCACCACTACTACCACCACCGGACACAATTCTTATCCCAACCCTCCCTTCACCTTGCCACAGTACGAGCATCCATCCAACCACCACTACCACCACCACTACCTCCACTACCACCACGACTACTACCACCACCCGATGCAAGTCTTACCCCACCCCCCCTCAAGCTTGCAACAATACGAGCATCCATCCAACCTCCACTACCACCACCACTACTACCACCACCGGACACAAGTCTTACCCCACCCCACCCCACCCGTCCAGCTTGCAACAGTACAAGCATCCATCCAACCTGCACTACCACCACTACCACCACTAATACCACCACCGGGCACAAGTCTTACCCCACCCCACCCCACCCGTCCAGCTTGCAACAGTACAAGCATCCATCCAACCTGCACTACCACCACTACCACCACTAATACCACCACCGGGCACAAGTCTTACCCCACCCCCCCTCCAGCTTGCAACTATACAAGCATCCATCCAACCTCCACTACCACCACCACTACCTCCACTACCACCACCACTACCTCCACTACCACCACCACTACCTCCACTACCACCACCGGGCACAAGTTTTACACCAACCCTCCCTTCACCTTGCAACAATACAAGCATCCATCCAACCACCACTACTTCCACTTCCACCACCACTTTCTACCACCACCGGACACATGTCTTACCCCAACCCTCCCTTCACCTTGCCACAGTACGATGGAGCATCCATCCTTCATGGCTTCCTCAAGTATCACGAGTCGGTTGGCAACGCCTCTACCACGGAGCAGCTAGACGAGAAGCACTCCATCCAAGCCTCCACCAAGCCACATTTTGACGCATCCAGGCCTATCGGCCGACCCAACCAGGGTCCCACAACCATCAAGCAGCTAGAGGAGGTGCACTCCAACCTTTCCTCCCCAAATCCGCTTTTTGTCGCGACCAGGCCTATCGGCCGACCTAAGCGAGGTCCCACAACTTTGGAGCAGGTAGAAGAGGAGCACTCCAACCTTTCCTCCCCAAATCCGCATTATGTCGCGTCCAGGCCTATCGGTCGACCCAACCAGGGTCCCATGACCATCAAGCAGCAAGAGGAGGTGCACTCCAACCTTTCCTGCACAAAGCCACATTTTGTCGCGACCAGGCCCAACGGCCGACCCAACCGGGGTCCCACGACTACGGAGCAGGTAGAAGAGGAGCACTCCAACCTTTCCAGCTCAAAGCCGCATTTTGTCGGGACCAGGCTCAACGGCCGACCCAACCGGGGTCCCATGACCACGGAGCAGGTAGAAGAGGAGCACTCCAACCAAGCCCCCTTCAAGCCGCAGCCTTCCTGGTCCAGCTCTTTCGGTGGTCCCAAACGCGGTTTTGCAAGCACCCCCTTGAAAAAAGGGGGGGATACTGTTCTCCTCGCCCCCTATCCCTTAGCAGAGAATGAGATGGGTGAAATGGTCATTGAATCTGAGGGTCCAAGCATGAGAGATGACATAATCTTCAAGTCAGCTTTCTTCTTCTTTGCGGAAGTGGTGATACTGCTCAATTTTATTGTGGTGCTGTTGATGGTCACCATCTTCATCACCCTGTCCCATGCATCGCAATGAATCGCCCCTGCATTGATGCTCCTGCTGGCCGTCTGCTTGCCTCATGCATTGCAATGAATCGCGCTTGGAATGATGCTCCTGCTGGCCATCGCCTTTGCCTAATGCATTGCAATGAATCGCCCCTGGAATGATGGTCCTGCTGGCCATCTCGTTTTCCGAGGCATTGCAATGAATTGCCCCTGGATTAATGGTCCTGGTGGCCATCTCCTTGCCGCGTGCATTGCAATGAAGCACCCCTGGATTGATGTTGTTGTTGTCCATCTCTGTTTTCCCAGGCATTGTACTGAATCGCCCCTGGAATGATGCTCCTGCTGGCCATCTGCTTGCCTCATGCATTGCAATGAATCGCGCTTGGAATGATGCTATTGCTGGCAGCTCCTTTTCCCTGTCCTTGGGACAAACCCGAAGCTAGCTAGTGCGTCTGAAAGTTGGCATTTCGGTAATTTCAGTGCAATTAAAAGCTTTGGGCTAGACCCAGGCTGTTGCTGGCTGTTGAAGCCGGCTGGAAGCTGCCATGCTTAGCCCAAAACTAAAACAGTGGTCTGTTGCAGCAGGCTGAGGTGTAGACACTGTTTCATTTTGAGGCTATGTCTAGCAGCTTCTAGGCAGCTCTTTTCCCCTGTCCTTGTCCTATTTATGTTTCTGCTTAATGCCTACGAACTCATGGTAGCTACACTTAGCTACTCCATGTAGGCGAATCCCTATGTTTCTGCTCCACACAAAGCTGCTGCAGAATGCAACACTTGGCTACCCCATGTAGCTGGATCCTCCCGTTTCCGCTCAACACATAGCAATCCCAGGTATCTATGGTGTGGTTGCAGTTCAACATATTTGAAAGCCGTGGTTTTCATTTCAGTGGCTCGTCGCTGAAATGAAGACCACTCGTTGTGAACCCCCATGCCTGCCTATCCAGCAAAACCCCGCGCAGTATACTGCCCCTGGGCCATAGTTTTTTTTGACGGCAACTCGCCATTCCGTCTCTGCATGGCGACACATGGGTGTGGCAAAACTAGACAGAAATGACCCCCGATCCCCCCGGGCTCTGCGCTCTGCGGAGTTCGGGGGTCATCGCGTCACGCTGGGTCGCTCAAAAATTATGACTGAGGCGCTTACTTCATCAGGATACTGCACCTGCAGAAATCTTGGCTCGTAGACAAGTGGATGAGGCAGGTAGCTGCCTAGAAGCTATAAAGGAAAAGAAAAATATAGTGCATGGATTGCCAGGTGTGTGTATATGGTATGAACAATGCTGTGTGACAGTGCATGTGCAGCCAGTTGTTCATTTGTGTGTTTCCATGCGTGAGTGTCGGGGTGTGTTTGTGTGTGCATGGGGTTGTCTTGTAGTGCTTGGATAGCCAGATGTTTGCGTATGTGCGTGCACAGTGCTGTGTGGCAGTGCATGTATAGCCAATTGTTTTGTGTGTGCATGCATGTGTATTTGAGTGTGTTTGTATTTGCATGGGGTTGTCTTATAGTGCATGGATGGATGGCCATATGTGCGTGAATTTGCGTGCACAGTGCTGTGTGGCAGTGCCAGAAAAATCGTAGACAAAAAGAATAAATTGTAGACAAAAAGGAAAAAACTGTTTAAACTCCATCTGAGACATGTTTACTCATTACTAATTACTCATTTCAGTCAGTGCAGTCACGGCGAGCGCTTGGGTAGATATTGTATCGTTTCAATTATTTTGATTATGGCTAGCAGACCCACTGCTGGAGTGCATAGCAAAAACCCACTCCGCTCCGCTCCAATATCGTCCAACTCATTAATATAATGATGCGCCTCTTTGTCTTGAGGCTCACACACACACATACACACCACCACTGCACAAACACACGGCCAAATACAGCTGCCACACTCCCACTCCACTCCACTCTGCTCCAATATTGTCCAACGCATCACTCCAATGATGCCCCTCTTCAGTGGTCACAAGAGTGACCTGAAGCTCATGCATAGTCTTGAGACTCACACACACACACATACACAGCGTCACCACACAAAACAAAGATACTGTTGCAAGCTTCCGCATTTTCATGTGCCCTACCATCCAGGGTACTACATTTTGTCAAATTGGTCAGCGCTTAAAGCGCACAAACGTCAAATTGGCCAGCGCTATGTAGTGCAAAAAGCGCAAAAACTGCGCGCTGCCCCCTCAGGGTGGTGGAAAAACTGTGCGAAACGCGCAGTGGGGCTCTGAAAGTGTGCTCAAAATTGCGCTGCTGCGCGCGCTTTGTAGTACCCTGCTACCATATAGCGCGGGCTGCTACGAAAGCAGCGCGCGGTTATCGTAGCCTTGGTGCTTAAAACATGAAGGGTACACGCGCCACTTGAATTTGCAAATTGTATATACGTTCGGCTTAACTAGTGAGTTGTTACAAGTGTTTTTGTTTTCCATGTCATGTTGCCATTCCGTCGCTGCATGACGAAGCATGGGTCTGGCTCAACTAGTCAGAACTTGCCCTTGCGCTCCGCGGGGTTTGGGGGGCAGAGTGTCACACTGAGTCGCTCAATTTGCGTCGCGTCGGACGGAAAAAAAACATTGGCTGATACCGGGCTGATACACTCTCTTATTTTATTCGTAGAATGGCTGCTTCCAAATCCATCTTCACGGTATTCATGTGTGGCCATTGCTATGGACCCCCATCTATATGTACCCCCCCTGACTGTACCTTGAACTTGGTTGCGTAGCTTCAGCCAGCAATTTGGCTGGAATTTGGCAATTTACCCCCCTGACAGCAGCACTCTTGGACACAAGGCAATGTTTTGGCAGAGCCCCCCCCCTTCTGGTTGGTGGGAGCCCCCTGAGTCACCCTGTTGTCCGATTGTCTGTTTGACCGCCTGTTCCAACTCCGGGCCTTCCTGGTCACTGGCCTTGTCGTAAACCCTGACTTGATTTCTGTGCCACCTGTCGCTCCGATAGCCAACACTCCGCCAACTTTTCCTCGTCGCTTGCGACGCCGCGAGGACTTGTTCTTTGTTGTTTTGGCTAAGTTTGGCTGAATTAGTGGACAATTATTAGCTTATTATTGCTTTGTGGCAAACGCCTGGCAGGGGGGCTTTGGCCTGGTACCGTTGCGGGTTGCGTGAATGTGGATTGTTACGATTCTGGCCTGGCCTGGAATGGCTGGCCAGAGCTATCCGTGTGTGTGTCTGAGCGATATGAGTAGGGTTGGGCCGACATATAAACGTATAATATACGTGTATACATTTATAAGTTTAAATACGCCGTATATTTTTTCTCAAATCGACCTTGTATACGTCGTATACAAAACGTATAGTCTGTACTTCAAGAAGTACAGCACACGTCCCGGCACTTAACTTTCTTGGTTTTCATTATATTTTTTATTCAGATAGCTCATTGGAAAGCTTTTTACCTCCTCTATGGCTCTATCACAATATGCAATAAAAATCACCATTCACAAGCATTATTTTATAAACATTTGGCCTAATTGTTGATCTACATAGCCAGGATGGCACCATATCTGAGCGCCACCTAGCCTTCCATTCCACAAGCTGTGCTCCTCCTAGGCTTGAAGGATTGATGGTGCAAGCCTAGTGCAATGCGAACATGGAGAAAATTTCAATACCGTTATGTACTTGTATTATTATACACTCATACAGTTATAATAGACCAACTGGCAATTAATGGCTCCCTTAGATTGGCACCACGCTTTCTGGTCGTTATTTCTTTTCTGAGATTTGGACAACCTAAACTTGCCAGATTATTTTTCAGCGAGTTGGTATGTGATGCCAATGAAATTAGCTACGCAGCAATACCTTTAAAACCATGTAAACATATTTTCTCAAGAAGTGCCTACTTTTCCTATATATTTTTATACGTTTATATGTAAACGTTTACACGTTTATACGGCTTATAAAAATAAACATATACGTTTGCTTTCCAACCCTAGATATGAGGTGTTACACGTGATCGCGTGTGACAACCAGTGGCTGCATTGAGGTCGACGAAGATAAGCCAGTGCAGCCACTGGCTTATCTTGGTCGACCTCAATTATTTGTTACACAACCCCTTACAGTCCAGAATTCAATGCTATTGAGCTGTGCTTCGCTAAGGTGAAAAAGGACTTTCGTCGATTGAACTACATACCAAATGATACAAAGACGCATGTGTCTGATATGATTTCATTAGCATTCAGAAACCTCACTGATAAAATTATTATGGGTTGTTTCGAACACGTAAAAAAATCAAAGAAAAACACAGGAGGGGTGGCTTAGCCCCCTCTCTTGTCGACAACAAATCGATCAAGCGGTACCCAGAGGTACGAGGACTGCGATTCTCTCCAGAAACCAGCATTTACTCGGACCGGGACCGCTCCTCTGCTCTCACAATCGCAAGGCTGCACTGCATGGAACTGTTGGGTCAAGGGAGACCGCTTCCATTTTTCAGGGATGCGTGTTGTTGATGGGCTACAAAAAAACATGATGGTGTTCCACTGCAATGTGGGTTGCTACACCATAAGGTGTACCGTACACTCCAGAAAGCGGTTTCATTTTAGTATTCCGTCGAGTGTATCTCTCTATCCTCCGTTCGCCTATCACTCTGCGTGCGTGTGTTTGCATGATCAATCAATCCATTCCCTGAGCATCCCCAGGGAATGTAATCTTCCACTCTCGTCGCTTGCTATCTTGTAGCATCCACACCCATCCGGACCATGCTGATGCCTGGGCTTTGAAATACTCCACGCCTGTCGCTTCATGCAAAGAATCCATCTCGTGTATTAGATGTTCGATCCTCTCACCTACTGTTTTCAAGTCACTACTGTGCTCTTCCATGGTAATACATACAGTTGTTCTCAAATAAAGTGGGACACACCTTATAATCATCCAGACTGCAGATCGTTGCGTTTGGGCAACGTTGGGGGGTGCAGCAGGTTGAAGAGGTTCTCGAAGATATTCCGAGTCGCCTCTGTGGTAAACCGTTCAACCGTCTGTGTCCCCATATCAGTATCAGGTGTTGGTGGGTTTTTCGAGGAACCTCTCGGCGAAACGCGAGAGGTCTCTCTCTCCCAAAGACTTGGTGGAGTGTAAGCATCAGGATGTTCCTGGAAGCGTTCACGTCGCGGTCCCAAGTCTTCCCGCAGTGGAGCCTACCGCCGCTCTGTTGGCGTGGCGTTCCGCTTTGACTGCTTTTGCAGTGGAGAATCTTGTGAATCCGCTTGCGTCCTTCCGTACATTCCCAAGTACCGTCTTGCTTCTTACGATGAGTGAGTGCAACCATGTTGCAAATTCTGGTCTCACAGCAGCTGCATCGTTGAGATGTTCTGAACTCATCGACGTCCTCCATGATAACGTTTTCGCGGCTACGAAGCTCGAAACGAATAGCTTGGAGAGGGCCACAAGTCCGCCTAGAGATTGGTGTCGCCCCCAGGAACGACTCGCTAGCCTGAGATATCAGCACCGAGGAATCACAATTCCGCTCCAGACCATGTTTCGCAACCAGTAAAAATCGACCGGGGAGGCTGGAACGCCCATTAACTGCTACAACAACATCAAACACAATACAAACTTCATACAGATGATATTTTTTATTGTTGGTGGTCTTGTTGTGCACGTCTGCCCTCTATGTCACCCATCAAACGGTCCACCGTGTACCGCGGCTCAGGATCAGGCTCGACAGTGTTGTAAGGCAACAACATGTCACCGCCCCCAGCCACACTAGAATTCAAGTACCTACTCTGCCACCCACCGTCACGCAAAGCAGGGTCCCCGCCACGTTCGTCGCCAACAACACCCATCTCAGCTACGCCGGCACCGAACCGCGCCCCAGCCGGAGCGTCACACCCCCTCCAGTCAACCAGAAATTCGCGCCCAGTCATTACAAGCGCCTCACGAGACAGCGCGGGCTCCACCGAACCGACGTTGGCACGCGAAACCGGTCCGGTCACAGCAGACTCAGAAGTACCATAGTACTCAGACCCGTCAGTCGTCGTGCTGCGCATCGTCGCCTCTAAACTGTCGGGCTTGGCCACAACGTACGCACCAGAACTCTCTGCAAGCCGAGACACACCGAACCGTGTTCCCGAATCAGCGGCCGTCTCACGCATAGTCGCTCGAGGAGGGTCCAACACTGAAACACTGTAAGCTCCGCGTCCAGATGTCATCGTTGGCAAGCCACGACCACGATCCTGACCCACCGCAACGTCCTTACGAGTCGCATCGGGCGCCGCGTCATCAGCCGAGTAAACAACGCCACCAACGTTCTTCGCATACAAATTACGTTGGTGACCGTCAGGATTGACAGCAGTCGCCTCGCGAAGCGTGTGGCGCGCTCCAGAATCAGGATCCACCACAAGACCCCGGCGTGACACAGAGCCGCCCGCAAAGTTGCCAGTCTGATGTCCGTCGTGGATACCCACCTCCTTGCGCGTCGTTCGCGTGACATCCTGCGAGTCGTACACCGTGAGCTTGGGAACGCCTTGAGATCCTACAAGGTTCAACACAGGCGCCGAATCGAGGAGAACATCCTTGAGCGTCGTTCGCGTGACATCCTGCGAGTCGTACACCGTGAGCTTGGGAACGCCTTGAGATCCTACAAGGTTCAACACAGGCGCCGAATCGAGGAGAACATCCTTGAGCGTCGTTCGCGCGACATCCTGCGAGTCGTACACCGTGAGCTTGGAAACGCCGTGAGATCCTACAAGGTTCAACACAGGCGCCGAATCGAGGAGAACATCCTTGAGCGTCGTTCGCGCGACATCCTGCGAGTCGTACACCGTGAGCTTGGAAACGCCGTGAGATCCTACAAGGTTCACCACAGGCGCCGAATCCAGGTACTCCTCCTTACGCGTCGTGCGCAGCACATCCTGCAAAGGCGCGACCAACGCCTTGACGGCCGTAGTGAGAGTTCCAGGGCGCGTGCGAGACCCGGTCTCCATTCGCGCGTTGCCAGGGGCCGACATACCGCTTCGACCGTAGTCAGTGACGCTCTTGACCGTCGTTGTGGCAGGCCCTCGCGACATCTCACCCAGGGGGGCTCGAAAGATGAGGTCCCGTTGGGACCCTCCTCGGTCCTCCATCCCGTGCACGCCCACAGGGGCAGCTGCACCCTTGTACAGGTCGGCGGAACGCATCGTTTCACGCTCGGTGTGCCGGTCGACAATGCGGATCTTGTCGTACCCGGGCTGAGACCCGGCCGCGCCACCGGTGCGCATAAAGTCGTCGGTGGTCTTCTGCTCGCGGATGAGAGGAGGGGGGCGCGTCTGAGTGTTGATGGGTTGGTGCTTAGGTCGGTCCGTAGCAGTAGATGTGGACGGACCGGGGATAATCTGTCCAGGCAAGCTCTGTTTGGGACGCGTGAGAGGACGCATGTCGTCCACTGTTAGCGCGCGCAGACCCCCCATTTCGCGCATCTCTTCCTCCGGGATCGGTTGAACACGAACCTGTTCGAAAGGGAGTTCGTTAGCGCGATTGCGTGGCAATTGCACGACGTCGCGGTACTCGGATCCCCCCGACGCCTACAGGCGGACGCAGGACGTCCACTCTCGCCTCTGTAGGGTTGAAGAGTTGCTGAATTTCTCGCTTTCCACCGCTTAGTGATGTGAAGTCTTGGGAGCCTTTCTCGCCCACGAAGTTCTCCATCTCGTGTCCTCGGTTTGTGGAGAGGGACGCCGATCCTGGAGGCTCACTCCCTCTGAAGAAAGGGACCATGTTGCCGTGCGTCGCTGGCATGCGGTCGCCAGTCATTGAGGACCTGAATGTGTTCTGCATGAGGAGCTCCTTTTTGTGTGCGTAGACATCTTGCACGCGTGTGCAGTGGTACGGGTCGTGAACGGATGGTCGGTCGCGAGCCTCCGCGTCAGACGCGTCAAACGAGATAGGCATTGATGATGATGATGATGCTTTGCGGAATGTGCCGGGTCTCTTCTTTATCGTGTATGATGTCATCGGGGAGACAGCTAGCGGCACCCTTCCCGGTTCGTTGCGTCGCTTTGAAAGCATGTACCCTGCGCCTGCGACGATAAGGAGAAGCGCAGCCTCCATGCGGATGTGTTCTTTCCTTCAAACCACAATATTTTTGTCAAAAAGTGCGCATGGAGATCTGTTTGTCGCGTGCCAAAAAAGTGTTATGTTTCAACATGTAATAGCCAGCCATTCAACAAGCATGTATGTCCGCGTACAGATTTGACTGGAGCCCCATTGAACGAGGTTTGGAACAACCACGACCGTGTCTTCACGGACAAGCGAGCTCCGGGAACCAAAAACTACAAAACAAAGAAGACGACGAGCAGCTTACCGAAGAAGAAGAAAAAGGATGCGGGGGGGGAATCAATTGCGAAATCAAAGACGCCGTCGTACGCGTGCGTCTTTGACAATAACCCTAGTCCGTTGTGCGACATGTACACACAGGGGTTCAATTCCTCATTCGACGACATCATGGACATTTACCAACGAGACACAGAGTATCGAAAATCTCATGCCGAAGAAGAAGAAAAGATTGAAGAGCATCCTAAATACAATAATACCGAATACGACAATGATCCTGACTCCGAATCGGATGATCATCCTAATGACGATGCCAACGATTCAGATTCATACAATGAGCCGCCCACCACCCCCACAATAACAAAAATTGCATCCGCTCGCCTGCCTAAAAGCAGTAAAAATCCAGTCGAAGGATTCTTTCATCCACAAATGGACACGTCCCCGAAGCCTAGACAAGCGTTGACGGAGCTCGCAATGTTTGTGCTAGCAGGCGTCATGCTCATATTCATTCTAGAGACATTCGTAAAGTTGGGAATGGGGATGCGGTACCGTCGTCATGGAGGAGGCGCCGCGTACACTCACTCCTGATTAAAAACAATCCAATTTTATTTTGAAAACAATTGTATGAACTGAAAATGACCTCTATCACTATCTCAATTACATTGTGCGACGCAAATGTGCTGACGGAGGAGAAGATGGACATGGTAAGGGCCATTCCAGGCGTCTCGACCGTCGAGGTAAGCCAAACCGAAACCGATACACTAAATGTCGTACTTGACGAGGCTCTCCATACACCCAATAGCACAGCCAGTGTCGCCATGGCCATCGCCAAGCAGTTCCCGAGCTGCCCCGTCAAGTATGGGGTCCCCAAGTAATTTTGTCAAGTACATGTAAAGCAGTTTAGTTGCTATATCAACATGAACGACAATGCGGCGGCAACCACAACCATATGGCACGATGACCTACGCAGTTTCATGGGCACGACGGAAGCACTCTACAGTTTCGTACCCCTTCCAGGGATGCTCCTCACATAGCAGCTGAACGCACTGTTCAGATTCTCCATATACTACGGCATCGCCGTGTGCATTTTCTGTGCCTCCCCAAGGCGCTGCTAATTCCTGTTTTGACAGGTGCTCTGACCGCCGCGGTCCACCGTTTTGACGTTGGCCAGCGAACGAACACGATCGAGATGATGCGCAACGAGGGTCTCGAACGTGACCCCGAGACGGAGAGGCTCTGTCGCGCGCCCACGAAAGAGAACCCGTTCATGAATCCTGCAATCGGTGACATGGGCGCAGTGCTGGTGGGAGGGACGCGTCCCCCTTGCGACATCACGCGTCACGCGTCCTCGTCCGAAAGCGAGTGACAAACTCTTCCACGGCGATAAATGGCAGAGCCACACGATGTGTTCAAACGTAATTCCGGCTTCCGTCAGTTTTACACTGTCGCCGCCCCCCACGACCAGGGCGCCTTTGCGAACTGGCTCTTCAACGACCGGTCCTCAGCTACTCGCGAAAGACGCAATAAGATGAAGAGGCTGCTCCAGAGCATGCAGATGACACTTATCCATTGGGACTGTGTACATTTATGGGCACGCACCCATCCCACGAGTATCAAAGCATCATAGATCTTGCGGATGAAGTGGCGAGAGGCACAACTTGAAATGCGGGTACATGAGATCAGACGCAGAAAAACATGGCCTCGTTATGTTTCCTACGATCGTTAGGACAAACGGTGCAGTACTGCCAGAACGGTCGCCCCGATCGCTAACATTATGAGAGGCTCTATCATCGAGAACACAAGGTCATTCCTTAAACCGGCGTACATGGTCCCTACGTTCTCCAAGGTCAACTCGTCGCTGCTGCTGTGGTCGACCTCAATATGTAACTGGAATCCACGCGATCAGGAAGGCGACACACAAGACCGTGTACGTTGCATGCGCGTACCCGGATGACTCATTATTTTCGGTGTATATTTTTTTTTAGACAAGAAGCTGTAAACCATCAACGATGGATGAGGTGATGTTGATCCCGCAATACTTTTGTGGCTCGTTGTCAAGTCGACCTTGGTTGTAGAGCCCGATAGACATCGCCTCGCCCAGGATCCACTTGAAGTTCGACCAGAACTTGGGCGTGTGTCCCACCTCGTCCGTCGCGAGGTGACCCAGCTCGTGGATCGCGACATACATGAGGATGTTCTCCTCCACTAGCTCGTGGTCACGCTGACGCAGACACATACGATCTTCTCACCCTTGTTTACAGAGTACGATGTGTACCCAAGTTCCGCCCCGCCCTCCGAGAGAGCGTCTGGTTTGTAGTTATCGTACAGCTGGCGCACGACCGGGTTTTTTGGGTACTTGGCCACAGATGCTGAAACCAGCTTGTTAAGATTCAAGTTGATGCGCGCCATGAGGTTCGCCGCGTTCTGGCGGTCGGGCAGCCGACGCATGAGGTATTCGCGAACCGTCGACGTCCGAGCTCACGAAACACACCTCGCTGTAGAAATCCGCGGAGGTACCCTACAATGATGATCACGATGATGAACACGGCAAAAATTTCAGCGAAGCGTCCCATTCATTATTTGTCATGCTCTCCGATATGTTTTTTTCTCCGAAATGTTTTTTCTCGGATTTTCGAGGAATAACGGGTAGCTTAAATTCAACGGTTTCTTTTAAAAGCGATACAAAAGTAAATATTGCTATATTCCTTTCATTGTGTGTGCGGGGCGAGCGATTCACGGATTCCTTGAGTTCCTCTTTTAGGTTGTTCACTTCGTCGCGCAGTTCCTGGACACCCGCCAGCAGCAACGATGACAAGTTTCCGTAAGCGACCGTGAGAGTGTCCTTAAGCGGGTGCACGTCTACGACTTCCGAAGGACTCGTTGCACCTGCTGCGCGATGACTCCCGGCGTGCCTCTTGCGGCTATCGTCGCCACGGTACTCGAATGTGTACGCGCCGATCGCGTCGATCTTGTCCAGCGCGTCCGTGATGGGCTCGAAGTGGTGCTTGACGTTAGAACGGACTCCATGTGCTGAAACCGATGATGTTGCTGGTAGCGATCACGTTGCCATTGAAATATCCATCGCCTACAACATGCAATCTGGCTACGGGTGCGTTTGTACCAAAACCAACGTTTCCGTTATCCAAAATAGTTACACGCGACCACACCCCGGTGCTGATCCAATTGTATCCGCACCAAGTCTGTACAAACCGTGTGTTAATCAGTACGTGAAATTGTAATGGACGGAAACCCAACCGTTTCCCGTCATCAAAGCCCACCCGCCCACCTTAAAGGGACTCCGTTTCTGGTATATCCCTCCTACGATGTTCGGTAGATCATCGTGGCGTTGTTCACTGAGCACATTGCTACCTCACTTCCGGTACTGACGGAGACCCCCGTTCCTCCTCTAACAACGGTAATGTTCCACTGGATATGTTGTTTGCGTTCAAGGCGGTAGTTCCGCTACCGTTACTCGCTGATCATTCCTCCTATGTCGTTCAGTTGCTCATCGTAGCATATCTTCAACAACGTTGCTCCCGGTTTCCTGTGCTCGCGAGACGCCGTTGCCGCCCATGGTCACTCCAAGAACCCCTGTAGATATGTACCAGCGTTTGCCCGCAAGGTCCTCGGTGGCGATTGTGGCAAGGGAACCTTGAAGGCCCATGAACGAACTTGTCGTCGGACTCCCTAAAGAGGAGCTGGTAGTCTAGCGCGTCTCCCCTGTCTATGGTGATACCCCTCGCCCTCCCTGTGACAACCGGGTCCGATCTCGCCGGAGTTGAGCACGATGATGTTATCCTCTACATTTAGGTCTGGGTGTTCACGGTGAAATGGACCCGTTGACGGTCAGGTTTCCGCTCACGGTCAGGTTGTTTGAGACCGTGGTGAGGGGCGCGGTCCAGACCACCTCCTTGGTCGCGCCGAGTTGCACGTGCCGCCGGCACCACTCGACTGGATGTCCCAACCTTATTGAGTCCGGTGACCTGCATGTTCACTCCTCCGCCGACACCACGTTGACGCCGCTTTCGGAGACCAAGAGGTCTCGCCCCGCCGTGGTCGTATCGAGATGCCTTGACCAGTGTCCGCGCGGATGGACCTGTTTGGTTCATCCGTTCCGACAGGTGTGTCCCCGATGTACAATGTGTGTTCGAGATATGTGCAGCGTGTCGATCCACGCCTCCTTGAAGTGCATGTCGATGACCCTATTACTGCGTAGCGTTTGAGGGAAGGAATAATTTCGAGGACACCACGAGATCTCCATCACACTCACGGTGTTGGAAACGCGCACCAACTCCTGCCACCAGCGGCCACGCCGCATGCCCGCCCCGGTTGAACAAACCGGTGTCCGTCGCATTCGAGAAAGACAGCGAAGGCGCTCCGGCAGAACCCGATTCGCGCGGATTCCCCGCCTTGAAGTTGGTTCCGTTGACGGTCAGGTTCTAGAGACCGTGTTATGGGCGCGGTCAGACCACCTCTCTTGGTCGCGCCCAGCTGCACAATGCCCGCCTGCGCCATCGACTGGATGTGTACACCTTGTTGACGCCGGTGACATGCATGGTGACGCCGCCGACTGAGGTCACGTTGACACCCTCCTCGGACACGAGCGAGGTCTCGCCAGCGCCGGTGGTCGGATAGAGATGCCCTGCCGGGGCCGCGCTCATGGCCAAGATATGGCGTCAGTGCCGAGGACGAGCGTGTTGCCCACGCTACAACGTGTTCGAGGATATTGCAACGTGTCAACCAGGCCTCCTTGAAGTGCAGTTGGAGACCCGATGTGCTGCGTCGCGTTCCTTCACAGGATAATGTTCGACGAACACCACTATATCCGCCAAACGGATACATTTGTTTGACACTCGCACCAGCTCTGCTCCCCGCAACCACACCTAGCGTCCCCACACTTGGATTGAACAACCCGGTGTCAGGAGAGTTAGAGAAAGATAGGGGTTGGAAGTCCTGAAGTGCCTGACTGTGCTCTGATACCCGACAGGAGGGTAGGGGGCGTCACAATATTAGAAGTGACTTCAGAACGACAGATACTTCTGAAACTTAATCACTCTGTTTAAAGGTTGTTTTGAAAAAAATGGGACATAGTAACGCTTTGAAAATGATGTCTCACGCTGTGAGACAACATTTGACTTTTAAGGGCTACTTTGAAACATGTAGCTACATTATACCTACCATCCTTTGCCAGTTTATGGAGGGGTTCTCTGCAATATTATTGGCAATCGTGGCACACGTTTAAAAGCATGGTAAATTCTTTCCTTTCGTTTTAAACGTCTTACTTTTACCCACCTGATCAGCATTGACACCCATCTATGTAGTGAGCTCGTGGCACGTTGTATAATATTACCAAACCTTCCTCAGAGCTCTCAAAAAAAATATTTTTGTAGTGAACCACGGACCTGTATCGGTTTCAGGGATATCATTTTCAATATACTGAGTGTCCCCAAAATTATTTGAGAACAACTGTACTGTGTCTCTACATGCCTGACCTTCTTGCGATTCTGCACGCTGGAGGTCCTGCGTCTTTTACTGGACACCTGCATCGCGCTCACTAGGTACGCGAAATGCCCCAATAGTCAACCACCCACTGCCCGACCGGCATCATTGCCAAGCGTGTTGTCATCATCGATCTCCAAATCCTCTATAGGGAGTGAATGAGGTGCCGCTCTCCGGGACCTGCCGAACACCTCCTGTGCTATGAACCCCCGCCTCCACAGCACGGTGGGTGTACGTGCACGGACGCAGCAGCCTCCGCAAAATGTCCGCAGAGACGGGTACCCAAAGTATCCCCAGCCGCCGATTCGTCTTCTGCGCGGCCTCCGAAGTGGGCTGAATCTGCACAAAGATCGTTCACAACGTAATCGCACAAGCCACGCCTGCAGGGTTCAGATATCCAGGCGTACGCACAACGTCGGACACCTGCATCCAACGCCACCCCCTCGCCACCCTAGAATCACACCAGCTCCCACCCTGGTTCCAAACGCACTCCCGTGTTGAACTCGGGCAAAAGAGCTACAGGCGGCCCACGATCTCGAGATCAAACGCCGCCTGAACGAGGTCCGAGCGGTGCATCTCCCACTGACGCGGTCAGGTGGGAAACGCGAATCACACCGTCGTTGGCAGCACCACACCCCCCCCAGAAGCGTCACGCTAGCCCTTAAACTGTCTGGCAGCGTGCAACTTTATAGACTCGGACAACGCAGGACGAAGCAGGACTCCCAACGGTGGGTCGCGCGTCTCACATTACCGTGCTGCGTACATCCATGCCGGTTCACCAGACTCTGTACCGCCCCCCACCGACCACGCACCATCTCGCGCACCTCGCCCTAGTACCGTGGGGCTGGTGTCTTTGATGCGATAAGCCTTCAAACAATAGACGAGGGTCCTACCTCGTTCCGCATAGTCCCTCCGACCAGCGAGAAGACGCGTCCGTCATCCCTGAAAACAATCTTACCGACCTCGTCCAGCGCGTTGTCTGAAAGCGGCACGGGTGGACCAAAGTTGCCATGGAGACGGGGCCAAATTCTAAAATAAAACCCGAACCACCTACCGACTTCGCCAACCTGTTTTCACCAACCCCGTCTCCTATCCACGACAAGTCCTCCTCGTTGAAAGCGTGATGGCGCCCCCGGGCAAAAATGGAGGGGGGGGGGAATTCGTATTGTCAGTACTATCTCTGTAATGGTGCGGAAAAAAACAAGGTGCCCTGTGTAGCTTTCCGCCAATTGTTTGTTATTTTTGCGATCAGAAATCGACTATTATGGGTTACCATACCAGTACAGGCCAACGTGGTTCTGTCAGAGGATGATCTTCAACTTCCACATCATGAACTTTCCGACGTACGAGGTGGAAGTCGACATGAGCGACACGCAGCCCGCGCAAGACTACATGGCGGATCTCACGAACTCCGTGGATGCAGAGTGTCCGTTCGCGTACCAAATGGCCGGTGTCAAGGGTGGTGGCGAGGGCATCGTGTGGACGTGCGTGGACCACCCATCGTCTCGTCTGTGGTTCAAGACGAAGGGCAAGACGCATTGCACTGCCGGTCACGAAGCAAGCGGTGCCTTCGCAGGCAGAGTACATCAAGACTGTTACCGAGTTCGTCGAGTCCGTCACGACCGAGTCTCGGTTGAGCCAAGGTCTCGAGTGCCTGGTTGAACAGGGCGTGGAGTTGCGGATACAAAGCGTCTCTGAGTTTTCGTCATGGGTGTGCCGAGACGTGTTCAAGGAGGAACGAGACACGATCGAAGAAAACGGATTCAATGTGAACGAAGGCGTTGTACAGGAAAGCAGGGAACTGGTACAAACAACGGGTGGCAACCGCATAAATGTTTTGCACCTCTTTTTTGTAATCGAGTATAAATGTTATGCCCACCAATGAGAGATTGTGATCCCCCCTGCCCATTCCCTCCCCAAGGCCACAGACCCCACCACACCTCTCCATGTTGCACATCGCACGAGCAACATGCGGTAGCCAGGCTCTTAGTCGTCGTGCCACCCTATGCCACATTCGCCCCACGACCCCGGTATGCCCCCCTCATCCCGCGCCCACCCGCACTTTCGGCAGCACCATCCGCTTGTACTGGGATCAGAAGGCGCAATGCAGTGCCCAACAGAATGGGAGCGTGTCGGTTACCGGTCGGGAGGGGGGGGAGTTATCAGATCCTTATGATGGCTGGGTGGATGGAGTGTACTGCTTAGAGATGGGTGTGAGAGACTACGAGCTGGATCAATTTGGAGTGGTGAACAATGCCGTGTATGCCAACTACTTCCAACATGCTATACACGATGGGTTGGAGCGACTGGGTATTGACTGCGATGCCTATGCACGAGCAAACCTAGGGCTGGCAATAACTGACATGAGGCTGTCATACAAGGCTCCGCTTAGATCTAAGGACAGGTTCAGAGTGTTATCCGGGGTGAGTCGAGTCACTGGCGCTCGTGCTGTCATGGACGAGGTCATTCTAAAGTCTGTGACGAATGGCGACGGTGAGGAAAAGGACATGGTGATCGCAAAATGCCAGGTCACTATGGTTGTACTGGATGGAGATTACAAGGCGACTAGGCTCCCTGCTGCGATCAAGGATGTGTTTACAACGCTAATGCAAGAGGCAAGTGCCAGCTCAGGAGGGCACTCTGAACACTATATGTGCTGAGTGTTACGATACGCAGCAGGACATGTTGGTTTCAGGGGATATCCCAAAATTATGGCAGTCGCTGTCGTTTAGGCATGGGAACTGTAGGCTCCCCTCCGGTCGCCCACCCGCTCGGTTCCTCGCGGACTTCCCGTGGGGGCTCCCCTCCGGGCGCCCCCGGTCGCTCCGCTGGGGAAGATGTGAAAGGGGCTCCGCCGCTTGTTGAATACAAGACCTCTCCACTAAGGTTGATGTTGTGGGTGAGGATGGACGAGTAGGATGCGCAAGCCACAGAGTTCCCTTGGCGGTGCGCGATATTAATGCGCCCGTCATTGTAGTTATCATCGAAAGCGCGTTCCTTAGTGTATTTCTCCTCGAAGTGCTTGTGAAAAAAAATTGAAATGTTTCGCTCGATCTGTAATATCATATTATACTTCCACTTTGCCTTATCATTTCTCAACTCAATCATGTCAGAACAACCGTGCATCATCGACCTATCAATGGACGACGAAGACATTGTTCGAGACTTCTTGACACCAATCTTAAACCGCATTCTGAACGCACATGAGCCGTGCATTGTATCCTTGGTATCGTCTGATGATGAGTCCGACGACGCGACCCAGCCCGAGCCTATGTCAGAGTCTGACTACGAGCCCATGTCCGAGCCCGAGCCCGAGCCCGAGTCCGACGACGACGAGCCCGAGCCTATGTCAGAGTCTGACTACGAGCCCGAGCCCGAGCCCGAGCCTGCCTATCAGCCGGCCCACGCGTTTGAAGACTTAGCCGGCATGATGGCGAGGACCGGGATATTAGAAACGTTCCTCGCAGGCGGGCCTACCCAGGCGACCATGTCCACCAGCTGGTGGACGTACTGGTTGTCAAACAAAGCCGTTGACACCTGGATGACTGGCGTTTGGACGAGGCATGAACAAAAAATGATGATCCTGAGTCTGCATCCCGACAAGGCCAACTCCTTGCGCGATGCGCGCATGACAGATGACGATCACAGGTGGATGGACAAACTGTCCCAAAACCTGAATGGAGCCCTCAACGAGGTGCACCACGTGATTCCATGCGAGATGTATGAAATCATTTACTTGCTAAACAATGAGCTTCCCTAGGGGAACCGCCTTTTAGGGTTTAGGGTTTCCTGCGTATAATTATATTTTTTCGAAATGCGACAGTTTTCCGCCGTTTGCGTGTACATGGAGCCGCCGCCTTGGCATGTGTGGACACCGAGGAGGATGCGAAAGCCGCCATGTATGGATTTTGCGTTGTTTACACTCATTTTTATACACTCGGACAAGGGAATTATGTTACATAATATGCCGAGTCCCCCAAAATCCTCTTGTATGTGTTTATCTTCTACACTTCGCTCGACACTGCGTTCTGTAAAGAACCTGTCGGCTTGTAATCAATTGTGCGTCCTACCACAACTTCCAGTTTGCAATATTTCTTTGGCCTCGCAAGAATTCCGGGGCGGGTTGGGTACATTGTAAAGCAATTGTGGATGTTAATGGCTGCATTTAGGTCACGGTTTACAAACAACTTGCTGTTCTCCATGGTGGAACTGCACCATAGCAAGCCTCGAACCGTGCGCCCTTTTTTTCGGATTGCACACTCTGGAGGACGGTGGTGCTGTCCTTGTGCCAGATCTTTGTGGTACGGAATTCGTCAATGACGGCAACTCGCCCCTTGAAACGGTCTCTAAACGCATTGAACGCGCTCGTTGTAGGGACAGAAAGTTCACCCTTGCCACCAGGGGCAAACTTAGAAGAACCGTATGCGATGACAATTGTTTTCCTCTCACCGACATCCGCCTGGACCTCGTTGAAGAAGCGTGCTAAGACACGTTTCTTGCCACCGTAGAGCCGCAGGCGCTGCGCGCACCACTCGGTCCCCCTCCGGTGGTCGCGAAAACATTAGGTTACACCGCAAGGTGTGCCTTACACGAAGCGGTTTCATTAAGTATTCCGTTGACCGTACCCCCCCAAGTATTACCATACCATACCATACCATACCATACCATACCATACACTCGGACAAGGGAATTATGTTACATAAAATGCCGAGTCCCCCAAAATCCTCTTGTATGTGTTTATCTTCTACACTTCGCTCGACACTGCGTTCTGTAAAGAACCTGTCAGCTTGTAATCAATTGTGCGTCCTACCACAACTTCCAGTTTGCAATATTCTTTGGCCTCGCAAGAATTCCGGGGCGGGTTGGGTACATTGTAAAGCAATTGTGGATGTTAATGGCTGCATTTAGGTCACGGTTACAAACAACTTGCTGTTCTCCATGGTGGAACGGCACCATAGCAAGCCGCGAACCGTGCGCCCTTTTTTTCGGACTGCACACTCTGGAGGACGGTGGTGCTGTCCTTGTGCAAGATCTTTGTGGTACGGAATTCGTCAATGACGGCAACTCGCCCCTTGAAAACGGTCGCTAAACGCATTGAACACGCTTGTTGTAGGGACAGAAAGTTCACACCTTGCCACCAGGGGCAAACTTAGAAGAACCGTATGCGATGACAATGGTGTTTCCTCTCACCGACATCCGTCTGGACCTCGTTGAAGAAGCGTGCTAAGACACGTTTCGTGCCACCGTAGAGCCGCAGGCGCTGCGCGCACCACTCGGTCCCCCGCCGGTGGTCGCGAGAAACATTAGGTTACACCGCAAGGTGTGCCTTACACGAAGCGGTTTCATTAAGTATTCCGTTGACCGTACCCCCCCAAGTATTACCATACCATACCATACCATACCATACCATACCATACACTCGGACAAGGGGAATTATGTTACATAAAATGCCGAGTCCCCCAAAATCCTCTTGTATGTGTTTATCTTCTACACTTCGCTCGACACTGCGTTCTGTAAAGAACCTGTCAGCTTGTAATCAATTGTGCGTCCTACCACAACTTCCAGTTTGCAATATTTCTTTGGCCTCGCAAGAATTCCGGGGCGGGTTGGGTACATTGTAAAGCAATTGTGGATGTTAATGGCTGCATTTAGGTCACGGTTTACAAACAACTTGCTGTTCTCCATGGTGGAACTGCACCATAGCAAGCCTCGAACCGTGCGCCCTTTTTTTCGGATTGCACACTCTGGAGGACGGTGGTGCTGTCCTTGTGCCAGATCTTTGTGGTACGGAATTCGTCAATGACGGCAACTCGCCCCTTGAAACGGTCTCTAAACGCATTGAACGCGCTCGTTGTAGGGACAGAAAGTTCACCCTTGCCACCAGGGGCAAACTTAGAAGAACCGTATGCGATGACAATTGTTTTCCTCTCACCGACATCCGCCTGGACCTCGTTGAAGAAGCGTGCTAAGACACGTTTCTTGCCACCGTAGAGCCGCAGGCGCTGCGCGCCCCACCGCGACTTGGACATCTCCCCCCATCGAGAATCCCAATGGTTGACCATTACAGTCACGTAAGCGTCAAACGACTCTAGAGATGTGCGCTTGGGACTGTTGTCCTTCAGGTCGTCAAGGCAGTCCTGGATGTTAGACAACCACTTCTTGGTCGGACCTCTAGATTTGAAGACCCCGCTCTCAACGTAGTACCGCTCCCGCGTGAGTCTCTTGCTCCCGAACTCGCAGTGCCTCTTCCTCTTCCTACCCCCCCTTATCTTTTCTTCGACCTTATTTTTCTTCCAAGTCAAAAAGGCAATGTTGCAGCAGCGGCCAGGGTCGTTTGCAACGACCACCACATTGGGGTCGGACTCGGAAAACTCGCGGAGAGTCTTGGTCTGCTTCTTAATCGCCGTTCCGTCGTCCTTGATTGAAATCTTTTTCTTCTCGGCCCTAAGAAAGTGGGTACAAGCCATTACGCCGTCAGTGTCTATGGTGCATGTAAACACACCTTTCCCAGTAGAACGGATGTTTTCCACATCGAAGACCGACTCCCAGTGCTCCTTGTTCGTCAGCGTCTTTTCGAGACTCTCGACGAGACCCACGTCCTTGAGGACGCCCAGTAGGGCCGTCGGTGTCTATCGTGATGAAGGAGTGCTTGACTGTTGGGATGGGAGCGATGTTGACCAGCTTGGCGTAGCCCTCGTCCTCTGTGGCCTCGAGGTATCGATTGATAAAGACGTTGTACCGGATCATCTTGGCGCTGTTGGAAACGCTCTTAAGCCACTGTCGGTTGATCTCGTCCCGTCCGATGATCGAGTGCTGAATCTTCAGCAACATCTTTGTTCGCTCCGGTAGGAGAGAATGTATCGCTATGAGGTCTTCCTTTACTCCCCAAGAGTGGATATCGTAGAGGAGGTATCGGTGGAATACGGTCTCGTCAATGCCGTGCTCATCTTTGAACTCCTTGGCCAAGATCCTGTTTTCCTTCGAGTAAACGAACTTCTTGATCCATGTGGAGAGATGGACTCTGTAGTGGTTATTGAAATTGGTCAGGTACTTCTTCGACGCGTGGCTGTACAGGTTTCGATCGCCATCGTAGCGAGCGATGGCACCCACGTATTGTTTCTTTCTTTTTCACAATTACCTCGCGCCCCTCAATCTTCTCCCTAAACCAATAGTTGTTGTGAAAGAACCTTTCGACTGTGGCGTCCCTCGTCTCCATGTGCGCCTGTCTCGACCCTACCATAAGCTGCCGAATGAAGTTCTGGTCGACGCTAGGGACACTTACAGTGTGAAGTTGCGCATCTGGTACCCCTTCGAAGACTTCTTTTAATATCCGGTTCACCGCAACACCGGCAAGATAAGTCCTCTTGGATACGCTGTCGACCCGCTCCTTAATCACCTTGGTGATAACGTCCTTGTTGTCCTTATCCGCTATGATCCGACTCAGTGTACACTTACCACGTTCTCCTCGCCGTTTTTCCTGTCCTTAATTTTGGCCGCCCGGTCCGGTCGCGTACGCTTGTCCGGAGGCTCTTTATTGACTATCGTCTCCATTTAGTAGACAATGTATCTATTTCATTGTATCAAGGTCCAGAAATTGTATTCAATGACTTTCGAAAAAAAGCCTCTACGTGTTTCTCTTTAACAGAACTCAAAGCCTTATACACATCTTGACTTTTATAGAAATCGCGTTTGACGATGGAGAACACCCCTTCTATTGGGTTGAACCAAGGTGAGTAGGGAGGAGTGTATAGGAGCTCCCACCCCTTGAAGCCGCAAGTGTTTTGACCTTCTTGGAGTGGTGAAAAGCAACGTTGTCAAGTATAATTACTGTGTCAGTTGGACAGTCCAAATTTTCTAAAAACTCAACAAAAGTATGCGTGTTAAAAGACCCTTGCCTGATGTTAAAATAAATGTATCCTTTTCCTTGTTGAATAAGACAAAGTGCCGACATTGTCGTCACCCTAGGTCTCAACCTCGGTACAACCAGTAGCTCTCCCTTTGGTGAGTAGCCAAACACGTCTCTCGTATGTCTTCCAAATGAAGTTTCGTCGATCGATACAAAAGTCCTCCCTTCCACTTTTTAAACCGTTCCCTTTGGCTTATGAATGACGTGGTTTTCTCATAATAAGTTATCAGGCCTGGAGAAGAACTTTGCTTTTTTCTTTGTGAGCCCAAGCCTTTTTATCACACACGCGAATCAATTCTTTTGATACCCTCAAATCCGAAAGCATCCTTTACCTTATGACGAAGAACAGCAAGAGATGTGAATGGATCTATTTTTAATGACGCCTTTAAGAACTCTATGACCACATCCGATTTTGTAGGTTATTCCGGTTGTTTTTAGTGGGGTTTGAGATCCACCTCGAGACTGTCATGTGGCTTACATTCGCAAGTATAGCCACTCTCCTCAAACTTTGCAGCAATGTGTAACATACCATAACATACCATACCATACCAGTATCCGACGATCTGCCTGAACGACGACCCTCATAATCATTCGATGTTGTTGGTATCGTCCGCACTGCGTGTAGACCGTGTGCGAGCAGGGCGTATATTGCCCTCGTCCCTGTGTTGTGTTTGCGAATCTATCCATTCTTTCGAGTCCCCTGTGAAACCCAAATAGGTAAAGATACGGTCAATGTCTTTGTATTATCGTATTTTTCATCGTGTTTGTCTTCTGTATGTCTTCCTCTCTTCTTCTTTATATTATTTTCCATGCTAAAAAAATGACGCCTTTTTTTCCTTCCTTGAAACAACAACAACAAACAACAACACAACAACACAACAACAACAACAATAACAACAACAACAACTTGATATCATGTCTACCAACAACATGTCTACCGATATTTCACATCATTCGTGAATGATTCCGGTATATTTACAGTTGTCCAAGTGAAATGACCAAACGAAGATATCCGACAAACTCAATGTCCCTCATTGAAGGACATGTGCAACAAGATAATTTCATTTCCCCTCGTTCCTGGCTGCCTCGCAGACCCTGTCTGCGCAATGAAAAATGCGTACGCTACAGTTTCTCGAAGAGAAACCCAAAGGGGAGAAAAGCCTTTACAGGCAATGCTTCTCCCTATTGCCGTCGCTGCCGCCGCTGCTAAGTCTGCTGCTCCTGCTCCTTCCGCCGTACTTGCCATCGCCAGTGCCCTTGCCCTCCCAGAGGACGAATGCAGTCGGAGAGTTCCAGCAGTGGCGGGTAAAAGGCGCCGCGCCAATGTTCACCCTCTGTGGCTCCACTCCTGCTGCTGCTGCTTCTACTCTCTACTGCTGCTGCTCCTGCTGTTGCTTGTACGTTTACTGCTACTGCTCCTGCCTGCTGCTCCTGCTGCTGCTCCTGCCTGCTGCTCCTGCTGCTGCTTCCTGCTGCTGCTCCTGCTCCTGCTCCTGCTGGCTCGTCTCAACGTGCTCCCCTGTCCTCCTCCTTGGCCTCCGGTCGTGTGGTCGCGGGGTCCGTTCTAAAAGAACGAGCTTTCCTGTTGGATCCAATATAGGTGCATTTACCATCGTGGGGTATTCCCCCACCCTGGGCTGCACTGCTGTCCACCATTAACGGCAACCCGTGTGGTAGAAAAACAGATGCTCTTAAGCAACCCCAATGGTGGGACCTTCACCACTGCAAGTGCGCGCACCTAGCGTGCATGAAACAGACTCCCGCCAAGCGTGAGGCGTACCTCGCCACCAAGCGAGCTACGCTTGACGAGATCTCAATTGAGATTAGCTCCCTGACCCTCAGCCAAGCTTTAGTCAGTCAGTAAGTTAGTTATTTAGATACTCTTTTTTTTGATACATTTTTTTAGAACGAGACGGATGCGTAGTGACTTCGTGCACGTACATCCGTACATTAGCTGTTCCGTTTAGGGTAGCCGAGGAGCGTCTTGGGCGATGGTGACGCCCCCGAGGACCGACCAGTACGAACCCCGGCCCCGGATCACTCGAGCTTCACCGCGATATCGCCGCCCGAGTCGCCAGAGCCCCCCGCAGGATTCCAGCGAGCATGATGCCCGATGGCGACGGCAGCAACGCACCCAGATGTCGATGAGTCCCCCCTTTTTGGAGACAAAAAACAGTACTCCCCCCCGCCGATCCCACCGGATAGTCTGTCGCTCGCCATCGTCACTCCTGCTGCGCCCTGCAATGGACTGGCCGCGAAGACCTGAGGGAACGGACCAGGGAAGCCGCCGGCGCACGAGCGCCGTCGTGCCGATGAGCGTTTACTGCAACGATCCCGATGACCAGGGCAGCGAACATTGCCCGACATTCTTTCTTTTACCGTCGGGACAAAATTGTTGGGACCCTTGCTACAATAAGCGAAAATTCATTTTCTTTAGATGCATCTACACACCCATACATAATGATGGTTCAGCAGCAAACCACTCCGTGAGCCAATTGGCTGTCCGATATATCCTGATGCGAAAGTCGATCTGTGACTCGAACAGCAAAAGCAATTTCCGGTCCGTTTCCGCCGCCGTTTCTCTGAGGAGACATGTGTCACGATGATATGCTCTCGCGTTTCTTTTCGTTTTTGTTTTGGGGGCCGTGATTGTTGTAGTCGACGTATACACCGACGGTGTTTCCCCGCCGTTTGCGGAAGTCCTCCATGACTTGACTGTCACCATCCCGTTGGCACCTCCGACGTCTCGCCAAAAACTCAGACATCTGGGGTGATCTTAATCAGATGACAACTTGTATAGAAGATAACGAGAACAACTTGAAAGGTACAGCTCCATCCATACAACATATGGACAAAGTCGCTTAGGTCCATGCAAGCCTCCACTCAACGTGATTGCTGATTCGGAATATAGTGTATTTCATTCACGTGAAGCCTGCTGTATAGACCTGGATCTGAGCAAATGAGATCTTTAAGACTTTCCAACGACATAGAAAGTGATCTGGCCTCACAATGCCGAACAACTGGAGAACCATGGATTGTTGGTAATGAGGAAGTCTTTCTTTCTTTTCCTGGCATGCAATTTGTAACGGGTCCAACAATTCCACAGGCGAGCGAAAATAGCCTCATATCTGTTGACTTAGGTCAGACACATCCAAATGAACGACCTTCCGTCATTGGCAATAAACTAGTGCATTTGAACAGTATCTATGCACCAAGTACAACGCTGTTCTGGCGGTGGGTCTTATAGAAAATCATTGTAAATGCCTCGTTGTCCATTGACACTACAATGGTCCCAAGCCTATTTTTCAGCAGTACCTCCTATCTTTTTCTTAGCGCCAACGGCAGGGTCCCATGCGTCGGCAAACGTACGCCTTTTCAAGGTTGTGAGATTTGCCGACAAAGCGAGTTTCTGGGGTAATCCTCACGGGATCGCAATGGCAACGTGCAATGACATAGGTCGTGACAGAGAGGCGATGAACACTTTGCCCTCATACAATGGTGGCTCCGGGTTTTGGCAGATGCTTTGGTGCCCAGGTGTTATCAACTATACTGTGGTGGTCGCCGAATACCGGTGCCGCCGTACGACACCATCAAAAAAAAAAACACGGGGCATCAAAATCTGGGGCACGTATGGGGCTTTGTTGAGGGGGGGGTCCATGAAATTGGGAGGCTGACTGTCTTGCTGCATCTCAATGTCTGATCTAGCTCCGTGCTGCGCCCGTTTGCCCTCGATGAGTCCATGACCACGTGTTGTAGCGTCCGGACAAAGAGACGACGGAGATGAGGACCCGTGTCCATCGGAGTCAATCTGCGCTCATACCGGAGCTGATATTGAAGAACCTTCATACAGACAATATGGGCCACCCCCGAAGACCTCTGAAAAGACTCTCCATCTTCGGAGTTGGCTGAAAGCGTGAGAGCTTGTGTAGCTGGCAGTACCATTAAGTGTTTGTTGCGGAGTGTGGCAATTGTTACTTTGTCAGGATTCGGAACGAAATTAACAGACCGGCTAACATAAATGACAAGAATAGGCGATCTCATAAGATGCATATTCGAGACGTGTTCAAAGGTGGGCAACAATCGTTACTCTCAGACCAAGAAGCGCTCTCGACCACCAACCTGGAAACTTGCAATTCAGCTTGTTGTGAACTGCACAACAGCACAACACCCCGTAACATAAACCAGAAACCCACACACAACTAAATTTAGTTGCGTGTTGAAGACAACTGCAGTCAAAAAGAGGTCACAAAGCCTATCCTATCTACCATATATTGTTGAGGGTATGCTGGAGTGTTTAAGTCAAAACAATTCGAGCTTGTTACTGTAGGTTGGGAGACAACGGTCTGCAACAGTTGGTTGCGCGATCGATGTTGGAAAGATGCATTACAATGACAGATGCGATCAAGCCAATTCGAAAGGGGGACCCGCACGCAGTCCCAACCAGAAGCCACTTTAAACGGTCCGTGAAATGTTTGAAGTTCACCTGAGGGGCAAGGGCGTCCATTGCGGTGCATCCTTGTCCCTCAAGATGACCACCATGAACAAGAATCATCTCGTGATACCCTGGAGTGAAGATGCTCCTCGGAATTCCAACCCTGCCCCACTACTGGGGGGCGGAATTCCCCTTTCATAACTAACATGCCAACCCTGGAATGGTACACTCCCCTCATCCTGATGCCATCATCCGGCATGGTCACATTAGAATGGTTACAACTACACGCGACGGCTAACGAAATAAACCGCCTTTTGGGAGTTGTACGGTACACCTGGCGGTGTAATAATGTTTGTCCACTAACCGACACAAGAAACGGTTTTTATTCATCCCACCACCAGAGCTGCTGGGGGCAAATGGACGAGGCGTCCTAGACCCATCAATCCATGCAAGTGCAGCCTGCGTTGTGAGAGCAGAAGAGGATCCCGGTCCCGATGTTTCTGGATTTAGTAAACACAGAGTTTTCACACCCAAGTCACGACCATTCTTTAACGCCAATTTGGCTAACGGCGTGTCGTACATTTATTTTCCAACGATAGTGAGAACACTGTACATAGAGAATTGGAATTGAATTCCATTATTATGAACCGCCGGGCTGTTGTTTACGATTACAGGCAAAGACAGAATTTGTGGGCACCCTATCCGTGACCCTTTCAAACCCAATGATTGGGTAGGTCAGCCTAAAGGTTTGTATCAAGGTCCCATCTTCGTGTCCTTCATCCCGTCTTTCAGCATTTAAGCTGGTCCAGAGGATAACAATTGTAAGCTGCTAACTGACCCAGGTGGGTCGGTTGGTTGAGCGCCCACATTTGCCTCTCCGGAAGCTGGGGTTTTAGGGGGGGGGCGAGGGAACACAGAATACATCCGGTCGCTCCACGTTATCAGAAGCAGAAGAAGGTTCAGCAGAGTTCACGTCTAGGTTCCAGGTTGCACTATAGCCACATTGGATGCGCTTTTGACACTGTTGTGACAGTGCAGTACTTAGTGGACCTTGACGTTATTTACCACCATCTTCTGCTTCTCAATACGTTTTAGCCCCTTCTCCTTTGTCTGACACTACTTTCTTCTTCTCATGGTGATACATATTTCACTCACATTTCCTTATACCCATAATCAACTTTCAAAATAAAAGGTGTCCCACAATCAAATGTCCCTAGCTGTATGGAGACAACAAACAAAACTAACCGACATAATTGCCTGCCTTTTTCGAGGCAATGTGAGAAGAATTCAGGCGCATACATGGATTACAAAAATTTTAAAGATTGCTTTTTGCAGTACATGCAGAAGCATTGTGTTCCGCTGCCAGATCACTTTGACAATTTTTTATCACTCTGTTGGGAAAGAAGGGGGGTATCGACATATGGATATGACCCGACAGTTGTAGCGGGACTCAGATTGAGATCGTGGATTACAGACTGATCATGCCGGAAACAGCTCACATACAACAATTGCACGATGTTGCATCACAGGGCTTCTCGGAGGATGATTTCGCTTCCTTGCTGATCCTCGAGAAATGGCGGGTACCACCACTTGCTCTCGCATCACTAGTTTCCTGTTCTTCATGGATGCGTCCAATGGTACCGCGGCTGCAGTCAATGTCATCTATCGAGTCGTAGCACTCCTTCGCGCTTTCCATGCTGATAATTGTTTAGGGTTTATATTGTATATTCAAAACACGATCTTCAGACATGGATTGCGTACCTTACCAGAATCCCACGTACACTGTAGGGTCCATTGTAAACCGTAGACAACCCAACAACGCACAACGACTTGGATAAGACAACAAGTATCGTGGGAATAGTGGTACGAGGCTTACATTCACAAGGGATTTCCGATGTATGGTGTGCTGATGAGAAAGAACAGTGCGTGCTATGACATGAAAAATTTCAAAGCAATCAACCTCATGCTTGTCAAGTGATATATGTTGCCAACACTTGGATGAGAACCGATCAACACACACTTGATGTCAACAACAGTCACATGTAACCATCATTCAAAATCGCCGGGAGGCCAGGAACGGCCATTACTTGTGAGTACTTTGAAAAAATGCAACAAAAAAAAAAATCCAACCTAAGCTTCACGTCTGGCTGAACAAACACTTGGATCTTGTAAACACGTTCTTTTTCTTTACCCGCTCCCACGACATAAGAGTCGTTTTTTTGGAACTGCCGGTGGAATTACCACTTTACTGTCCCCCGCTTTCCTCGAGGTACATGTGGAACAAGGCAACCTGAAATCTTCCTCAAAAAACAAAACTTAAATTATAACACGATGGCCAACAACATTTCAAGACAAATAGCTTCTGGATAGGGTGCATAGGAATCAGGACAGCTTTCGTGATTCTTGCCTTTCTCGCGACACCTATGTATCTAAGGTACATGGGCGTCTTGGCCCTTGTGCCAGCAATAGGGTTCTTTGCCATATACTTTGGAGGCCTTCGGAAAACGGGGATAGAGGTGGCGCCAGGATGGCGGGAAGATCTGGTGGTCGAAACTTCGCCCGTTCATGGCACGTTATACCTATTGTTTGCAATCCTTGCGCTCTCCGCTGGCAAAGACATGCATGGGTCGCCTTGGCTGTCGATGTATTCATCGGTGTCCTCGCTAAACTGTGTTTCGTTGTGGGTTATAAAAAAACGATTTAGGAATACATATCACCCCTATGTTTTTGCCAGGGGTCTCGACTCGACACAGGTTCCGTCATGATGCGAGAGGTCGGTCGCTCTGTGACTCGACGCGGTCGATGCCCCAGGTTGCTGTGGCCCCTTTAGGCAAAATTTTCTACCCACTCAAATGCGCTTCAGATCAGCACCATTCGCTGTGAACAGTGCATGCTGCTGCTGTTTGTGAATATTGAGGATCCTGCTGCCCATGAACAACACCACATATGACTTATTAATCTTGATGATATAAGACCTCTCCACGCGAACAGCCTCATTGGTGATTGTAAGCTCCTCACCAGTTGCCTCATGCACACTGACCTCGTGTGTGTCCACACAAACGCCCTCCGCATTCTCAACCCATATGCGTGCCATGTCATGATCGAGGCTCTGGAGCTTGACAACGATGTTCGGATCTATGGACGTCCTCAGCTCGTACACATGGCGTTTCAAGTAGCTCATGGACATGGTGCCGGAGGCTGCAGGATTCATGTTGGTAAATGTGTAAGTGTGTAAAATGTGTATCTGATTGTGTTTACACTGCATTTCCAATGTCGCGTCTCGGTGTTGTGCATGGTCGCATGCGGTTTTTAATAAGCCATCAGCTTGACATTGGCTTATACATCTAAATGGTGGCATAGCAGTGCAGATGGACATTGAACGAATTGGCTGCTAGTTATTTTGCCACTTGTGACGAATGCGACTGCGATACGCGGGCACAAAAGGCCGAGCCGGGGGATCACATTGCGGTTTGGGATGAGACGGTGGGGCATCACGGCATATTTGTCGGGATCGATGGCGGATCGAACTATGTCATTGATGGTGTTCACACGTCATGGCACGGCAGCAGTTCACGTGGTTGGCCTGCCTTGTCACATAAACTTGGCAGGGTGGAAACAATGACGACTCCGACGAAGGTGACCACGAAGCCGGCAAATTGCTCGTTGTCCTGCTGTCTGCGGTTGATGATGTCGGCGGGGAGTGATGGCGGCGGGATGGCCTCGCCGCGATACATGAAATCACTGACCATGTCAGTCAGCTTTTCTTTGGCAGCTGCAAAAGCCTCCTCCATTGTACCGCCCGCACCAATCGCACAGTCAACATCAGGCACGAACACTTCGTGGCATGAATATCCATCCTCAGGTCGGAAACAAGTGTTGTAAACACCCCAAAATTCATATAAATCGAGGTATACTTTTGGCGCTGACATGAAGGGCTCAAGCTCAACCAAGGGTTCACGTTTACTTATCTTGTTCGGCGTACTCTTAGACTCGACGGAATACTAAAATGAAACCGCTTTCTGGACTGAACAAGAGGAAGACGAATTACACTCAACGGAATACTAAAATGAAACCGCTTTTGGAGTGTACGGTACACCTGGACCAAGGGTATGTTCGCGACCACCGGAGGGGGACCGAGTGGTGTCTACAACAATACGAGTTTTTATTCATCAACAACAACAGAGCTGCTGTGGGCAAATGGAAGAGGTCGTCCTAGACCCATCAATTCCATCTTGCGGTGTGCATTGAGTTGACAATAAAAAAAAATTCACAACTCTTTGTTCGTCTCAAAAAGTTGCTACAAATTCACGTCGTTTTCGATTTACACCAAAGCGTTTCCACCTCCACAGAGTAGAACGACTGATGTTCGTAACACAGAAGTTTTTAACACACCCAAGTCAGCGACCATTCTTAACGCCAATTTTCTAAACGGCGATGTCGTACATTTATTTCCATCTGATATATGTTTCATTTACTGTTCCGCCGACTGTAGAAGATCTTCATTGTGAATTGCTTTAATCCTAGCGAGTCATCAGCTGAATCCATATGCACCGCTACACGGTGCCCGCGCTCCTCCCGTTCATAAATCCAACTGAGTTGTCAAGCAGGAGTCTACTCGTGGTATTCAGTAATCAGTATGCACCGCGCTCCTCCATTCAGATTGGTGCGCGCTGGTCCTCGAATTCGTCGTGAATGTGAATGAATGTATGCGCAGCAATTTTTTTATTCGAAAACCAGACTAAGATAAAAGGAGAAGCAGAAAAAACACATCATACATGCAGACTTTGGGGGATTTATATCGGTGCGTCATGGCTAGAGACAAAATAATAAAGCATTCCATTATTATGGAGTGTGCAAATATACAATCAGTACAAACATTTGATGGCAGGATAATCTTGGCTATAATATGGGTGGATCAAATTCGCCGAGGTGCTTACATGTTTGAAATACCATACTTCAACTTACTTTGCACTGACGAGGAAACGACTCCCGCCGTTGCATCTTCAATAGGAATTGGGCCCTCGTTTCAGATGGTTCGTGAATTACACAAGACATTAAACAACATGCAAGAACCTTCTGACAAAGACAAGACAAACACAAACTGTATGACGGAGCAAAGGCTTGGCTAAAAAACATCATGGGTCATTGGTTCCGTTGTGGATACGAATTGGAATGGTTGCATTCCATCAGGTACTCGCAAGTGGGCCCCTTCCCTTCCCTTCCCTCTGTATCTGGACCCCTACAGTCAACGGAATACTTAAATGAAACCGCTTCGTGTACGGCACACCTTGCGGTGTAACCATTTTTCTTGTCAAAAGTTGCCATGTGATTTATCAAGATTTGAATCTATTGCAACAACGCAAAGCCTGTTCTTTCTACGCACCCATCGCTAATCTTAAAGAAATCCGATGTCTTGTAATTCGAAATGGCATTGCATTTGGCAAACCGTTTGCATACAGCTAGGGACATTTGATTGTGGGACACCTTTTATTTTGAAAAGTTGATTATGGGTATAAGGAAATGTGAGTGAAATAGTGTATCACCATGAGAAGAAGAAGTAGTGTCAGACAAAGGAGAAGGGGCTAAAACGTTTGAGAAGCAGAAGATTGTGGTAAATAACGTCAAGGTCCACTAAGTACTGCACTGTCACAACAGTGTCAAAAGCGCATCCAATGTGTCAAAAGCGCATCCAATGTGGCTATAGTGCAACCTGGAACCTAGACGTGAACTCTGCTGAACCTTCTTCTGCTTCTGATAACGTGGAGCGACCGGATGTGTTCCCTCGCCCCCCCCCCTAAAACCCCAGCTTCCGGAGAGGCAAATGTGGGCGCTCAACCAACCGACCCACCTGGGTCAGTTAGCAGCTTACAATTGTTATCCTCTGGGCCAGCTTAAATGCTGAAATACGGGATGAAGGACACGAAGGATTGGGACCTTGATACAAAACCTTTAGCTGACCTACCCAATCAATTGGGTTCAAGGGTCACCGGTAAGGGTGTCCCACAAATTCTGTCTCTGACTGTAATCAGAGACTTTGTTTTTACATCGAAAACATCATTAAGAATCAATAATAAATGTTGTCGCGACCACCGGAGGTTGGAACAGGTTAGGGTCAAGCAGGAACAGAAACAAAGCACTGTCGAGTCAGTCACACTCTCATCAAGGACGGCAGCGGCACCCGTCGAGTCGAGCCACTCACAGGGCGACCTCTCTCATCTCATCAAGTCATGTGGCTTACATTCGCAATTATAGCCACTCTCCTCAAACTTTTCAGCAATGTGTAAATGTGTACAACAATCGACCGTCTGTCCAAGTTGTACATAGAGAATTGGAATTGATTCAATATACTGTAACATTATTGACCGGTCTGACTGTAACATGACCAGGTGGCGGATAAACTTGGATGATGGTGTTGACCCGGTGGACGTCGGTGCTGCAGTGGATATGCTCGACCAGGCAGTGTATGCCAAGGTGTCACCATTGGTAGTGAAGCTGCTTGGATTCAGTCAGGACGGATGCCTAGTTGGTCAGTTCAGCGGCTTCATGCATGGGGAAGTCATCGTGGCAGCAGGACACATGCAGGGGGTCTGCGGCAAGACCCTAGGTAGTACATCACCGGCTGTGGCCTTTAAGGCAAGGTACCCAACCGACGGCTTTGAGGAGGATTTGGAGGTCGTGGCCCCCTCACCTCCAGGCAATGTGCCTGACCTCATTCTGTTGAAGGGTTCCCGCTCTGCCACGAGCCTTTGGTCCACTGATCTTGAAATCATGGCTTCAGTGTACGCACTGGGGTACACAGGCACAGAGAACAAGCCCAGTTGCTCCAAGGGCTCACTATCCAGCACCATGCCTGGCTCAGTGGCCATCACTGCACACGCAGATGACGGGTTTTCAGGCGGACCAGTGGTCGACAAGCATGGTCGCCTGCTGGGGGTCGTGAAGGGCGCACTTGGCACCACCATCATGCGCATCGGCATCACCCCCAACTACGACCTTCACACCTACCTGCTTCAATCAGGATATCCAGGCTTGATCTAAGCCCATGTTTGCAAGCACCAGTGATGCTTACACTTCACCAAGTCTTTGGGAGAGAGCGTCCTCTCGCGTTTCGCCGAGACGCACCGAGAAGTTCCTCGATAACCCCACCCCCTGATACTGATATGGGGACACAGACGGTTGAACGGTTTACCAAAGAGGCTACTCGGAATATCTTCGAGAACCTCTTCAACCTTCTGCACCCCCCCAACGTTGCCCAAAAGCAACGATCTGCAGTCTGGATGATTATAAAGTGTCCCACTTTATTTGAGAACAACTGTAGCCAGGGTTTAGAATATACCCCTGTCTTTTGAGGCTTTTGAAAAGTTGACCAACCGCGCGAGAGTCACTTCCTCTCACGATGTCCACTGACGTTCTGTTGTTTTCTGGGCTAATACCCGGATGTTTCAATCTGTTGACCGTTACATGATGAGTCCCCAAAAGTCCGCGTGTATGTGTTTTCCCCGCACGCGCAACAGCACACAAGCCGCCCATGCATGCATCATCATAAAATAATCGGAGCATAAAGATACTTGTGGATCTATTACTATCTATTACTATCTATTACTATTAATAATGATTTCAGTGGAAATAAATAACCACATCTCGAGACGGGTCAAATGTATGGAACACAAGTGGTATTGGAGTTTATTGAGCTCAAACCCCAATATCACATGGGATATCATCGAATCCAATCCCAACAAACCATGGGATTGGAACTGGTTCAGCATAAACCCCAACATCACATGGGAGATTATACAAGCCAACCCAGATAAACCATGGGACTGGTATTATATCAGCAGAAACCCTACAATAACGATTGATATTGTCATTACACCCCCCAGTAAACCTTGGGATTGGGGTGGGTTGAGCATAAACCCCAATATCACATGGGAAATTATACAAGCCAACCCAGATAAACCATGGGACTGGTATTATATCAGCAGAAAACCCTACATCACGTGGGAAATGATCGAAGCCAACCCCGACAAACCGTGGAATTGGTATTGGATCAGCAGAAACCCATGCATTAAATGGGATATTGTCATTACAAACCCAGACAAACCGTGGGAATGGGGTGGATTGAGTTCACACCCGAACATCACACTAGATATTATACAAACCAACCCAGATAAACCATGGGACTGGTTTTTTATCAGTAAAAACCCCAGTATCACATGGGATATTATAAAAGCCAACCCAGATAAACCATGGGACTGGTCTTTGATCAGTAAAAACCCCAGTATCACATGGGATATTATACAAGCCAATCCACATATACCATGGGACTGGTATTTTATCAGCAGAAAACCCTACATCACGTGGGAAATGATCGAAGCCAATCCAGATAAACCATGGAATTGGAACTGGATCAGCAAAAACCCTGTCATAACGATGGATATTATCGAAACCAACCCAGACAAAACGTGGAATTGGGGTGGAATGAGCGAAAACCCCAACATCACGTGGGAGATTATACAAACCAACCCAGATAAACCATGGGACTGGTATGAGTTGAGCAGAAACCCCAATATGTTGCTATCTTCCCAAGACATATGTGATGTCATACGTAGATACAGATCAGCAAGAACTATACAAAAAATATGGCGCCATGTCAATACTAACCCAATTTATAATGCATGTCAACACAGACTCAATAGAGAATATAATGAAATGGTTTAAAATTAACCCCGTTACACTCAGGGAGAGGGGCGTGCCGATTCCAGAGGAACTAAGAGCTCACTTGACAGAAAAGTAATTGTCCGAGTGTATTTCATGACATGTTCATTATTTGTAAGCTTGAATTTCCAATTTCTCTTCAAATGTAAAGCTCGTACGGACATGGATTCACGCAAGGTGTGCCGTACACGAAGCTTCCGTTGACTGTATTGGCGAGAACGAATCCGTTCATGATCACATGAGCGAGGGTCACGTTTGTGATGGTTGCGGGCGTTTTTTCCGTTCTTCGCGCGGTTTATCATTTCACAAATGAACGTGTGGCTCTGGCTCGACGACTTGTGCTTCAAGGAGGGGCGACCCCGTGTGACGACACCTCCTCGACTTGTACAGGCGCTTTCAAGGTGACTTTCGAAGCCCAGCACTCATCCTCGATCGCTTCAACACGACGATAGTTTTCAGCGACCTGCACCAAATCAACTTTGCCTTCCATTTTGGCAATAGTGTTCCGCTGGGTTGCGAATTTGATTTGCTGTTCGCTGTCCTGCTCCAATTTTAATATTCTGCGTTCAAGTACTTCTTTCTTGTGCATGAAATGGTCATGGATGGATTCAATCTCCTTTTGAAGCTTTGCATCGTAGTCGACAATGCCAACATCTTTTAATGGTGTTCGTTTGATGCAACGACGACGAAGGTAATGAGGAGTGATCGTGATCGCTGAGTGATCGTTCATGTTTGATTACTTATTCCAATCATGATGCATGATGTTTTTATACTCAATAATGCAACTTGCAAGCAGTAGTAGTAGCAGGCGGGTCCTCAGTTGTTGAGTTTAGTGATACACCTGTCCCCCTTGCAACTCTGTCTGAACAGTGCAGCCAACCCGATACCGAATATGATTGAAATGATTGATGACCCCGTCTTGGTATCGAATGCTTTGGTAATCATGACATTTCGTACGATACGAGGCGAGGCGATGAGGGACGAGAATCCGCCACCGCATCCGTGCACTGAATATTAATGAATGGCCCCGACAATGAATTCGACAGAGAGAGATTCGAGTTTGTATGGCTGTAATAATCTGTATGGATTTTGCGTTGTTTACACTCGTTTTTCAAGGCGCACATGGAACACTTGTCGTAGATTCGTTCGCCATCCTGTTCGGTTGAACCTGGGTAGGACGACTCCTGCATGTTGGGGAGGGGGATCCCGTATTGTTTGCAAAGATCCTCATTGAGACGCCTGTCATTATCGTTCAGGGAATTCCATTGCTCGATAGTCATGCTTGACAGATCGTACCTCAGTTGCTTCTCAAGCGCTTCTGCGCGCTCAGTCTCAAGCTCAAGCTCAATCTCCATACTATTCACTCGAGCAGCATCTGCCTTCTTTCGAAGGCGCTCAGTCTCAAGCTCAATCTTCAGTCGAGCATTCTCAAGCTCAATCTCCATACTATTCACTCGAGCATTCTCAAGCTCAATCTCCATACTATTCACTCGAGCAGCATCTGCCTTCTTTCGAACGCGCTCAGTCTCAAGCTCAATCTTCAGTCGAGCCATGTAAATAATAGCGAAGGTAGAGATGCAGATAAGTAGTTGAGAATTGTCAATCATTGTTTATAAATTCTGATGATTGTTTCTTAAGTCGTGTGTTACGCAATCTCAATCTCTGGGCCATGTACTGTAGTGTACCACCACTCCGGCAAAAGATTCAAACCCACCTATTGAATGCGTTTCCGCGATCTCCGGTCTCAGAATCGCGAGAGAACTTTGTGAAACTCGCAAGCAAGCCAAGTCGTAGGTCTGCTCTCGAAGCGTCTAGGGAATGTTGGCGTCTGCTGTCCTTAAAGTACAGTCAACGGAATACTTAAATGAAACCGCTTCGTGTACGGCACACCTTGCGGTGTAACCTAATGTTGTCGCGACCCTAAACCGTAAACCGCAAGGTGTACCGTACACTCAAGAAAGCGGTTTCATTTTAGTATTCCCTTGACTGTAGATTAGATGGTATGTTATCCAGAATGGATACAAGAACATCTATGTTGGAGCTGGTGATTTGTCTGCCACCAAGTGACCCAGATTCGCCACTACTGTATCATTCTTCGTACGAACTGTAACCGTCTTGTACCATCGACTTCTAGCAAGGTGGTACCGTTCCTCGTCATTGTACAGTTCATACTGTAGTTGCATCCACAACACGTCTGTGGTTTGATGCATACAAATCTGTAGTGCACAAGTGTGGTATCCAATCGCCATCATATTGATTGCTATAGGAATTGTTATCGGTCGGATTTTTCCTACAACTGGCAAGCTAGCTTTCCATGTCCATGCATCAACATCTCCTATATTGATCCGCACCCACTTTATATGTTGGATCCCCATGCCAGCCAATGTGATGTTGCGCACCACATCACCCTCTCTAGGCAGTTCGTATTGTAGATATGACTCCCCATTGCTTTCCCTTCGGAGAAATTTGTCGCAGATCAAGCACACCTGGTAGGACACCAATAGGTGTGGCCGCTTACCCGCTAATAGCATCATTAATGATGTTTATACTGACCAATTCATACACAATGTTTATACTGACGAACAACATTTGGAACATTATCGCTTGGTCAGATACTCGTTTTTCGAGGCGTACACGGAACAACTTTTTCCAGAGAACCGAGTGCAAACAACTTTTTCAGAAAAAACCAGTGTGCTTCATCTTCTGTTTCTACATACAGAACGCTGATGTTCGTAAACACAGAAGTTTTTAACACACCCAAGTCAGCGACCATTCTTAACTCCAATTTTCTAACGGCTATGTCGTACATTTATTTCCATCTGATATATGTTTCATTTTACTGTTCCGCCGACTGTAGGTAGGGTTTTGACCCCTTCAGAATTATTAGAGAATATAATGGAATAACAGGGTTTTCAGAGCGGAGAAGATTATTAGAGAATATTGCAAACGCCTGTGTCAGATGGTAATAATATATTTGAGTTCGCACTCAATTGCCCCCAATCCCATGGATTATCGGGGTTTGTTTGAACAATGTCAAAGGTGATGTTTGGGGGAATCCCAAATTCTGAAGCGACTGATGTTCGTAAACACATAAGTTTTTAACACAATTCAGAAACCATTCTTAACGCCAATTTTCTAACGGCGATGTCGTACATTTATTATTACATTTTTTATTTATTTCCATCTGATATATGTTTCATTTTACTGTTCCGCTGACTGTAGCGGTTGCAACAACCATTGCGCTTTTCATATACCTCCACCGTCGTGACGATGCCTATCGTGCTAAGGCCCGTGCTGACAATGCATCTACTGCCCGTCGTGAGGCTGAGGCCCGTGCTGACAATGCATCTACTGCCCGTCGTGAGGCTGAGGCCCGTGCTGACAATGCAGCTACTGCCCGTCGTGAGGCTGAGGCCCGTGCTGACAATGAAGCTACTGCCCGTTGTGCGGAAGCTGCTGCCCGTCGTGAGGCTGAGGCCCGTGCTGATGAGTCTGAGGACCATCTCAGGCAAAAGTTGTTGTCGTTATCGCCTGATGACGTCGCTGCTATGACTCCTGAACACGTTTCGGAGTATATGAAGGCGTGTGCCTCGGTTGGGGTATCAGCATTTCATTTGGATCAGCCGGTATTGTGATAATTGCTTTTTTAAATACATACATGTCACACAATCACCCACCCCCGCAGCACATCTCCTCGCATGGTTTGTCAAGGCAGCACTGAATCCTCGGAGGAGCCCTGTGGGTTACTGAATGTGAGAGGGGGTGTTGGATTGCTTGAAAATTTCACGTTTTTCAGCAAGGAACTGATGGGGGACGTGGAGGTTGCAACACGATTTGAGGAGCGGCACCTCCAAGATGAAGAGTCCAGATAGATACATCCGCTTCTTGGCACTGTTTATTGCATTATGTGCTCTTGTGTCGGGATTGTTTCAGAACGCAACATCTCTTACTGGATGGGCAACATTGGGTATTTCATTTATTGGTTTTGCACAAGCACTTCTTGAGAAGCTTCCGATATCAGAGGAAGACACAACTCTACAACAACCGTTGAATTTAAGCTACCCGTATATCCTCGAACCTATGAATTTCTTACTAAACATCCGGGGGCCCGGGGGACATGTAGTAAGAAAGACAACGAATTCTCCATAGGGGTATCATAGGGGTCAACTCCCCAGGGGATGCTGTCCTTTACGAACAGGGATTTTCTGTTCGAACAGCCTTCAGGAAGATGCCAGCTGCCCCCACAATGTCTCTGTCGCAGGTGAATTGACAGTTCTTGCAGGTGTATGTCTCTCCACACTTGTTCAAGAAACCGCACATAGGGCATGTCTGACTTGTGTAATGCTCAAGCACATGCAAGAACACTGTCCCGTACTCTTCACACTTCTCCTTCAGCCGATTGAACAGCACAGAGTGGCTCAAAGTCAGCATCTGACGGGCAACCTTGGTTGTCAGCTCCCGTTCAGCACTGATTGTCATCTTCGCCGTCTCCAATTGAGGTACCAACAACACATCGTAGCGAGCGGCCAAGAAATTTGTTGTCTGGTCCCTAAATTCTTTCTTGAGGTAAAAAATTGTCTTCCGAATGCGAATCATCAGCTTCTTTATCTTCATCCTCTCTTTTGATCGTAAGGTTTTCTCAGTATCCAACCTTGACTGCAGCTTGTCATGAACCAGCAGGAGTTTGACAAGGTCGGATGCCTGTCCCTGACCAAGCATGAAGGATTCCTCATTCTCAGGTGAGTACGTGACCATTGTCTTTCGGACGCCTGGGTCGATGGAGGCAGTTGCAACCTTGTCTGGATTGACAGGCTTCCGCTCTGCCCTTCTGTCCCTAGCAGCGACAGACAATACGAGGAAATATTCGCCGAAGCGGGATTTTTGGACCTTCGGATCGTGGGTCGGGTTTTCCTCAGGCATCAACTTATGGAGTTGTTTGCTACCGAAGTAGCGCATGTTGCCCAATATTTCTTTGAAGATGAAGAGTTTGTCGCCATCCTTGGAAACGTTCTTCTGATCCATCTCAATGACCCAACCCCTCTCAAGCTCTGTCTTCTTCCGTCTGAACGGAGCTGAAAACTGCTTGATGTTACCTGCTTTCAGATTCGAAAAGCAAGCCTTGATGTTTGCCAATGCAGACTTGATTGCGCTTTGGCGTACGCTTTTGGGGCATTGAAGCAACCATTGGCGATTCTTGAAGTACGGGTTTGGCATCTTCCCCTTCCCCCTCACCTTGTTCGTCACATACCTGTCTCGAATTCGGAAGACAGACTTGTGAGTGCTCCCGACGCCCAACCGTGCTGCCACCGCCTTGTTGTACATGAACCGGCTGCACCCCGCAAACTCTGCCAGCATCGATTTCTGAGCCTTGGTTGGGTTCAGCTTCAGCTTTAAGGTCCTCAACTTGGGTTTGGCATTTGACTTTGTAGCGTCTTCGACCGTTCCATCGGCAACAATATACTTGAACGATGGACATGAGGTCTTTTCCAAGCTCGTCTTAAGGGGCTCCGTCTTGGTGATCGAGAACGATGATCGAGCAGGAGTGCTGCGAGCAAATCCATTCAATGAGCTCGAAACCAAACCTTGCGAGCCTGTCTTTGGAAGCCACAACAATTGACGATACAAGTCCTGCCGTGACGAGTCCCAATACTCGTAAAAGTCCTGGGCGCTTGAAGTTGAGCCCTGATCCGACGTCCTTGACTTCAATGACTTGCTCGCATCCGGAATGTTTGTCAGAAATATGGGTTTGCAAGAACAATTGCTGTCTGAGCAGGTCGGGTTGTTGTTTGTGTGAGGACACACGTGCGTAGAGAATGACTTGACGACTGCTGGGTTGTTATTCCTGCTCAATGAGGTAGCCTTGGATGCTGCTTGGGTCAAAGAGACGTTGGTTGCCTGGAGTCCGGATCGTTCTGATCGTGCCATTATCCGCCCATCGACGGAGGACGGTCCTGGAGACACCAAGGGCATCGGAGGCCTTGCCAATTTTACAGAAGCTTTGGTTGCCATACATGGCATTCTGATATTTAGTACATGCAAATTCCTTATACACTGTTAGATTTACTTATTTTCGGAAAGCAAACGAGTCAACTGTTGCAACCTTTCTCGCATACATGAATGATTTGGACTTCATAACCAATAATTTTGAGAACTTTCCATTTCCAGCAAAACCATGTCACAGTTAAGTCATTGGTGATGGCATCTATTAGGCTCAGGCTTCGGACGGGTTTCGTGTTTTTTTCCATCAACACACGTAATTCTCGTTCATATTCTTCTTGGAACATTTTGACCTTTCAATATCAAGGAAAATATTCCTTTATATTCCAACTCGGGATCATGTCTCCACCAAGACCAGCAGGAATGATGATGTCACCATTAGGAATGTTGTTTCAGTGATCAGCAAGAAGTGCCGCCGTGTGAGAATGGACAAGGATGATGCTGACTGTGTAATAATGTAATTCGTCACTGTTTCGGCATGACAACCTCAGATTGGTTTCAGAATGGGGAGCGCGGGCAGATTGGATTGTATTGGATTCATTTGATGACTCGCTTGAATTTATTCAATATACTGTAACATTATTGACCGGCCTGACTGAAACGCTTGGGACTTTCACTGAAACGCTTGGGAGGGGGGAAGCGAAGACACACTTTTGTTGAATGTCTTAAAGTACATTCAGAGACAGAATTTGTGGGACACCCTTACCGGTGACCCTTGAACCCAATTGATTGGTTCGATGAAGGTAAAAAAAAAAACAGTTGTTCTCGAATAATTACTTATTCGCGACCCTTGCAATCCTTGAGCAATGACACGATCCTGGGGATTGTGATGAGGAGGCGCTTTTGGCGCTGGATCTCTTTGTGCTCGATGTACTTTCGGTACGTGCGCTGGATCTTGCGCGCCGAGCACCACCCTCGCAACCACTGGGACGCTATGTTCTGTACAATGTCCCAATCATGATTGGCGAATCCATCAGATGCCACACAAAGGATACTGAACTCATCCAACTCAATGAACAGGCTGCTTAAAATCTTGCGTGTGAGGGTAATGTAATATACGGTACACCAATCACGGTACGGGAAGATGGCTTCCAAACCAAGATACATGCCTTGGAAGCGGGGATCGCATGTGTCATTGTCCGGTGAGACTGTCATCAGATTGAGGATAAACAGCTTGGCGTGGTTTCCGTCTGTGAAGTCGTTGGCAGTCAATTCTCCGTAGCATGTACGTATTTCGTTGTCCCACGATTGAACGGCGAGCTTTGCAAGTACCTTCCAAACGCGCGCCATGGGCGGAATGAGTTCTCTTGCGCGATCGCAAAATGGATCCGACGGAATGCCCGAAGTGTCATTGGCAACATCGTTGTATAATTCAGTAAAGTTTGCCATTGTGTTTGTGGGTATTTGTGAGTATTTTGTGGTGGTTATATGTTTCTTTTATGACAATTCAGTCAATTTTTTTTGTTCACATCCGTCCATTCATTCTCACACACGCCACTGCGGATTTCGCAGACTCCTTGTCCATCAGACCGATAGACAGACCGCACACACACATGACATGGCGGCTTGCGCAGACTCATCATCGTCCATCTGCCTCCACATGAAAACGGCGGAAAGCTGTCGCCTCCTCCTCATTGTCCATCTGACTCCACATGCAAACGGCGGAAAGCTGTCGCCTCCTCCTCGTTGTCCATCTGACTCCACATGAAAACGGCGGAAAGCTGTCGCCTCCTCCTCGTTGTCCATCTGACTCCAAACACAAACGGCGGAAACCTGTCGCCTCCTTCTCGTTGTCCATCTGACTCCAAACACAAACGGCGGAAACCTGTCGCCTCCTTCTCATTGTCCATCTGACTCCAAACACAAACGGCGGAAACCTGTCGCCTCCTTCTCATTGTCCATCTGACTCCACATTCTTCTGCTTGACTTGACAACCCTGATGGATTTCTGAATGGGGAGCGCGGGCACCGCGGAGCGGGGCAGTGGAATCGAGCTGCTGACTTTATTTGAGAACAACTGTAAGCAGAAGAGCGAATGCCGCGCGGCTATTTCGCTCGGCTTATTCTGTTCCGGAGTAGCAAATGACTCAATTGATGGACAGCAACAACTTGGTCGAAAGTTCAGACCTTACAAATGATCAAGTGCACCGCAAATCATAAAACTTACATTATTCATGACACCTGATCAATGGGGTCGATTATCAAAATGGAGCGCACCACTTGTGATCCAATAAATTGATCAACAAAAAATAAGAATCATCAACCAATCCCTATTTTAAACGTTTTCACATGAACACCTCTGAAAAGACTCTCCATCTCTGGAACAACAATTATTTCAACAAAAAATAAGAATCATCAACCAATCCCTATTTTAAACGTTTTCACATGAACACCTCTGAAAAGACTCTCCATCTTGGGAACAACAATTATTTCAACAAAAAATAAGAATCATCAACCAATCCCTATTTTAAACGTGTTCACATGAACACCTCTGAAAAGACTCTCCATCTCTGGAACAACAATTATTTCAACAAAAAATAAGAATCATCAACCAATCCCTATTTTAAACGTGTTCACATGAACACCTCTGAAAAGACTCTCCATCTTGGGAACAACAATTATTTCAACAAAAAAATAAGAATCATCAACCAATCCCTATTTTAAACGTGTTCACATGAACACCTCTGAAAGACTCTCCATCTTGGGAACAACAATTATTTCAACAAAAAAATAAGAATCATCAACCAATCCCTATTTTAAACGTGTTCACATGAACACCTCTGAAAAGACTCTCCATCTTGGGAACAACAATTATTTCAACAAAAAATAAGAATCATCAACCAATCCCTATTTTAAACGTGTTCACATGAACACCTCTGAAAGACTCTCCATCTTGGAACAACAATTATTTCAACAAAAAAATAAGAATCATCAACCAATCCCTATTTTAAACGTGTTCACATGAACACCTCTGAAAAGACTCTCCATCTTGGAACAACAATTATTTCAACAAAAAATAAGAATCATCAACCAATCCCTATTTTAAACGTGTTCACATGAACACCTCTGAAAAGACTCTCCATCTCTGGAACAACAATTATTTCAACAAAAAATAAGGAATCATCAACCAATCCCTATTTTAACGTGTTCACATGAACACCTCTGAAAAGACTCTCCATCTCTGGAAACAACAATTATTTCAACAAAATAAGAATCATCAACCATCCCTATTTTAAACGTGTTTCTATTTTATGGAAGAGGCTTGCCTCTTCTCGTTCCTGGGTGGTATCTGACATACATGTGTAGGGGCTACCTAAGTTACCTCTGCTGGCAATTGTATTGTCCAGTCCATCGGGTTCACACACTTCAAACATTTGTTGATCGCAGGTAAAGAAATGATAAAGGGCGAAGATGCATTTGCGAGTTCACTGTGCCGCAAATTTCCCCCACATTACATGGAAAGCGATTGCTTGCCTTTTTTCCTGTCTTTGTTGATGTGCAATGCGTCATGAAAGGAGGTTTCTTTTGCTGGACGGGCCATTTTTAGGACTACAGTCGGCGGAACGGAACAGTAGTTAAATGAAAAACATCCCAATAAACGGTATAAGGCGTCGACAGACATTATAGTGTACGAGTGGATGGTCCTACAAAATGGCCCGTCCAGCAAAGAAACCTCCTTTCATGACCCGCATTGCCACATCAACAAAAGGAAACCCGTGTTCTTTGGGCCACGGTAACGGGGGGAAGAGTAGATCGCTTAAGTGCGGGCTGGTCTTCAATGGACACTCTCGAAAAGTACCGACAAAAGAACGATACGGAGTCTGCAGGATGGAGAGCCGTGATCTAAAAAAGAACCACGATATTCTCGTTAACATCCTGCAATTTGTTGATTCAAAATCGTATTGGTGTTCCACTGCCCCGTGGGTTGCTACACCATTTGGTTACACCGTAAGGTGTGCCGTACACTCCAGAAAACGGTTTCATTTTAGTATCCGTAAGTGTATCCACTCGGGTTGTTTGGAACAATGTCAAAAGGTGCTGTTTGGGGCATCCCAAAATCTGAAGCGACTGTTTCGTAAAAACACATAGGTTTTAACACAATTCAGAAACCCTCTTAACGCATTTTCTAAAGGCGATGTCGTACCTTATTATTACATTTTTTATTATTTCCATATGATATATGTTTCTGTGTCATTTACGGTTCAGCTGACTGTAGCGGTTTGGCCCCAATTGCGGCTTTTCGATACCTCCACCGTCGTGACGAGGCCTATCGTGACGAGGCCTATCGTGACGAGGCCTATTCGTGCTAAGGCCGTGCGACAATGAAAGCTAATGCCCGTCGTGCGGATGAGGCGTGCTGACAATTGAGCTACTGCCCTCGTGAGGCTGGAGGCCCGTGCTGACAATGAAGTATGACGGCGTGCGGAAGCTGCTGCCCGTCGTGAGGCTGAGGGCCCGTGCTGGATGAGTCTGAGGGGACCATTAGGCAAAAGTTGTTGTCGTTATCGCCTGATGACGCGCTGCTATGAATCCTGAACCGTTCGGGTATATGAAGGCGTGTGCCTCGGTTTTTTGGGGATCAGCATTCCAGGAGGCGGTTTCAGGTTAGTATTTTCCGTCGAGTGTATGAAAAGGGACTATCCATCTTGGAACAAACAATCATTTTAAACAAAAAATAAGAATCATCAAAACCAATCACTATTTACAACGTGTTCACATGAACCACCTTGAAAGACTCTCCATCTTGGGAACAAAAATTATTTCAACAAAAAATAAGAATCATCAACCAATCCCTATTTTAAACGTGTTCACATGAAACCCTTGAAAAGGATCTCCATCTGGGAACAAAAACCCAATTTTTATTTCAAAAAAAATAAGAATAATAAACCCAATCCCTATTTTTAAACAACGTGTTCACATGAACACGGTCTGAGTGTAACGTGTCAGGAGTGAGACGTGGGCCGGGTCGTAGTAGCCAATATGCCATGTGAATTTCCGTGTCTTCCCGCCAAACTGCAACGCCTCGCGTATGAATTGTAGCGTTCCAATGGGATCCGTTTGGTGGCTTATTTTTTGCCGGACGGACGGTGTGGATGCGACAGTTTTCCACAGTTTTGCCCGTCTCCCTCGAGCCATGAAAAACAACTCTACGTCCCTTCACTCCTTATGCATTGCCGGCAGAAACACTGCTGCCTGAAATTCCCTTATTTGCTCGGGTGTCATGGTGCGCCAGACGATGTCAAATCAGGGGTTGATCAACAAAATGCTAGGGCGTTGCTGGCAAAACACACAGACAGCCCACCGAAGTAGAACCCGGATGCTGGCAGCAACAGGCTAGCAATAAGCTTCAACACCGTGGGTGCCGTATCATCCGATATCTGCATTTCCTCTTTTACACTCTCTATTACAACACGGGAAAACACCACCCACGCATCCTCCATTGATGCTGTCTGTAACGGGGGCGTGTGTTGGCGGTCATACGCTTCACGCTTGTCAGGATCACTCAACGCTTCGTAAGCCGCGCACAACAGTTTGAAACGCTCCTGAGCAGCATCCCGTTGGCTGTCAGGAGATGTTGCCCATTTGTCCGGATGCCATTTCAGAGCTGCTTGCCGGTATGCTCGCCGAATCTCCTCTGTCGTTGCAGTGTCTGCTGCCACCCCCAACAATTCATAGTGGCTGCTGACCATGATGGCCTGCGTTGGGCATTTATTGATGTATAATAATGCCCCTCCTGCAAACCATTTTTCGAAGGATTCTGGAGCACGCATGATTGGTGTGATGTACATGATTCACTGCATACAGTCAATGACATTGAATCCCGGGACAGGTTGACGCACTGTGTTGTTCAGCCCAACATCAATTTTGTAAACCGATCAAATCGTTCAGGAAGTGTCTTCGCTCCCATGTGCCTCTAAAAATACGATTGAGACCAGTCTATAAGAAATTGTTGGCAATAGTGTCGCGTTTGTGCTCTCACACCACTCACCACTCTTGCGCGGGTCATCATCGATTCAATGTCGGGTACACGAGTCCACCTCCGCACTTTGGGGAGGAAAAACCGTATTCTGGTGCCTGCGTTGATGGCGTGGAGGGAGCGCAACCACAATGAGCGAAATTCTCCTTTTTCATTATGCGCACGTGATGGAATAATATTACGGTTTCACCATTCTTCAGAAATCAAGGATATATCCGAAGCAAGGGTGGAAGCTTTTGTACACCCTCATTATGGCCACCAGAGTCTAATGCGATTGAAACAAATATTTGGAAGCATGAAGAGAGACTACAGGGCATCATGTCCATTGACGTCAACCTGTAATTTCGATTACTTAATGCAAATATGTTGTGTTCTAGAAATGTGGAGGTATAAAGACTTGTCAAAATATATGATTAATACGAGAGATTGGGTTAGGAATGTTCGAGAGAGCCTGTCTGCAGATCCAGATTACATCAAAACGTTTTCGGGGTACAATTTGTGATGGAGAATGGGATCGGCGAGTCATCATCGTTGGTACATGAGGCTGACCAACATGATGACGTTGCAGAACTTGTCGATTATGAAGGGGAGGAAGACGGGGAGTGTGCACCTGGGCGAGCGATTTGTGTGGTCAAGATGAAATTGAGTACCTTTATTCCCCATGATTGGCTTCGTAACAAGATAGACACACTGGTACTGGACATGAACAAGTTGCTTGGAGAGGGTTATATTTTCGCAAATTTCCACATTGCTCGTCTTTTTGAGAATGGTATCGCTGTCCCTCCTGTAAATCGCAACTTCTTCTACCGGTGCCTTATTGCAGTCAGTACCAACAAATGTAAGGGGTCGACTCTTGGAGAAGACGTCGAGAGTAGTCGGCTTCTGTTCGACTTGTTAAGAGAGCCGGGGCAATCCAAAGTTGACATTCGGGGGAGAGTGAAGAACCAGATCATTGCAGACCTGTCTATTCTCATGGCCACAATGGCCTCTAACCATCTTTGGACCAACCTTGAGCGACGCATAACGACTTACTTGAAGTGGAAGTACCCACAGATTGCAAAGCGCCTGCGGTCGGACATCGTGGCTGCATTGATCAAGTGCCCTACAAAGAATCTCGACGTCATCTTCAAGATGAGCCCTCATACAACAAAGCTGCCAACCAAGCTTCCAACATCTAGACTTCGATCGGCAAAAAGTGCAGTTGCTCTTGCGAAGAAGAGGGTCGGTAGGAAGGAACCAGAAGGATCCCCTTTGCGTGTTAGGTTGACTAAACTTCAAGAGAGGCTTGAAAAGTTGAGCGAAGCTTGGCTCTCCTCGAAGAACCTTAGGGTGGACGCAGATAACGCGAAACGCTTCTTTGCACGCGAAGTGGCATTCTGTCTCAGGGGGGTTCTACCTTTACCATCCGGAAACACTTTTGCGTCTCGGGCTCACATGACCCTGCCTCTGTACCACAAGATATTGTCGGAGACCATCGAAGAAAAACGAAAAACTAAAAACGAAAAACATCGCACATTCTCGTTGTTGCCTTACAAATCTGGATTCACTCTGTCGCACATTCCGATTTCGAAAATGGCCTTTTTCTATATGGTCAACGAGTGCCACTTTGATTCATGCAAGGCAGACGTTGCTTCCAAAAACCATCAAGGAATATGGGAGCGCTTCGCAAACCTCAAGAAAGTGGAGACAGTTTCTCGGAAGTTCGGTTACCGCATTGTGACAGACGGCTTTGCAGTCAGCATCTTGATGAATAAGCCTACGTGTCTGACATGTTCGATGCCTGCAGACGCGTTCTCTACGCGGGCGCATGAGTACGTGACAACAGACGAGGGTGGCATTGTATCCTTCCTTGACAATGTGGTCGTGGCTGCGGTAGACCCGGGTGTTACTGATATCGTGACTGTAACAGGACTCAACGGAGGTACCAGATCGTACAGCTCGGCGCAATATTATCGCAAGGGTCTGATCTTCAAGTCCCAGCGTCAAACTGACGTTTGGAACCTCGAGACGGCTGATATCGTCGGTGGTATCATTCCGGATAGAGACTCTTCGAGTTCTGAACAGATTGGTGCGTACGCCAGATTCTACATGGGTGCCGCCCCAATCCTTCTTGCCCATCGTGCTTCCAGGGGGTACCGAAACCTCCGCTTTCGAAGGTACTGCAAGAAACAGAAACTTATTGTTGAGATTGCTGACTTCGTAGCTCCGAGAAAGAAGAGCGCTAAGGTACTCGTCGGGTTTGGTGATTGGAAAGGTCTGGGGGCGACGCCAATCTCTAGGCGGACTTGTGGCCCTCTCCAAGCTATTCGTTTCGAGCTTCGTAGCCGAGAAAACGTCATCATGGAGGACATCGATGAGTTCAGAACATCTCAACGATGCAGCTGCTGTGAGAACCACCTTTGCAACATGGTGGCACTCACTCATCGTAAGAAACAAGACGGTACAGGTTGGGAATGTACAGAAGGACGCAAGCGGATTCATAAGATTCTCCACTGCAAAAGCAGTCAAAGCGGAGCGCCACGCCAAAAGAGCGGTGGTATGCTTCACTGCGGGAAGACTTGGGACCGCGATGTGAACGCTTCCAGAAACATCCTGATGCTTACACTTCACCAAGTCTTTGGGAGAGAGCGTCCTCTCGCGTTTCGCCGAGACGCGCCGAGAAGTTCCTCGACAACCCCACCCCCACCCCCTGATACTGATATGGGGACACAGACGGTTGAACGGTTTACCAAAGAGGCTACTCGGAATATCTTCGAGAACCTCTTCAACCTTCTGCACCCCCCAACGTTGCCCAAAAGCAACGATCTGCAGTCTGGATGATTATAAAGTGTCCCACTTTATTTGAGAACAACTGTACACCCCAAAATTCATATAAATCGAGGTATACTTTTGGCGCTGACATGAAGGGCTCAAGCTCAACCAAGGGTTCACGTTTACTTATCTTGTTCGGCGTACGCTTACACTCGACGGAATACTAAAATGAAACCGCTTTCTGTACGGTACACCTTGCGGTGTAACCTAATGTTGTCGCGACCACCGGAGGGGGACCGAGTGGTGTCTACAACAATACGAGTTTTTATTCATCAACAACAACAGAGCTGCTGTGGGCAAATGGAAGAGGTCGTCCTAGACCCATCAATTCCATCTTGCGGTTGTGCATTGAGTTGACAATAAAAAAAAAATCAACAACTCTTTGTTCGTCTAAAAAAGTTTGCTTACAAATTCACGTCGTTTTCGATTTACACCAAAGCGTTTCCACCTCCACAGAGTAGAACGACTGATGTTCGTAAACACAGAAGTTTTTAACACACCCAAGTCAGCGACCATTCTTAACGCCAATTTTCTAACGGCGATGTCGTACATTTATTTCCATCTGATATATGTTTCATTTTACTGTTCCGCCGACTGTAGAAGATCTTCATTGTGAATTGCTTTAATCCTAGCGAGTCATCAGCTGAATCCATATGCACCGCTACACGGTGCCCGCGCTCCTCCCGTTCATAAATCCAACTGAGTTGTCAAGCAGGAGTCTACTCGTGGTATTCAGTAATCAGTATGCACCGCGCTCCTCCATTCAGATTGGTGCGCGCTGGTCCTCGAATTCGTCGTGAATGTTAATGAATGTATGCGCAGCAATTTTTTTTATTCGAAAACCAGACTAAGATAAAAGGAGAAGCAGAAAAAACACATCATACATGCAGACTTTGGGGGATTTATATCGGTGCGTCATGGCTAGAGACAAAATAATAAAGCATTCCATTATTATGGAGTGTGCAAATATACAATCAGTACAAACATTTGATGGCAGGATAATCTTGGCTATAATATGGGTGGATCAAATTCGCCGAGGTGCTTACATGTTTGAAAATACCATACTTCAACTTACTTGCACTGACGAGGAAACGACTCCCGCCGTTGCATCTTCAATAGGAATTGGGCCCTCGTTTCAGATGGTTCGTGAATTACACAAGACATTAAACAACATGCAAGAACCTTCTGACAAAGACAAAGACAAACACAAACTGTATGACGGAGCAAAGGCTTGGCTAAAAAACATCATGGGTCATTGGTTCCGTTGTGGATACGAATTGGAATGGTTGCATTCCATCAGGTACTCGCAAGTGGGCCCCTTCCCTTCCCTTCCCTCTGTATCTGGACCCCTACAGTCAACGGAATACTTAAATGAAACCGCTTCGTGTACGGCACACCTTGCGGTGTAACCATTTTTCTTGTCAAAAGTTGCCATGTGATTTATCAAAGATTTGAATCTATTGCAACAACGCAAAGCCTGTTCTTTCTACGCACCCATCGCTAATCTTAAAGAAATCCGATGTCTTGTAATTCGAAATGGCATTGCATTTGGCAAACCGTTTGCATACAGCTAGGGACATTTGATTGTGGGACACCTTTTATTTTGAAAAGTTGATTATGGGTATAAGGAAATGTGAGTGAAATAGTGTATCACCATGAGAAGAAGAAGTAGTGTCAGACAAAGGAGAAGGGGCTAAAACGTTTGAGAAGCAGAAGATTGTGGTAAATAACGTCAAGGTCCACTAAGTACTGCACTGTCACAACAGTGTCAAAAGCGCATCCAATGTGGCTATAGTGCAACCTGGAACCTAGACGTGAACTCTGCTGAACCTTCTTCTGCTTCTGATAACGTGGAGCGACCGGATGTGTTCCCTCGCCCCCCCCCCTAAAACCCCAGCTTCCGGAGAGGCAAATGTGGGCGCTCAACCAACCGACCCACCTGGGTCAGTTAGCAGCTTACAATTGTTATCCTCTGGGCCAGCTTAAATGCTGAAATACGGGATGAAGGACACGAAGGATTGGGACCTTGATACAAAACCTTTAGCTGACCTACCCAATCAATTGGGTTCAAGGGTCACCGGTAAGGGTGTCCCACAAATTCTGTCTCTGACTGTAATCAGAGACTTTGTTTTTACATCGAAAACATCATTAAGAATCAATAATAAATGTTGTCGCGACCACCGGAGGTTGGAACAGGTTAGGGTCAAGCAGGATCAGAAACAAAGCACTGTCGAGTCAGTCACACTCTCATCAAGGACGGCAGCGGCACCCGTCGAGTCGAGCCACTCACAGGGCGACCTCTCTCATCTCATCAAGTCATGTGGCTTACATTCGCAATTATAGCCACTCTCCTCAAACTTTTCAGCAATGTGTAAATGTGTACAACAATCGACCGTCTGTCCAAGTTGTACATAGAGAATTGGAATTGATTCAATATACTGTAACATTATTGACCGGTCTGACTGTAACATGACCAGGTGGCGGATAAACTTGGATGATGGTGTTGACCCGGTGGACGTCGGTGCTGCAGTGGATATGCTCGACCAGGCAGTGTATGCCAAGGTGTCACCATTGGTAGTGAAGCTGCTTGGATTCAGTCAGGACGGATGCCTAGTTGGTCAGTTCAGCGGCTTCATGCATGGGGAAGTCATCGTGGCAGCAGGACACATGCAGGGGGTCTGCGGCAAGACCCTAGGTAGTACATCACCGGCTGTGGCCTTTAAGGCAAGGTACCCAACCGACGGCTTTGAGGAGGATTTGGAGGTCGTGGCCCCCTCACCTCCAGGCAATGTGCCTGACCTCATTCTGTTGAAGGGTTCCCGCTCTGCCACGAGCCTTTGGTCCACTGATCTTGAAATCATGGCTTCAGTGTACGCACTGGGGTACACAGGCACAGAGAACAAGCCCAGTTGCTCCAAGGGCTCACTATCCAGCACCATGCCTGGCTCAGTGGCCATCACTGCACACGCAGATGACGGGTTTTCAGGCGGACCAGTGGTCGACAAGCATGGTCGCCTGCTGGGGGTCGTGAAGGGCGCACTTGGCACCACCATCATGCGCATCGGCATCACCCCCAACTACGACCTTCACACCTACCTGCTTCAATCAGGATATCCAGGCTTGATCTAAGCCCATGTTTGCAAGCACCAGTGATGCTTACACTTCACCAAGTCTTTGGGAGAGAGCGTCCTCTCGCGTTTCGCCGAGACGCACCGAGAAGTTCCTCGACAACCCCACCCCCACCCCCTGATACTGATATGGGGACACAGACGGTTGAACGGTTTACCAAAGAGGCTACTCGGAATATCTTCGAGAACCTCTTCAACCTTCTGCACCCCCCCAACGTTGCCCAAAAGCAACGATCTGCAGTCTGGATGATTATAAAGTGTCCCACTTTATTTGAGAACAACTGTAGCCAGGGTTTAGAATATACCCCTGTCTTTTGAGGCTTTTGAAAAGTTGACCAACCGCGCGAGAGTCACTTCCTCTCACGATGTCCACTGACGTTCTGTTGTTTTCTGGGCTAATACCCGGATGTTTCAATCTGTTGACCGTTACATGATGAGTCCCCAAAAGTCCGCGTGTATGTGTTTTCCCCGCACGCGCAAGAGCACACAAGCCGCCCATGCATGCATCATCATGCGTGTGAGTCAGCGACTTAAGACATCGAGTTACAATGTGTCTGGCATATCCTGAGAATCATGGATTCTCTGTCTGACCAACGCCTCTCACCGACATTTCTGAGATAAAAAACGTAATTAGGACGTTTACAGAATACTTAAATGAAACCGCTTCGTCCGCGTTCCCACTCACTACAGATATATCAACAACATGGGCAGCAACATGGAGGGCAACTGGGACATGCTGAAGCAGGCTGCTGCTGAAAAGCCGATTGTCATCAAAGGCACTGGAACCTACAAGCGCACTTTTCCGGTGGACCACATAACAGGCAAGGTGCTGATCCGTGGTGCAGCTAGTGACAACGAGGTGCTGCTTGAGCAGAGCAGCGGGAAGTACACAGGCATAAAGCTCATGCGTGGGCTGTGGGAAGAGCCAACGGGGCACAGCAGTGGCACCTTCTTTCCAGTCGCAGCACCTGCCGGCGTAGGGGTGTTGTGGGGCAGCGCTGGGCACTGCCTCATGCCCGCTAGCGTGCAACAGAAGTGGAGGTGCGGCTACGGCACAGACGTGCTGCCGTCCAGTCTGTCCACTCGGCCGGTTCCCCGCGCGATTGTGGACTTGGGCTGGCTAACAGCGGGGCGCAACGTTAGCGAGCTGGCTGAACACATCCCCTCGCAGCCCTCGCAGCGCATCGGTGAGGCTGAGGTCCTGCCGGACTTCGGGTTCATGGTCACCAAGGCACCTGAGGGGGGTCCGATGCAGCTCTTCATTCCCAGCGCAAGGAAGCTGGTGGATGGGGACGCGGTGTGCGTGCTGGGGTTTGCTCATCGCCTGACTGCCGAATGGGCGAAAAGGTTTCTGCGCACCGAGGCGGATTATGAGCAGGCCGCTAATGAGGCCGAGCTACTGGGCCATCAGCTACCTGCTCCAGCAGACTGGCGGCTGGATGAAAATCTAGCCCTGCGACGTGTGCTTGACCTGGAGGATGATGTGTGCTACCCCTCGCGCTTGGTCGTGTCGCCTGGACTGGTGGCCGGGGCCTCTCAGCGCATCATAGAGCACACCTGCAGCACCTTCCCGGGCATGTCAGGCGGGCCGGGCGTGGACGTGCAAACCCCTTGGCAGCTGATGTTTGTGCACACTCGCGCCGACGCCGACTTCCGCCGCAACAACTACGGCTACTCCGTCCACCACCCGCTCTTTGTCAATGCCTATGAGCGGGAGGTGCTACCGAGGCTGCTGGCCACATCCTCCGACCTGCTTTCAAAAGAGATGATGCGCTGCTTGCACGGGTATCTGGATGCCCACAAGGACCAGCTTTCTGACCAAAGCGTTTTGCATCAGGTGGAGAAGCGATGCTGATTCTCAGATATCCACATACATTTGCAACATACCATGTCAATACTAACCCAAGTTACACTCAGACCGGTGTTTAGGCAGGAACGCCCATTATTTCACAAATGAACGTGTGGCTCTGGCTCGACGACTTGTGCTTCAAGGAGGGGCGACCCCGTGTGACGACACCTCCTCGACTTGTACAGGCGCTTTCAAGGTGACTTTCGAAGCCCAGCACTCATCCTCGATCGCTTCAACACGACGATAGTTTTCAGCGACCTGCACCAAATCAACTTTGCCTTCCATTTTGGCAATAGTGTTCCGCTGGGTTGCGAATTTGATTTGCTGTTCGCTGTCCTGCTCCAATTTTAATATTCTGCGTTCAAGTAATTCTTTCTTGTGCATGAAATGGTCATGGATGGATTCAATCTCCTTTTGAAGCTTTGCATCGTAGTCGACAGTGCCAACATCTTTTAATGGTGTTCGTTTGATGCAACGACGACGAAGGTTGCAACAGTTGACTCGTTTGCTTTCCGAAAATAAGTAAATCTAACAGTGTATAAGGAATTTGCATGTACTAAATATCAGAATGCCATGTATGGCAACCAAAGCTTCTGTAAAATTGGCAAGGCCTCCGATGCCCTTGGTGTCTCCAGGACCGTCCTCCGTCGATGGGCAGATAATGGCACGATCAGAACGATCCGGACTCCAGGCAACCAACGTCTCTTTGACCCAAGCAGCATCCAAGGCTACCTCATTGAGCAGGAAAAACAACCCAGCAGTCGTCAAGTCATTCTCTACGCACGTGTGTCCTCACACAAACAACAACCCGACCTGCTCAGACAGCAATTGTTCTTGCAAACCCATATTTCTGACAAACATTCCGGATGCGAGCAAGTCATTGAAGTCAAGGACGTCGGATCAGGGCTCAACTTCAAGCGCCCAGGACTTTTACGAGTATTGGGACTCGTCACGGCAGGACTTGTATCGTCAATTGTTGTGGCTTCCAAAGACAGGCTCGCAAGGTTTGGTTTCGAGCTCATTGAATGGATTTGCTCGCAGCACTCCTGCTCGATCATCGTTCTCGATCACCAAGACGGAGCCCCTGAAGACGAGCTTGGAAAAGACCTCATGTCCATCGTTCAAGTATATTGTTGCCGATGGAACGGTCGAAGACGCTACAAAGTCAAATGCCAAACCCAAGTTGAGGACCTTAAAGCTGAAGCTGAACCCAACCAAGGCTCAGAAATCGATGCTGGCAGAGTTTGCGGGGTGCAGCCGGTTCATGTACAACAAGGCGGTGGCAGCACGGTTGGGCGTCGGGAGCACTCACAAGTCTGTCTTCCGAATTCGAGACAGGTATGTGACGAACAAGGTGAGGGCGAAGGGGAAGATGCCAAACCCGTACTTCAAGAATCGCCAATGGTTGCTTCAATGCCCCAAAAGCGTACGCCAAAGCGCAATCAAGTCTGCATTGGCAAACATCAAGGCTTGCTTTTCGAATCTGAAAGCAGGTAACATCAAGCAGTTTTCAGCTCCGTTCAGACGGAAGAAGACAGAGCTTGAGAGGGGTTGGGTCATTGAGATGGATCAGAAGAACGTTTCCAAGGATGGCGACAAACTCTTCATCTTCAAAGAAATATTGGGCAACATGCGCTACTTCGGTAGCAAACAACTCCATAAGTTGATGCCTGAGGAAAACCCGACCCACGATCCGAAGGTCCAAAAATCCCGCTTCGGCGAATATTTCCTCGTATTGTCTGTCTCTGCTAGGGACAGAAGGGCAGAGCGGAAGCCTGTCAATCCAGACAAGGTTGCAACTGCCTCCATCGACCCAGGCGTCCGAAAGACAATGGTCACGTACTCACCTGAGAATGAGGAATCCTTCATGCTTGGTCAGGGACAGGCATCCGACCTTGTCAAACTCCTGCTGGTTCATGACAAGCTGCAGTCAAGGTTGGATACTGAGAAAACCTTACGATCAAAAGAGAGGATGAAGATAAAGAAGCTGATGATTCGCATTCGGAAGACAATTTTTTACCTCAAGAAAGAATTTAGGGACCAGACAACAAATTTCTTGGCCGCTCGCTACGATGTGTTGTTGGTACCTCAATTGGAGACGGCGAAGATGACAATCAGTGCTGAACGGGAGCTGACAACCAAGGTTGCCCGTCAGATGCTGACTTTGAGCCACTCTGTGCTGTTCAATCGGCTGAAGGAGAAGTGTGAAGAGTACGGGACAGTGTTCTTGCATGTGCTTGAGCATTACACAAGTCAGACATGCCCTATGTGCGGTTTCTTGAACAAGTGTGGAGAGACATACACCTGCAAGAACTGTCAATTCACCTGCGACAGAGACATTGTGGGGGCAGCTGGCATCTTCCTGAAGGCTGTTCGAACAGAAAATCCCTGTTCGTAAAGGACAGCATCCCCTGGGGAGTTGACCCCTATGATACCCCTATGGAGAATTCGTTGTCTTTCTTACTACATGTCCCCCGGGCCCCCGGATGTTTAGTAAGAAATTCATAGGTTCGAGGATATACGGGTAGCTTAAATTCAACGGTAATGAGGAGTGATCGTGATCGCTGAGTGATCGCTCATGTTTGATTACTTATTCCAATCATGATGCATGATGTTTTTATACTTCAATAATGCAACTTGCAAGCAGTAGTAGTAGCAGGCGGGTGTATGTCCTCAGTTGTTGAGTTTAGTGATACACCTTGCAACTCTGTCTGAACAGTGCAGCCAACCCGAGACCGAATATGATTGAAATGATTGATGACCCCGTCTTGGTATCGAATGCTTTGGTAATCATGACATTTCGTACGATACGAGGCGAGGCGATGAGGGACGAGAATCCGCCACCGCATCCGTGCACTGAATATTAATGAATGGCCCCGACAATGAATTCGACAGAGAGAGATTCGAGTTTGTATGGCTGTAATAATCTGTATGGATTTTGCGTTGTTTACACTCGTTTTTCGAGGCGCACATGGAACACTTGTCGTAGATTCGTTCGCCATCCTGTTCGGTTGAACCTGGGTAGGACGACTCCTGCATGTTGGGGAGGGGGATTCCGTATTGTTTGCAAAGATCCTCATTGAGACGCCTGTCATTATCGTTCAGGGAATTCCATTGCTCGATAGTCATGCTTGACAGATCGTACCTCAGTTGCTTCTCAAGCGCTTCTGCGCGCTCAGTCTCAAGCTCAAGCTCCATACTATTCACTCGAGCAGCATCTGCCTTCTTTCGAACGCGCTCAGTCTCAAGCTCAATCTTCAGTCGAGCATTCTCAAGCTCAATCTCCATACTATTCACTCGAGCATTCTCAAGCTCAATCTCCATACTATTCACTCGAGCAGCATCTGCCTTCTTTCGAACGCGCTCAGTCTCAAGCTCAATCTTCAGTCGAGCCATGTAAATAATAGCGAAAGTAGAGATGCAGATAAGTAGTTGAGAATTGTCAATCATTGTTTATAAATTCTGATGATTGTTTCTTAAGTCGTGTGTTACGCAATCTCAATCTCTGGGCCATGTACTGTAGTGTACCACCACTCCGGCAAAAGATTCAAACCCACCTATTGAATGCGTTTCCGCGATCTCCGGTCTCAGAATCGCGAGAGAACTTTGTGAAACACGCAAGCAAGCCAAGTCGTAGGTCTGCTCTCGAAGCGTCTAGGGAATGTTGGCGTCTGCTGTCCATAGAGTAGGCGTCATCAGCCACGCGTGTCTCTTCTTGTGTCCTCCTACAATGATGAGCAATTCGTAACTCAACCCTGCTTGTGTTTACACTACATTTCCAATGTCGCTTCTCGGTGTTGTGCATGCACCGTTAGGTGTGCCGTACACGAAGCTGCTTGAGTGAATAAGCTTGAGACTGAGTTCGGTAGGAACAAGCTCAATGTAGATAACCAACAGCAATTGAATCTTCTGCAGTAACAGCAATGGCAAGTGCTGCTACGTGTGCAGCAGCATCGGCAGCCGCAGCAGCTAATGCCCTTGCCTTGGTGAGCGAACCTGCTGGCAAGGGCTTGACATAGCTCTGCATCTGCGGCACAATATTGTAAAGGTCCTCGTTGCCGAGCTTGATTGTGTAGGACTCTTGAATGGACACGTCGTAACACCTAGTATCAAAAGCAGTGTCAATGATCTGCTGAACTAGTACCTGCCCACCCCAAACCCTTTTTTTCCGCACAGAAAGGCCAGCTGGAGGATTGCACCGAGCTCCATTCGAATACTTGAATGACATCCTGATTTTGCCAAGTGCGACAGCTTCAAACACGGCCCTTATGTCGTCGGTGATGTACATGTCATCAGGTCCAGTCGACCCCGTAGCCTTTTGAAAGCTGATAGAACCATGCATGATGTCCGGATCCTGCATGTTGTTTTTTGATAAATTAAAACAATGTCAACACAAGTTACAGTCAGACCGGTCAATAATGCAGTATATTGAATCAATTCCAATTCTCTATGTACAACTTGGACAGACGGTCGATTGTTGTACACAATGCCGGAGGCTCACATCAATCCCTATTTTACATGTGTTCACATGAACACATCTGAAAAGACTCTCCATCTCTGTATCCTGGGGTAGAAATCGAACCCTGTCTGATGAGAATGATACCATGTTTATTTTTCACAAGTAATGGGCGTTCCTGCCTCCCGGCCGATTTTGACTGGTTGCGAAACATGGTATGGAGCGGATTTGTCAAGAGCGGTGACACATGGGTACTTGTTCAAGTTCAATTGTTTTACAGTCAGAGACAGAATTTGTGGGACACCCTTACCGGTGACCCTTGAACCCAATTGATTGGGTAGGTCAGCTAAAGGTTTTGTATCAAGGTCCCAATCCTTCATGTCCTTCATCCCGTATTTCAGCATTTAAGCTGGCCCAGAGGATAACAATTGTAAGCTGCTAACTGACCCAGGTGGGTCGGTTGGTTGAGCGCCCACATTTGCCTCTCCGGAAGCTGGGGTTTTAGGGGGGGGGCGAGGGAACACAGAATACATCCGGTCGCTCCACGTTATCAGAAGCAAAAGAAGGTTCAGCAGAGTTCACGTCTAGGTTCCAGGTTGCACTATAGCCACATTGGATGCGCTTTTGACACTGTTGTGACAGTGCAGTACTTAGTGGACCTTGACGTTATTTACCACAATCTTCTGCTTCTCAAACGTTTTAGCCCCTTCTCCTTTGTCTGACACTACTTCTTCTTCTCATGGTGATACACTATTTCACTCACATTTCCTTATACCCATAATCAACTTTTCAAAATAAAAGGTGTCCCACAATCAAATGTCCCTAGCTGTATGTAAACATCATAATATCCCGTCCAAGCACGGATGACGATGCACGGTGATCCTCTCCCGCGAACTCAGGATTCATCAGAACCTTGCAGACATCGAGATGGCCTCTAATTAAGGCTATCCTTAGTGACTTGCTATCGTTGTCATCTGCCTTGGCCCGGTGCTTCTCGCCAGCGAACTCAGGATTCATCAGAACCTTGCATACATCCACATATCCTTCCTCAGCGGCGTCACATAGTGCATGGCTTTCGTTGTCATCTGCCTTGGCACGGTGCTCCTCGCCCGCGAACAAAGGATTCATCAGAACCTTGCAGACATCCACATGTCCTTCACTAGCGGCTAATCTCAATGCACGACTGTCTTGGTCATCTGCTTTGGCACGGTGCTCCTCGACCGCGAACTCAGGATTCATTAGAACCTTGCAGACATCGAGATGGCCTCCATTAGCGGCGGCACTTAGTGCCTTGCTGTAGTATGAATCAGCTTTGGCACGGTGCTCGCCCGCGAACTCAGGATTCATCAGAACCTTGCAGACATCCACATGTCCATCCCTAGCACCTTCCCTCAGTGCATAGCTTTCGTTGTCATCTGCCATGTTCGCATCGTGTAAAATAATTTTCAAAGAGGACGTTTCTGTGACAGATGAGTTCAAAACGACTCTTATGTCGTGGGAGACGGGTAAAGAAAAAGAACGTGTTTACAAGATCCCAAGTGTTTGTTCAGCAGACGTGAAGCTTAGGTTGGGTGGTGAACGTTTTGGTCACACGAAATCGAAAACGATGCCAAAGGTCGCTGATTGCGACCACTTAGGGGTAAGGTTGTACAATAAACGTAAAGGCGCACAAGAGAAGCACAGGAGGGGTGGCTTCGCCACTTCCCTTGTCGATTCTCAAAAATCGATCGAGCGGTACCCAGAGGTACGAGGACTGCGATTCTCTCCAGAAACATGCATTTACTCGGACCGGGATCGCTCTTCTGCTCTCACAATCGCAAGGCTGCACTGCATGGAATTGATGGGTCTAGGACGACCTCTTCCATTTGCCCACAGCAGCTCTGTTGTTGTTGATGAATAAAAACTCGTATTGTTGTAGACACCACTCGGTCCCCCTCCGGTGGTCGCGACAACATTAGGTTACACCGCAAGGTGTACCGTACACTCAAGAAAGCGGTTTCATTTTAGTATTCCCTTGACTGTAGATTAGATGGTATGTTATCCAGAATGGATACAAGAACATCTATGTTGGAGCTGGTGATTTGTCTGCCACCAAGTGACCCAGATTCGCCACTACTGTATCATTCTTCGTACGAACTGTAACCGTCTCGTACCATCGACTTCTAGCAAGGTGGTACCGTTCCTCGTCATTGTACAGTTCATATTGTAGTTGCATCCACAACACGTCTGTGGTTTGATGCATACAAATCTGTAGTGCACAAGTGTGGTATCCAATCGCCATCATATTGATTGCTATAGGAATTGTTATCGGTCGGATTTTTCCTACAACTGGCAAGCTAGCTTTCCATGTCCATGCATCAACATCTCCTATATTGATCCGCACCCACTTTATATGTTGGATCCCCATGCCAGCCAATGTGATGTTGCGCACCACATCACCCTCTCTAGGCAGTTCGTATTGTAGATATGACTCCCCATTGCTTTCCCTTCGGAGAAATTTGTCGGAGCTCAAGCACACCTGGTAGGACACCAATAGGTGTGGACGCTTACCCGCTAATAGCATCATTAATGATGTTTATACTGACCAATTCATACACAATGTTTATACTGACGAACAACATTTGGAACATTATCGCTTGGTCAGATACTCGTTTTTCGAGGCGTACACGGAACAACTTTTTCCAGAAAGTACCGACAAAAGAACGATACGGAGTCTGCAGGATGGAGAGCCGTGATCTAAAAAAGAACCACGATATTCTCGTTAACATCCTGCAATTTGTTGATTCAATATCGTATTGGTGTTCCACTGCCCCGTGGGTTGCTACACCATTTGGTTACACCGTAAGGTGTGCCGTACACTCCAGAAAACGGTTTCATTTTAGTATTCCGTCAAGTGTATGAAAAGACTCTAAATTTCTAAATTTTAGGTTGTAACAGTAGTTGCCTCGTTTGCTTTCCGAAAATAACTAAACTTCGAAACGCTGTCGATACCAAGCAGAGCCCCCGTATTCATGGAAAAAATACAGAGAACTAGTTGACGTGGTTTTTAAGTTGCCACGTGGTTTCGCACGATGAAAGGCACGAGCACGTGACTGACCATGTGATTCCTTTTCCTCTGGAGGTGTTCGCGGTATCGCTCTGCGATCACTCGAACTGCCTTACTGACGCGCAGCCAAGACATGCAAATCTTCTGTAAGAAGACCTCCTGGATTTCTGTATCATACAGTTGTTCTCAAATAATTTTGGGACACTCAGTATAATTTGAATGATATCCCCTGAAACCAGGTACAGGTCCGTGGTTCACTACAAATATTTTTTGAGGAGTCTCAGGAAGGTTTGTAATATATACAACGTGTCCAAGAGCTCACTACATAGATGGGTCAATGCTGATCAGGTGGGTAAAAGTAAGCGTTTAAAACGAAAAAGGAAAGAATTGTCCATGCTTTTACGTTCCACGATATCCAATAATATTGCAGAGAACCCCTTCATAACATGCAAGGATTTGGTCGGTATAATTTGCAAGAGTTGTAATGTGAGATTATCGATCAGTACTGCATCGATCCTGCAGAAATCAGTTTGAGTACACTCTCTCGTTGGTTTAGTGAGCATGACAAAGTTAGTGCTTGTTGTATGCAGGTCTTGTAATCACTCATCTGCATACACAAGCCGATATTCAGCATTTTCATGTCACCTGTGCCAGCACCAACTAGAACAACCGTCTCAGGATCCATTTGTACTAATCATCACAATTTTTCGTGTTCATTGTACGCATGGTGTGTGTGAGTATGCGATGCGTGCGGGCGCTCTTTCCACATATCACCCGTTCCGCCGACTGTAGCTCGCTCTCGGTGCAGGCATCGATCAATGCTTGGTCAACCACAACGGGTCGCCATGAATTCATTTGATTGACCGAAAAAATGTATGAAGAATGCCTGAGAATGCCTGAGAATGTATGAAGAATGCCTGAGAATATATTTGAGTTCGCACTCAATTGCCCCCAATCCCATGGATTATCGGGGTTTGTTTGAACAATGTCAAAGGTGATGTTTGGGGGAATCCCAAATTCTGAAGCGACTGATGTTCGTAAACACATAAGTTTTTAACACAATTCAGAAACCATTCTTAGCGCCAATTTTCTAACGGCGATGTCGTACATTTATTATTACATTTTTTATTTATTTCCATCTGATATATGTTTCATGTTTCATTTTACTGTTCCGCTGACTGTAGCGGTTGCACAAATTGCGCTTTTCATATACCTCCACCGTCGTGACGAGGCCTATCGTGCTAAGGCCTATCGTGCTGACAATGCAGCTACTGCCCGTTGTGCGGAAGATGCTGCCCGTCGTGAGGCTGAGGCCCGTGCTGACAATGAAGCTACTGCCCGTCGTGAGGCTGAGGCCCGTGCTGACAATGAAGCTACTGCCCGTTGTGCGGAAGCTGCTGCCCGTCGTGAGGCTGAGGCCCGTGCTGATGAGTCTGAGGACCATCTCAGGCAAAAGTTGTTGTCGTTATCGCCTGATGACGTCGCTGCTATGACTCCTGAACACGTTTCGGAGTATATGAAGGCGTGTGCCTCGGTTGGGGTATCAGCATTTCATTTGGATCATCCGGTATTGTGATAATTGCTTTTTTAAATACATACATGTCACACAATCACCCACCCCCGCAGCACATCTCCTCGCATGGTTTGTCAAGGAACTGATGGGGGACGTGGAGGTTGCAACACGATTTGAGGAGCGGCACCTCCAAGATGAAGAGTCCAGATAAATACATCCGCTTCTTGGCACTGTTTATTGCATTATGTGCTCTTGTGTCGGGATTGTTTCAGAACGCAACATCTCTTACTGGATGGGCAACATTGGGTATTTCATTGATTGGTTTTGCACAAGCACTTCTTGAGAAGCTTCCGATATCAGAGGAAGACACAACTCTACAACAACCTTTCTCGCATACATGAATGATTTGGACTTCATAACCAATAATTTTGAGAACTTTCCATTTCCAGCAAAACCATGTCACAGTTAAGTCATTGGTGATGGCATCTATTAGGCTCAGGCTTCGGACGGGTTTCGTGTTTTTTTCCATCAACACACGTAATTCTCGTTCATATTCTTCTTGGAACATTTTGACCTTTCAATATCAAGGAAGATATTCCTTTATATTCCAACTCGGGATCATGTCTCCACCAAGACCAGCAGGAATGATGATGTCACCATTAGGAATGTTATTTCAGTGATCAGCAAGAAGTGCCGCCGTGTGAGAATGTACAAGGATGATGCTGACTGTGTAATAATGTAATTCGTCACTGTTTCGGCATGACAACTCTCAGATTGGTTTCAGAATGGGGAGCGCGGGCAGATTGGATTGTATTGGATTCATTTGATGACTCGCTTGAATTTATTCAATATACTGTAACATTATTGACCGGTCTGACTGAAACGCTTGGGAGGGGGGAAGCGAAGACACACTTTTGTTGATGCACAATTCTACAGTCGGCGGAACAGTAAAATGAAACATAATACAGTCAGAGACAGAATTTGTGGGACACCCTTACCGGTGACCCTTGAACCCAATTGATTGGGTAGGTCAGCTAAAGGTTTTGTATCAAGGTCCCAATCCTTCGTGTCCTTCATCCCGTATTTCAGCATTTAAGCTGGCCCAGAGGATAACAATTGTAAGCTGCTAACTGACCCAGGTGGGTCGGTTGGTTGAGCGCCCACATTTGCCTCTCCGGAAGCTGGGGTTTTAGGGGGGGGGGCGAGGGAACACATCCGGTCGCTCCACGTTATCAGAAGCAGAAGAAGGTTCAGCAGAGTTCACGTCTAGGTTCCAGGTTGCACTATAGCCACATTGGATGCGCTTTTGACACTGTTGTGACAGTGCAGTACTTAGTGGACCTTGACGTTATTTACCACAATCTTCTGCTTCTCAAACGTTTTAGCCCCTTCTCCTTTGTCTGACACTACTTCTTCTTCTCATGGTGATACACTATTTCACTCACATTTCCTTATACCCATAATCAACTTTTCAAAATAAAAGGTGTCCCACAATCAAATGTCCCTAGCTGTATGTTTCATTATATCAGATGGAAATGTACGACATCGCCGATAGAAAATTGGCGTTAAGAATGGTCGCTGACTTGGGTGTGTTAAAAACTTCCCACCAGAGCCCTGGCGCTACTTGAGACTTTGAGGAGGCAGCGCACGCAGGGGAGCGGTCGCCATGCGTTTAGGTTGGCTATGCAACAAGCTAATTTTGCGTTTCCTGCTGGATTCGGTGGCATGCTCCATGTGCTGAAGCATGCGCCATATCCGATAGACAGACCGCACACACACATGACATGGCGGCTTGCGCAGACTCATCATCGTCCATCTGCCTCCACATGAAAACGGCGGAAAGCTGTCGCCTCCTCCTCATTGTCCATCTGACTCCACATGCAAACGGCGGAAAGCTGTCGCCTCCTCCTCGTTGTCCATCTGACTCCACATGCAAACGGCGGAAAGCTGTCGCCTCCTCCTCGTTGTCCATCTGACTCCAAACACAAACGGCGGAAACCTGTCGCCTCCTTCTCGTTGTCCATCTGACTCCAAACACAAACGGCGGAAACCTGTCGCCTCCTTCTCATTGTCCATCTGACTCCACATTCTTCTGCTTGACTTGACAACCCTGATGGATTTCTGAATGGGGAGCGCGGGCACCGCGGAGCGGGGCAGTGGAATCGAGCTGCTGACTTTATTTGAGAACAACTGTAAGCAGAAGAGCGAATGCCGCGCGGCTATTTCGCTCGGCTTATTCTGTTCCGGAGTAGCAAATGACTCAATTGATGGACAGCAACAACTTGGTCGAAAGTTCAGACCTTACAAATGATCAAAGTGCACCGCAAATCATAAAACTTACATTATTCATGACACCTGATCAATGGGGTCGATTATCGAAATGGAGCGCACCACTTGTGATCCAATAAATTGATCAACAAAAATAAGAATCACACAAACCAATCCCTATTTTAAACAGTTGTTCAACATGAACACCTCTGAAAAGACTCTCCAACTCCATCTCTGGAACAACAATTATTTCAACAAAAAATAAGAATCATCAACCAATCCCTATTTTAAACGTGGTTTCAACATGAAACACCTCTGAAAAGACTCTCCTCGTCTGGAACAACAATTATTTCAAACAAAAAATAAGAATCATCAACCAATTCCCTATTGTTAAAAAACGGTGTTCACAATGAAACACCTCTGAAAAGACTCTCCATCTCTGAACAACAATTATTCAAAAAAACATAAAGATCATCAACCAATCCCTATTTTAAAAAACGTGTTCACATGAACACCTCTGGAAAAGGCACGCTCCATCTCTGTAACAACAATGATTTCAACAAAAAATAAGATCATCAAGCCAATCCCTATTTTAAAAAAACGTGTTCATCCATGAACAACTCTGAAAGACTCCCCATTCTGGAACAAAACAGTAGTTCAACAAAAAATAAGAAGCATCAACCCATCCCTATTTAAACCGTGTTCAACATGAACAACCGCTGAAAGGAACTCTCCATCTCCTGGAACAATACAATTAATTTCAACAAAAAATAAGAATCAATCAAACCATCCCTAAAAAATTTTAAACGGTTCACATGAACACCTCTGAAAAGAACTCTTCCATCTTCTGGAACAACAATTATTTCAAACAAAAAAGAAGAATCATCAACCAATCCCTATTTTAATAATAACGTGTTCACATGAAACCTCTGAAAAGACCTCTCCATCTCGGGAACAACAATTATTTCAACAAAAATAAGATACCATCAACCAATCCTATTTTAAACGTGTTCACATGAACACCTCTGAAAAGACTCTCCATCTTGGGTACAACAATTATTTCAAACAAAAAAATAAGAATCATCAACCTATCCCTAATTTTAAAAACGTGTTCACTATGAACACCTCTGAAAAGACTCTCCATCTTGGGAACAAACAATTATTTGAACAAAAAATAAGAATCATCAACCAATCATCCCTATTTTAAACGGTGTCACATGAAACACCTCTGAAAAGACTCTCCATCTTGGGAACATACATTAGTTCACAAAAAATAAGAATCAAGCAAGCCAATCCCTATTTAAACCGTTTTCACATGAACACCTCTGAAAAGACTCCTCCATCGTGGGAACAACAATTAGTTCAACAAAAAAAATAAGAATCAATAAACCAATCCCTATTTTAAACGTGTTCACATGAACACCGCTGAAAAAAGACTCTCCATCTTGGGGAACAACAATTATTTCAACAAAAAAATAGAATCATCAACCAATTCCCTATTTTACAAACGTGTTCACATGAAACACCTCTGAAAAAGACTCTCCATCTTGGGAAACAACAATTATTTCAACAAAAAAATAAGAATCATCAACCAATCCCTATTTTAAAACGTGTTCACATGAACACCTCTGAAAAGACTTCCATCTTGGGAACAACAATTATTCTGAAACAAAAAAATAAGGAATCATCAACCAATCCCTATTGTTAAACGTGTTCACAATGAACACCTCTGAAATGACTCTCCATCGTGGGAACAACAATTATTTCAAAAATTCATTCAACAAAAAAATAAGAATCAGCAACCAAATCCCTAGTTAATAAAACCTGTGCATGCGACAGTTTTCCACAGTTTTGCCCGTCTCCCTCGAGCCATGAAAACAACCTCTACGCCCCCTCACTCATCTGCCTTGCCAGGCAGAACACTGCTGCCTGAAATTCCCTCTTCTGCTCGGGTGTCATGTTGCGCCAGACGTTGGTCAATCCATGAGGGTTGATCAACAAAATGCTCAGGGCGTTGCTGGCAAACACCCAGACAGCCCACCGAAGTAGAACCCGGATGCTGGCAGCAACAGGCTGGCAATAAGCTTCAACACCGTGGGTGCAGTATCATCCGATATCTGCATTTCCTCTTTTACACTCTCTATTACAACACGGGAAAACACCACCCACGCATCCTCCATTGATGCTGTCTGTAACGGGGGCGTGTGTTGGCGGTCATACGCTTCACGCTTGTCAGGATCACTCAGCGCTCCGTAAGCCGCGCACAACATTTTGAAACGCTCCTGAGCAGCATCCCGTTGGCTTGTCAGGAGATGTTGCCCATTTGTCCGGATGCCATTTCAGAGCTGCTTGTCGGTATGCTCGCCGAATCTCCTCTGTCGTTGCAGTGTCTGCTGCCACCCCCAACAATTCATAGTGGCTGCTGACCATGATGGCCTGCGTTGGGCATTTATTGATGTATAATAATGCCCCTCCTTCAAACCATTTTTCGAAGGATTCTGGAGCACGCATGATTGGTGTGATGTACATGATTCACTGCATACAGTCAATGACATTGAATTCCGGGACAAGTTGACGCACTGTGTTGACATCTTGTCGCGTTTGTTGCTCTCACACACTCACTCACTCTCACACGACGGAGGTTACTCATTGTCTTCGTAGTTAATTGAGAACCGATCTTGCTGTATCCATATTTGCTGTGTTCTCCAGCGTAAAATCCTGCTTCGTCGATACAAACAACGTTAGAGCTTTCTCTGTACTTGTCACAAAACATTTCTACATTTTCTTTTGAATGTCCGTAGAGAACTGTGGGAAACGCCTTCTTCCTAGAAAATCCACATTGTTTTATGTGTCTCGATGCAGTACTGATCGATAATCTCACATTACAACTCTTGCAAATTATACCGACCAAATCCTTGCATGTTATGAAGGGGTTCTCTGCAATATTATTGGATATCGTGGAACGTAAAAGCATGGACAATTCTTTCCTTTTTCGTTTTAAACGCTTACTTTTACCCACCTGATCAGCATTGACCCATCTATGTAGTGAGCTCTTGGACACGTTGTATATATTACAAACCTTCCTGAGACTCCTCAAAAAATATTTGTAGTGAACCACGGACCTGTACCTGGTTTCAGGGGATATCATTCAAATTATACTGAGTGTCCCAAAATTATTTGAGAACAACTGTATGAAATCTCTCGCATTATGCAAAGGAAAATGACGTTAACATCGTACCGAAACCAGTAGATAGCAGCTCAAAAAATCTAATAAAAACATATGGGATAAAATTAAACGTAAGACATTCAAGAGATTAACAAGACGTTTATTGGGATATTTCATTTTACTGTTCCACCGACTGTAGTGCATCCAGGATTGGTTTGATGTGTTCTTCCATGTCATACAAACGCTCTTTGTGTTCCCCTGGAATTCGGCCGGGAGGCAGGAACGCCCATTACTTCATGATTCTTTTAAAATGATGAGCATAAGCTAATAAACATAGTGATTGTTATTGTCCACATGATTCCTGCGCAAATTTGAGGTAACTTCTGGTTTTTTGTCATGGCAATCCATGTGATGATCACACTTGTCGAAACCAACCATGCTAACATGGACAAGGCTTCCAACATGCTTTGACATGCGCGTCGAGCATAGACAAGAATTAGAGACGAAGCGAACGATATTGTGATAGGACACGCTATATATGACATAACACTAGGTATGACGCTCTAACTTTTATAACGATGATGTTTTATATTGGCTTTGGTGCACATCGCGAGCTAATACACAATGATTGGGCATGCCTGGGTACGCAAAGCGCCGGTCCCTTTAATCTGAGTGATTGAGTGATTGACGATGTATCCTTGTGTCCTACGATACATTCGACCGTGTTCCGCCGTTTGCGTGAGAATGAGTGAGAGTGAGTGAGTGGGCATCAACATCTCGACAGCAGCCGCCGCGACGCGTGTGTGAGGATGCGGCATGTGTCGTGATAAAGTGCGTTAGGAATGACGTGTTGCAGCACATGACAGGCACATGCATGTGTTGTCATCCATCTTTCTTGCTTGATCATGGTCCCAAGTCGTGCGACTGGTGTGACATCGAGGCGAGCAAATGGGAGCTGATTGCGAATGTAGCAGCACTTAATGGTAAATTAGAGTGTCTCGTCAATGCATGGCATCATGGACAATGTTTCATCAATTCATACCGTGTCGCCCTTCATGCAGCTGCACGTGGGCAAATGGCTTGTCTTTCATTCTTGTTTGATCCTAAACCCTAAACTTCAATGGATAACTTCAAGAAGTTGGATACAAGCATGTATGCGTGTTTCACAGTTTCAGGCAGTACGTGGAATGGCAAAAAAAATATTTTACATGGAACGGTGGTATTCGATAATGAGGACGACGCCAATAAATGTTTAGAAATACTCGACCTGTACAAAGAGACATTCTACTTCAGGCGTACATCGAACGTGATGAATAAGACTATGTTCACGTTTGACGGCACGACAATCCACCTATTATCTGGTGCCAAAATTGAGTACGACCAGAATGCTTCTCGATTGAAGAAGATTGTAGAGATAGAAAAGACGTACACGGCAAACGCGTGGGAATACATGGATCCAATATTGATTATGGACGATTACGTAAGGCTATTCGGGTATCTTCCGCTCAGGAAAAGGGCATTCTGGAGCTGCTTGCTGTTATGTTTTTCGTGCAGTTGTATAGTATTCTGTATCGATCCATGCTATTACGAAGCTAAATCTCATCGCACGTAGGTGAGCTCATGCACCCAACGTTTTTCCATTTCCAAGCCTGCTTATACACACGGCTTTCGTTTGAATACATGCGGTTGCGTAAGACCCGCCGCCGTGCGTGTGTGAGGATGCGGTCGTTCGCTGCCAACTTTGAGGCATGACGTGTTGCAGCAGGAGTCAGTTATCATTAAAAAATACCGCTTTGAATACATGACAGTCACATGTACATTCCGTCGACTGTAATGGTCTCTCGACATCGTTCCGCCGACTGTAATGGTCTCTCGACATCGTTCCGCCGACTGTAATGGTCTCTCTCTGTGAGTCGACTCGACATGTTCCGACGTGATGCGAGAGGTCGGTCACCATGTGACTCGCACTCAATTCTTTGAACCGCATCTTATTGTGTACCTGGTTCCTGACAGGTATGCGCAACTCTTTTCATGTCAGTACTCCACCAATTGGGGATATCTGTCACTGCCCCACACTCTGCCAGTTTAATGGCAAAACTTGAAGACCACTCCCCGAGCAGGAACGTCTTTTTCAAAACACACATGTACTGCCATGGTGTGTAGTACGGATGTAAGCTATCGTCACATTTGTGACAGGGTGTATTCAGCTCCTTTGTATCAGTTCGGTCTAGCAAGTTGTCGAGAGCTTTCATGGAATCGGTCATCCCCCCCCATGCATCTGAATGTTGAACCAGGATCCCCTTTTGTTCCGACTCTTTGTATGCCCTCACCAGTGCATCTTCCACGCACCTAATTCCAATACCCATGTTGCTGTAGATAAGTCCATCAAGCGTGTGCTCTTGTGATGCGTTGCCACTTGCTATGTTCTTCAAATAGTTCTTGATTTCGCTTAGCTGTAATAAAGCCATTTTCCCTCACCACATACTATTTTCCACCTGAAGGAAACGTAGTGTGGCAAGTGCCTAAGTTGAGCCTTACGACCCGACTGCGACAACCGAAGAAGAAATCCATGGCATGTGGCATCAGAGCAGAGCAGTTAAGAGTTGGCAAGATCAACCAACAAAGAGGGTAGGGTGTGGGGAGATCATCCCATTGCATTTGGTCCTGCTTTGGCTGGACTGTATCATGACACCCCGTTGAACAATTTTACACATCATTCCATCCATTGTACGTCAACGAAGCGAGTCCTTCCAGCGGCGATATGTCGTCCACGTCGGTTTCGAAATGTAGAGGTGAACCAACGAAGTGAGTCCTGCCAGCGGTGATATGTCGTCCACGTCGGTTTTCGAAATGTCCAGGTGCACCAATGAAGTGAGTCCTGCCAGTGGTGATATGTCTTCCACGTCGGTGCCCTTCATGTTCAGGTGAATCAACGAAGCGAGTCCTGCCAGTGGTGATATGTCTTCCACGTCGGTGCCCTTCATGTCCAGGTGAATCAACAAAGCGAGTCCTGCCAGTGGTGATATGTCTTTCACACGTGTGCCCTTCATGTTCAGGTGAATCAACGAAGCGAGTCCTGCCAGCGGCGATATGTCGAGCACCTTGCTCCTGCGACAAGACGAAATGGAGCCGGACATCGGTACTCGGTCTTCGACCACACATGTGTACGACATGTTCAGATGAACCAACGAAGTGAGGCCGGACAGTACTGATATAGAGGGTACACGTGTTCCCTCCATGTTCAGGTGAAGCAACGCAGTGATACCGGACACCGGTGAGATGTCTTCGAGCTTGTATTTGAGATGCGAAATGTCGAGGTGAATCAACGAATTGAGGGCGGACAGAGATGATAGGTATTCCACTTCGGTGCCCTCCATGTTGAGGTGAATCAACGAAGTGAGTCCTGCCAGCGTGATAGGTCCTGTTCGCCCACCCGTGTGTACGCCATGTTCAGATGAACCAACTCGGTGAGTCCGGAAAGCGTTGATATGTCTTCTAGTCTGTTTCCGATATGCGAAATGTTGAGGTGAACCAACGCATTGAGTCCTGAAATCGATGATAATGGGTGTTCGTCCACGTACGTGAGGTGCGAAATATCTAGGTGAATCAACGAAGTGAGACCGGACAGCGATGATATGTCGGTCACAAGTGTGTGCGAAATGTCTAGGTGCGTCAACGAAGTGAGTCCGGAAAGCGGTGATAATAGGTCTTCGTCCACGTAGGTGTGCGCCATGTTCAGGTGCGTCCAACGAAGTGAGTCCGTACAGTGGCGATATGTCGGTCACGTAGGTGTTCGATATGTCCAGGTGAACCAACGAAGTGAGGCCGGACAGCGGCGATATGTCTTGGATCTTGTCTTCGATAGCCGACATTGATTGGTAGGGTACGTCTTTCCCCCGATTGATACCGATTTTCAACTCTTTGAGCCTGCAAATGCGTGATAATGCGTATTCCAAACTGTTATAATGTCTTAAGTGGATCCTTGTGACACACCGGGGTGCGGCGCATCTCCACTGTTTGCAAACGAGAGGCACTTGTTTGAGGTGGGATTCGTTCGAAATCGCATTGGCTATAATGATCTCCAATACATCTTCATTGATTTCGTCAAGGAACTCATTTGTTTGTGAAGTGTGCTGTGCTGATGTTGTTTATACTGAAGAATGGTTGTTTACACTTCATTCGAGGACGAGAATCCGCCACCGCATCCGTGTGTCATTAATGGACGGACGGTGTGGATGCGACAGTTTGTACGTGTACAGTCAGAGACAGAATTTGTGGGACACCCTTAACGGTGACCCTTGAACCTAATTGATTGGGTAGGTCAGCTAAAGGTTTTGTATCAAGGTCCCAATCCTTCGTGTCCTTCATCCCGTATTTCAGCATTTAAGCTGGCCCAGAGGATAACAATTGTAAGCTGCTAACTGACCAGGTGGGTTTTTTATTGCACTCACATTTCCTTATACCCATAATCAACTTTTCAAAATAAAAGGTGTCCCACAATCAAATGTCCCTAGCTGTATGATGACTTGACAGGTTTCTGCAACTAAATTCTCCTGACCCACTCCGCGAGGGCAGAGATCCCCCCTATCGATTACACCATCCCTCTCAAAGTTTTTCGTTTAATCAGGTGACGTTCCAGGTCCGTCTCTTGCTGTAGGAGAAGGACCAGGTCCGTGTCCGTCTCTTCTCTTAGGTGACGTTCCAGGTCCATTCCCGTGGCCGGGATGGCCGCAGAGACGTGCTCTTCGACGAACATAGCCAAGGCGTCGTCGTTCGCGTTCAAGTACATCGCACTGGTCTTCTTTAACGAATCGGGCATATCGAACTTGTACTCGTATACAAACGCGTGTAGAAGGGTGCGTAGGAACTCCATGCGCATCGCTCCGTCGTCTGCCTTGAATGCCTCTACAAGCCCTGCGTCTCGTGGGAAGAGGAATTTTGCGGCGTCCGCCTCATCCGCGTCCACAAACCTACTGATGTAGTCGAGTTTTCGTATCCGTCGTTGGACTCCCTTGTCAGAACCGTCGACTATCGGCGGGGAGTTGCACATGATGTGTATATTGTGTTGCGGGCGGAAGTGTACGATGTCGCTGGAGTGCAAGAGGCGGTGGGTGATGCCTTCCCCACCGGTCTTGTGTTGCGAGCGGATGAAGCTTACGATGTCGCTGGAGTGAAATGCAACCGGTGGTGATGGCTTCCCCACCGGTCGTCATATCCTTGAGGACTCCGGAATTTAAGACTTCGTCGTGGTTTGGCTCTGTGCAATACATAATGCGGACCCCCTTCCACGTCGCAAACTCTGGCATCGGGCGACCTGGATCGTTGCGTTGCTTGCTTGTCAGCATTTCCACGCCGAATTTTCGGATGTAGTCGCCCAATGCGATCTCCATGACTTCGAAGAACTTGGTCTTCCCGTTAGAGGCGGACGCGTTGGCGCCGGCGTGTATGTGAAAGAGCTCTTGTCCGCTGTCTCCGTACAGCTGTCTAGCAAATGTGTGGATGAGGTATTCTCGTTGGTATATATCTGGGTGCATCGTGTCCCAGTATTTCCTCACGCGGTCTGCTGATTCCGCGCACACTGCGCCATTGTAATCGAATCCCACGGACATGGAGACCATGTCCTCCGGATGCCCTTGACGGAAGACGCCGTTTTTGAGGTCCCACACGCCGTTGTTGAACCCTAAGAGGTTTGGGTCGGCGTCGAGTTTCTTCATGAAGTCCGGGTCGTAAAAGTACTCGAGCATCTCTTGCAGTACGTTATTCTTGAAGGTCGCGTCCTGGAGTCGCGCGGTTATGTGCGCTAGCCGGTCGGCGTCGAGTTTCTTAATAAATTCCGGTTCGTAAAAGCACTCGAGCATCTCTTGCAGTACGTTATTCTTGAAGGTCGCGTCCTGGAGGCGCGCGGTGATGTGCGCTAGGTCGGCGGAGTCGTCCTTTGTGCTCTCATCGTTTTCTCTGCATGTCGTAATCGCTTTGGGACGCTCTCTCCCTGTTCATAGCGATAATGAAGTGCTCTAGAACAACGGTGGACAGCTCGTGCTTGACGTGGATCGCGTCGACGTCCGTCTTCCATCGCCCGTCGAATACGTACCATAATAGCTTTCCGTTCGTGCTCTTGGCGGCAGCGATGCGGTTTCCAATTATTTTTTTCGCGATGCGCGCGATCTCGTTATGACTCCCGTTGCACGCGAGGATCATTTGTATGACCATGACTTTTAATAAAGCTAAGAAATTGGAAAAGTTATAATAAACTCAGTTCCAACAGTTCTCTTCTATTGTTTAAGTATAGTTTGTGTCTTTCTGGTTGTGAAGAGGATAATAAGGTTAGTTAAATGGTCTTCTGCGTTGTTTACACTCCTTTGAGGGGGGTCCGCTGGGGGAAGAGGTGAAAGGGGCTCCGCCGCTTGTTGAATAATACAATCCGTTGTTTGACGATGGACTGTCTGTACATGGACATATCGTGACCCGAAAGGGCAGCGCTGCGGCGGTGTGAGGTCCTCGTGCGCAGAAGACGAGTTTTCAGAGCTCCAGCATCCGGAGAGCTGTACATGGACATCTCTTGTCACGAAAGGGCAGCTGCGGCGTGAGGTCAGTGCTCAGAAGACGAGTTTCACGAGCTCGAGCATACGGCAGACACTCTCAGGGCACAGGAGGTAGTTCCTCTCCTCCTAAGTTCTCTTTCCCTTGACCTGCACCCGCTTGTTCACGCTCACCATATCCAGACCCACGGCGTTCAGGATCATCTTCACAGCCTTGGACACCTTTCGCAGGTCCCACCCGTCGCGAACGCCGCACGATGCATGGCTGAAAGCCTAGCGGTGTTGTTCACATCATGTTGTAGCCGCAGACACATCTGTGTTCCCTTGAGCTTTTCGTCGAACACCGTCATCAGATTTGGGATGATGGTCGTAGTGTCGAATGGGGAAGAAGCAGCTCAGGGCACATAATAGATATTCCTTCTCTCGCTCATTCTCGCGTTCCTTCTCTCGCTCAACAACGGCAAAGCTGGGGGGGTCTGGAGGCACGTCCTCGGTGCCCGCAATCAAGGCTGTCGTATTCTGAGACAGACTTGATAGACATGTCGACGCCACCTGTCCCCACGTACTGTAATACGACATCGGCCATCTCCTGAAAGACGGCACCTGAATCACCTGCGTCAAGTTGGTAGTACTCGTACCCAACGTCGCGACGGGGCTTGACTCTAGGGTCTCCTCGAAGGTACCGGATCAGGACAGTCTCAGACTCCACACAAGCAAGCGGATTAAGTACGTGGATTTCGAAGATCATCTTTGAGTTCTTCGGGTACTGAGAAAGTCGCTTACCAAAGGGCTTCGACGTCCAGCCAACCTGACGACGATCTCATTTTTCTGAATGAACTTGTTCTCAACCAACGCGTACACGACCAACTTGTGCGCCATGATCTCTGTAGAGCTGCTCCTGTACAATTCGTTGTGAAGAAAGGATCTGTGAAGAAGAAGGACTTCGTTGCATTTATTGAATCATTGAGTTTGTTCAATAATTCAGTAGCAATAATGGACAATGCCAGTATCCATAAGAAATTGGTCCTCAGTCACCCCGTCAATATTTGTTACACACATCCTTACAGTCCAGAATTCAATGCTATTGAGCTATGCTTCGCTAAGGTGAAGAGAGACTTTCGTCGTTTGTGAACTACATACCGAATGAACAAAGACGCACGTGTCTGATATGATTTCCTTAGCATAAACAGCAAAAGATTAATATCATTGATGGATAAAGCAAAAATGGGGGAAAATGTGGATAAACTGTTGACGTGTATGCTATCACGACATCTGTGCTACTTTGGTGATGTACCCTCCGAAAGTTTCCTACTTTTTTTTTCATTTTCTGCGAGATGAAAGAAATAGATGTTTTTACCTAGAATCGCGAAAACGATCTTCTTGAAGCACCCTTCTACCTGTTCGATCTCGGCAAACATGATCTCGGCAACGTGTTTAGGTGGACACCTGAACGCCCCGCATCCCCAAGCTCCTAATACGATGCTGTCATGTCCGTACTTGTGAGCTACACTCATACGAGTCCCTCACCTTTCGCGAAACAATTGACTGTCTTCCTCTGATGACCTGTTTGTCCACCAGCTGTGGACCTCTGTGGAAAGTCTCGGACATGCCAAGAAGGATGCCGATTTAAGAAAACTTCCGGTAACTCGAATCCGTCTCTCGCCTCCCTGATGATGTCGACGTCCGAACTCATACACGGCTTTCCCTTTCTCACGTATCGGGTAAACGACCTCGATAGATGACGAGGGTAGTTTGCGTCCTCCGGAACAACGACTCTTCCTGCTCCACCTCCACAGACACGCACCCCCCCAGGATTATGTCATGTCCGCCATGTTTCAGACGAGCGGGTGCATACCCTTGCTCTATAAGGTTCTAGGGTCTCATCTAATGTGTCAATGTCTATGTCACGGATATCGGTCCGCATCGTATATTTCGTGCGTCCACTGAAGGAAGGATCGTACGAAACTTTCAAGAATCACGAGAGGGACATGATCCTCGAATATCCGAAGGTTTTCGTGCCACACACGTACTCTCCGTGAATTTAAGCTACCCGGATATTCTCGAACCAATATGAATTGTTTACTAAACATCCGGGGGCCCGGGGGGGGGACATGTAGTAAGAAAGACAACGAATTCCATAGGGGTTCATAGGGGCAACTCCCAGGGGAGCTGTCCTTTACGAACAGGGATTTGCTGTTCGAACATCCTTCAGGAAGAATGCCAGCCTGCCCCAAATTGTCTCTGTCGCAGGTGAATTGACATTTCTGTCGGTGTATTTTTCTCTCCACACTTGTTCAAGAAACCGCCATAGGGGCATGTC
>JACBWV010000505.1:0-17500 GCA_013435795.1 Chlamydomonas sp. ICE-L
CACCACACGCAGGTGGTTGCTGACCCTACTGATGGGGTGAACGGGTAGCCAGGACTGCACCCCCCCCCCACCACGACCCCTCTTTCTATTTTCCCCCCACGGCCCCCCCCCGCCCCCACCCCACCCCCCCCCCCCCCCGCCCCGCCCCCCCCCTTCTCCACCCCTCCCTCCGCCTCCCGCCCCCATTCCCATCCCCCCCCCCCCCCACACCAACCCCAAACCTAGGTGGTGCTGCCCCTACTGCTGGGTGACTGGTAGCCCAGGACTGCAGCGTCCCATCCATGCGTCGCGTCTCCCGTGGTCCCTGTCGGCAACAGTTGGGCTCCTCAGAGCAGTTCTACACTGGCCTTGGCTAGCACAAGCTATGCCTGGACCCCCTGTTCAACTTCGCACGCTACCTGGGTGCCGTCATCTCGTGGAATTTTGGTTACTTCCTCTCATTGGTGCGCCTTGGCCTGGTTGGGCCTCTTCTACCGGGGTGTCAGTCTCATGTTTGCCGTCATGCCTTTCTGGAAGCGCTTCAGGAAGTGGAATGTGTACCGTCGCTCCCTGGATGGTGAGTGGCTGTGTGGGGTGGTGGTGGTGTGTGTGTAAGTCTGTATGGGGGGAGGGGGGCGTTTGGTATGGTTGGGCCTCTTCTACCCGGGTGTCAGTCTCATGTTTGCCGTCATGCCTTTCTGGAAGCGCTTCAGGAAGTGGAAAGTGTACCGTCACTCCCTAGAAGGTGAGTGGCTGCGTGGGATGGTGGGGTGTGTGTGTCGAAGGGGGGGGTGGCAGGGGGCAAGGGGTAGGTTAGGTAGAGGCTCTCCTACCTGATAGTCAGTCTCATGTTTGCCGTCATGCTTTTCTGGAAGCGCTTCAGGAAGTGGAATGTAAATTGTCGCTCCCTTTTCGGTGAGTGGCTGTGTGGGGTGGTGGTGTGTGTGTGTCGAAGGGGGGGGTGGCAGGGGGCAAGGGGTAGGTTAGGTAGAGGCTCTTCTACCTGATAGTCAGTCTCATGTTTGCCGTCATGCCTTTCTGGAAGCGCTTCAGGAAGTGGAATGTGAATTGTCGCTCCCTATTCGGTGAGTTGCTGTGTGGGGTGATGGTGGTGGTGTGTGTGTAAGTCTGTGTATTGAGGCAGGGAAGGGGCAAGCGGTAGATTTACCTGCTGCTGTTGCTGCACGTATGAATGCTCACGCTCATGATTGTACTGTTAATTGCACTGCTCATGTTGCTTGTACAGTAACCGTGTACCTGTTGCTGCGGCAGGAATGAACGCTGCTTCAGTGGGCCTCATCCTGGCGTCAGTGTTCAGGATGACCCTGGATGTGCACGCTAGCAGTCCTTTCCCCACCACTGCCCTCATTATTGTACTGTTAATTGCACTGCTCATGTTGCTTGTACAGTAACCGTGTACATGTTGCTGCTGCAGGAATGAACGCTGCCTCAGTGGGCCTCATCCTGGCGTCAGTGTTCAGGATGACCCTGGATGTGCACGCTATCAGCCCTTTCCCCACCACTGCCCTCATCATTGGCCTTGTTGCGTTCACCTGTGTTGACACACTCAAGATCTTCGAGCCCTTCGTGGTGGATTGGGGGCATTGGAATGGGCCTGGCGGCCTCGTTTCTTGGAATGCAATAACTAGCAGGGTTGTTCTGGGGGACTCCAAAATCTGCATCATAGAACGCAGCCGGTTTCAAAAGCTGTGTCACCACGGTCGGACGGTTGGCCATTTTCACAAAATGGCGCTCTGCCTTGTTTGGCAGCTGGTCAATGCTCATCCATGCAATAAATGAAATGTCAATGCTTTTTGACCTTCCGGATTCTCACAGTCTGCAGGCAGAGAAACCCAGGGCGGTAACAATGCCTGTCCTATTTTTAAACTCTCACAGCTGGTGTCACTTCGTATTTCTGGCGATGATAATATTATAGCACAGCGGCAGATGTGACAGATACTGTGGAAACAATGAACACTGTGTGCGAACTTCTCAGTTCGTAGAACTCCCCGATGTCGAGGAGTGGGCTTGTCTTGGGTCATCTATGGCCTGTCTAATGTGATCATTGCGATGTAATAAGTCTGAATTTTTGATTTGATTGTACATGTTTTTCCAGCAAACTCTAGGCTCACCGTCTTCCGATTCCTACCCCACCCCCCACCCCCCCACCCGTGCGATACCAACGTGGGGAGGGTCCGTTGACCAGAAGAAAGGGTCCGTGGCGCTGTAGGACGCAATTGGTTGCGTCTCAGGCAGCAGAGCCGGGGGTCCTCCTGAAGTACCCTGTGCGCCATTATTCACATATTTAGGGCTTTCAAAATCATAAAATATTTTCAATTATCGAACGATATCGATAATGTACGATGTCGACATTTTTACCCTTTGGGGGGGAAATCAGTATAAGACCAAGGGTATATTTCTGAAAATACCGTCTACACGTCTAAACAATTAAAATCAAGTCAAATGAACCAATCCTGAAGAAGATAGAAAACACGATAATATCATGCTCTATTATCGTACGATATGTCGTGATGTATTGTATGATATAGGGCGATATACTGAATTCCGTAGCCCAGACCCAGTACAAGGAAATCCCAGTCTAAGGAATACCTGCAAATCTGCTAATCATACCACTATACCAAATAGTAGGGGGCCCTGGCGGGTCCCCTGGAGGTCGGCCTCGGGGGTGGGGGATGGAACACGATGGCTTCTGGGTTTGTAGTTCAGTTGTCTAAAATTGTTACATTTCTTGTTGAATGTTGAAAAATATGACAAAGTTGTCCACGTGGGTATGCCAAGGCGGAACAACGTGCAGCGGAATACATTTGCAAATTGCAATTGCCAACAATTTGATCGTTTGAAATATGTAACGTAGATTGTCATGTTATGTTGTATGTCTAGGCTTGGCATCCAACGGTATGCTTTTACTTGTAGAACTTGAAGAACTGTGAGAGAGCCGTCATGTATATGTCATTTATTGTACCAGGTGTGTGAAAGCAGTTGAGGCGGGTGCCTTCTTTCTTGGGCTGTTCCTGATGGATGTGGAACATGGTTTCCGTGTGTCTACGATAAGAGCTTGTCAGCTGTTGTGTTGGACATGCTCCAGGTCCCTTGATTGAGTCCACAGGGCAGGAGGGAAACGACAAATGAAAACACCGCGTCTACAGTCCGCAACCCCGAGATCCATACGCGAAGAAGTGCTCTCCGGGCCAAGCTTTCGACAGCAGGTTGGTTCCCAAAGTGCACCATTTTGCCGCAGGTACAGCAACTCCCAAGGAAGTTGAGAAGCGAAGTTGCTTTGCGGATATTGAACTTGCTTTCAGACTATCCAAACTGCTTTGCGACTATTTGACGTGCGAGGCTTTGCATGTACTGGTGTTGCGACTATTCACCTTGCTTTGCGACTTTCGAAATCCGCAGCCCTGGGATCCGTACGCGAATAAGTGCCCTCAGGGAAATTAACACGGGTCGATTTCATGCGAAAGAAGTCAGTTTAACCGTTTCTTGGGAAAGTTGAAGATGTGAGGATTTGAGGATTTAAAATAACAGCTCGATTTCGCGTAAGTATCGCTTAGGGGGCAGACCAATAGGGGGCCGACCAACTACACTTCCACTTGAAGCCCCAAATTACACTTCCACCTAAAGCACCCACCCTATAGCACCAGAAGTGCATGGAAAATCACTGCTGATGCCATGGTGAGCGTGCTTGCCCTCAAGAGCATCTGCGAGCGATCAAAAGGTGTGCCTGCCTGCCATGTATGTTACATATGTTGCAGTCCAGGGGTAGGCCAAATAGGCTAAAGGGACTTGCCCAACCGTGTGGGTAAGGCTTCAAAAGAAAAAGCACTGATGAAACGACCCCGAAACAATCGTTTTACCGTGCGCAGTGGTTAGCGTCATGGGAACATAACCTAAGATTGTCTGGTATAGTAGGTCACCCTGAGCGTTGCAGGTCGTTGTCAACCGCGACCTCAATAGTTTGTCCCAATGGTGACTATAGCTAGCTCCGGCTTACGCTATGTCGCTATGCTGTCCTTAACTTCACGTCCTGTGAGTGAATGTATTGCACGGATGTAAAAATTTCAACTTCAATACTTCCCACGACTGTGTACTTGTTTACGTATTCTGTTAACTAACCTGTACCTGTTAACTAGAATCAGATGTGCCACTTAACTAACCTGTAGCCAAGCTGACAAGAGTTAAATTAGCCTATGGAAGTTTTGCGACACGATATGATGACCTGGACCCGCTGCATTACATGTTATAGTATGTGACTTCGTGAGGCATGTGATCATGAACTTGGTTGCATGGCTCCTGCCTTCTTCGGCATGTAATAATAAGGGAACGGCAATATGATATCATCCTCATCATGTCATCATGATATCATCCTCATCATGTCATCATGATATCATCATCATCATGTCACCATGCTTAACGCTTGCAAGCATTGTTTTGAAAGGATTCTCACTCTACAGGGTGCTCACATCCGCAGTGGTGTATATCTCGTCACCATGCTTACTGCTTGCAAGCATTGTTTTGAATGGATTTTCACTCCCAGCCCAGGTGGGACATATCCCCCCCCCCCCCCCCCCCCCCCCCCCCCCCCCCCCCCCCTGCCACACGCATACCTCTCCCTACCCAGCCACACAGTGTAGTGGTGTGGGACTCCTTGCAGTTAAGCTCAACAGTGAATGAATATTGGAAAGGGGACACAATCAATGAAGAAGACAAGTCCGAATGAAGGAGCTCACCCATTCACCCAGCAGCACAAACCGGATTCTCTAATGAGATGTACTTGCCAGCCTGCTCGGCAAGCCTTGGAATTGAACTTGGCATCATAAAACAAAGAGCCAGTTTCTATGATATGTACTTGTCAGCATGGCCCTACAGTGACTATAGCTAGCTCCAGCTTACGCTATAGTGTCCTTAACTTCACGTCCTGTGAGTAACGGTATTACACGGATGTAACAATTTCAATTTGTACTTGTCAGCCTGCTCGGTAAGGAGCTTGGCACTGAACTTGCCGTCATAGAACAAGGAGGCAGTCTCCTTCATTTTGCCCCGGCTGATCTCCTCTCGCCCGTAGGTCCTGGCCACCATCATGAAGGGGGTGGTAAGGAGCTTGGCACCGAACTTAGCATCATAAAACGAAGAGTCATTTTCTAGGAGATGTACTTGTCAGCCTGCTCGGTAAGGAGCTTGGCACTGAACTTGGCATCGTGGAACAAAGAGTCGCACTCTTCCAAGTCACCCCGGCTGATCTCCTCTCGCCCGTTGGTCCTTGACAGCATCATGGATGGGGTAAGGAGCTGGACGGCGTGTCGAAGGCTAGTTCGCTCGCCAATCTCCCCGAGGTATGCTAGAGAGTCTTCATCTATGAGGATGCCTTCTACTTGTGCTCGGATGGCCAGAATCTGAACCATTTCTTGCAGTGTGTAGGGCAGCGTTCGAACGATGACCAGTCGATCTAGCAGATCCACTGGGATACCGTGTGGAGAGGGCATGTCAGTGCCGCGGATCTGTGGGGGCAAGGAAGGAGTAGGTGAATGGGTAGGTGGGTGGGTGGGTGGGTGGGTGGGTGCATGAGTTGATGGGTGAGCGGATGGGTGAGTGGGTGAGTGAGTGGGTGAATGAGTGGGTGGGTGAGTGGATGGGTGAGTGGGTGAATGAGTGGATGGGTGACTGGGATTCCGTAAGGAGAGGCCATGTCGGTGCCACAGATCTGTGGGGGGCAAGGTAGGAGTGGGGGGCAAAGGTGAAGAGCAGAAGGGAGTGGGTCAGAGTTTATTTTCTGCCCCCAGTAACGATCGCTACCTGGGACCCCCTACAGGCCAAAACTTCCGCTACCCTGAGACTCCCCCACCCAGCCCCCCGACCCCCCTGGGCTCAGCAGGACGGCCCTTTGGGCTACCTACCCAAATCGCTACCAGGAGCCTAACCTTGAAAGGCACACAATCCATTGACCGCTACCAGGAGCCTAACCTTGAAAGGCACACAATCTTTGACCGCTACCAGAAGACCCCCTTTCGGGAACGAACAAAGCTCTGGAGTAGGTGGTGGGTAAGAAAATTGACGGAGTACGTCGGCAACGGAACAAAAGGTGGCAACGATGGAGCTGACAGAAGCCAGTCAGTTGGCGAGTCAGTTGGCTAACGTGTCAGGCTTCAATTTTTGGTCGCTCACACGGACAACGGGGTAACACTGGGGGCTCCCCCCCCCCCCCCCCCCCCCCCCCCCCCCCTTGAAGAGGGGGCTCCGCCAAAAAGCTCTAGAGTAGGTGTTAACAGGAGGATAGCAGGATCAGGGTTGTACTGGGGGACTCCAAAATCTGCATCATGAGACGCAATCAGTTTCAAAAGATGCGTCTGTGAAGCCTTGAGCCTCCAAAATGTGTGAACGTCATACAACACGCAGCGTGTCAAAGAACCTTGAAACCCTGAACCCGTGATCTGATATTATATCAGACCCAGTCCCAAGCACACCCAGTCCCACACCCAGTACAAGACCCAACTAGATCCAGTCCCAGACCCAACTAGACTCAGTCGCACACCCAACCAGACTCAGTCGCACACCCAGTCCCATACCCAACCAGACCCAGTCGCACACCCAGTTCCAGACCCAAATAGACCCATTCCTACACCCAGTATGAGCTGAGATTATAGAGTTAATATAGATTGCTTGAGGTTGGGATAGACCCAAATAGACCCAGTCGCACACCCAGTCCCAGACCCAACCAGACCCAGTCGCACACCCAGTTCCAGACCCAAATAGACCCAGTCGCACACCCAGTTCCAGACCCAAATAGACCCAGTCGCACACCCAGTTCCAGACCCAAATAGACCCAGTCCTACACCCAGTATGAGCTGAGATTATTGAGTTAATATAGATTGCTTGAGGTTGGGATAGACCCAACCAGGCTCAGTCCCACACCCAGTCCTAGACCCAACCAGACCCAGTCTCACACCCAGTCCCGTACCCAACCAGGCCCAGTCCCACACCCAGTCCTAGACCCAGTCCCACACCAGGTCCTAGACCCAGTCCCAAACCCAACCAGACAGTCCCACACCCAGTATGAGCTGATACTAGAGATGATATAGATTGCTTCAGGTTGGGATAAATCCTTCTGCTTAGTTGGCTACAGGTGGACTGTGGCGTACATATCATCTCACACATGCATTCATGTTGAACACCGTATTATACGCCTGATTAGGCAGGTCAAACACGGTAAGAAGTGTGAGTGCAGCCAAACAAAGAGGAGCGATTCTTAATATGCTCGTGTTGGAAAGGCATCACCTAAGGTCTCCAGGCTGAAGTGAGGTAAGCAAGGCCAGAGGGGGGTGGGTATCGAATCCCACTGAATGCAGGTTGGGTGTGGAATCTTGGCAAGTACTAAGTCGCCACCATAGGTAAGACCTGCTGTGGCACTGGTTGGGACCGCTGGGTTATCATCGTTTCCCCTCTCAGGACATGCATTATTGTTGAACTAAACAGGTGCGAGTGCTTAAGGACATCTTGCAAGATAAGCACTCGCAGCCTGCATAGTCCAACAGCATGCAACCAACAGAGGTTTCCAGGCTTCAGACTTGCGTGGGTCTTGCAGAAGAATCGCAAGAACCAAGTGAACTTCAAATTTGCAAGCGACACCTCCTCAATGGTAGAACCTCCTTGAATGAACAATCCTTACGGGTGCACTCTAGTGATCGCAGTCACTGTTAATCGCCGTGGTAGCTTTGTCCAGGTAGCTTTGTCCAGGTAGCTTTTTCCAAGTAAGAGCCCGATCCCTACCGCCGGAAGACGGAGGCTCCCTTAATACCACGCCCCACCAGGCGTTATCATTATTTCCATGACATACGTCTCCTTGCACCCACCTTGCAAATGCCTCGGTTTGTAGCGAAGATGACGATCGGTGCGAGAGATGATTCAAGGGCTCGGTTGAGGAAGGTGAAGCACTCGATGTCCAACATGTGTAACTCGTCAATGAAGAGCACACCAGGGACCAACTCGGCCACACCCTGATCAATGTACCTGTGCAGGGTGCGGGAAGAAGCTTTGAGGTTGGGAGGCAGGGAGAGGGCTTTGGCTGTGCAGTGGGGAGGTGGGGAGATTGGGAGGATAGGTGAAGCAATCAATGTCCAACATGTGTACCTCGTCAATGAAGAGCAAACCAGGGACCAACACGGTAACACCTTGATCAATGTACTTATTCAAGGTTGGGAGGAGGGGAGAGGGCTTTGGTCGTGCAGTGGGGAGGTGGGGAGATTGGGAGGATAGGTGAAGCACTCAATAACCAACAAGTGAACATTAGAAATGAATGAATTCTTAGCGATGAAGAGCACACCAGGGACCAACTCGGCTACACCCTGATCAATGTACCTGTGCAGGTTGTGGGGAGAAGCTTCAAGGTTGGAAGGCAGGGAGAGGGCTTTGGTTGTGCAGTGGGGAGGTGGGGAGATTGGGAGGATAGGTGAAGCAATCAATGTCCAACATGTGTACCTCGTCAATGAAGAGCAAACCAGGGACCAACTCAGGGTTTTATTTCCAAATCTATAAGTTTTTCTTCTTCTTGCTTAATGGTTTTAGTCCTCTTCCAGGGACAGCGTATTGGTGCAAGCTAAAGCTTTTTAGGGCCATTTAGGGCACCCAAAGAAAACCTTTTGGGGGTACATTTTTACAGCGAGAATTTTGCAAAAACGGTGTCAAAACTAGCGATCGCTATATATAGCGGAAAAAGCCCTGGACCAACTCAGCAACACCCTGATCGATGTACCTTCCATAGATTGTGGGTTGTATTCGATCACGTTTACATTTCCCTGATGAATAATAATTTTCCTGCCAAAGACGGAGAGCAGCTGAATTGCTGGCTGAAGCTATGTCACCAAGTTCATATAGAAATTTGCAGGGTTGAGGGGAGAAGCTTTGAGGTTGCTAGGCAGGGAAAGGGTGTTGGTTGTGTGGTGGGGAGGTGAGGAGATTAGGATGTTGGTGAGCTTCTAGGTGACGAGTGCTGTCGTGAGGGGAAAATGCAGTAAGAGGAGGCGGGAAGGAAGGCGGGTGGGAAGGAGGAGGGAATGGAAGGAGGGGAGAAGGAAGGAGGGGGGAAAGAAAGGAAGGAGGAAGAGTGTCTGTGTGGGTTGGTGGGTATAGGTGGGTATGGGTGGGGGGTGGGTGGGGGGCAAGGAAGGCGGGTGGGGAGTTGGAGGGAATGGAAGGAGGGGAGAAGAAAGGGGGAAGGGGGAAGGAAGGAAAGACGGAAGGAGTGTTCTTTTGGGTGGGTATGGGGGGGGGGGGATAAGGGTACAAAAAACCTTCATAGCATGGGTGTCCAAATCATTCTTCTTTAACACACCCTGTGCTCACCCACCTATTAATAGGGAATGACAACATGATATCATATGATATCTTTGCCCCTCAGTTTATACGTAATGGGGCAAGGTTTTGGACACACCCGGAGCAGCGGTTGAAAATACGGAGGAAAGCGGTCAAAACGACGACGAGGTCGGGTCCCAGAACTATAAAAGCGACCACATCTACGCTACGCGGTACAGACTCACAGCGAGGCCAAGCCAATCTCCACATACGGGGATACCCCCATCATTTTTGACATTCCGTCAACTCCGAAACCACCTACCTGCAACCTGAGGCTCACTGGTCTGCGCGCCACCAACATTCTCATTCCTCCCCTCTACTACTACCCTTTCAACTGTCCAATCTCGAGCCAAGCAATTCGCGCTGTCTTAAATCATCGCCGTAGTTGCTGTAACGCGCATCTCGGAAAAAATCGACTCAAGAAAAAAGGATGTCCTGTCTTTCCCTCAGTTGGTCGGCCCCCTTAGGGGGACAGACCTAAGCGATACTTACGCGATATCGTGCTGTTTCTCAAATCCTCAAATTTCCCAAGATCGCCGGTCAAATCAGCCGGTCAGATCAGTATTCTGCAGTCTAAGCGAGTCGTGCTCGATTCTTTCGTTCTTCTGCTTCACCTTCGTAACTTCTCTGCCCTCGATGAACAGTTGCAATCCCGGTAAACGCAAGTTTTGCAGCGTAATACTTGCAAAGCAGTTTGCAAGTCCAATACGCAACATCGCGCCACAACTTCTCTGCAAATTGTTTGCCCACCCGTGTACCTTGCATGGTAGTCTGTTCTGTGTGTTGTGTGTACTGCTGTGTAGGTGTGTTGTTGTGTGTACTGCTGTGTAGGTGTGTTGTTGTGTGTACTGCTGTGTAGGTGTGCTGTTGTGTGTACTGCTGTGTAGGTGTGTTATTGTGTGTACTGCTGTGTAGGTGTGTTGTTGTGTGTACAGCTGTGCATATATGGTGTGTGTTGTATGTACACCACCACCACCACCCACCACCCACTACCACCCACCACCCAGGCACTTGACCTGTCAGACTGTGTCTACCTCAGAGACGCCTCTGTCTTGGAAGCCTGTATCAACCTCCGCTCCCTCAACCTTTCGTGCTGCTACAAGCTGGGGAGCATCGCCCCTCTCCGCTCGTGCAGCCAGCTGCAAACGCTCAACCTGTCCAGCTGCTACGAACTGCGCTGCCTCGCGCCTCTCTCCGCATGCCCCGACTTGCAATGCGTCCAGTTATCTAACTGCCATGGGGTGTTCTCCATATCAGCTCTTTCCGCTTGTGCAAGGCTCCAGGCAAGGCTTTTCTTTTCGTTTTTGTGCCCCCACATTTCATATCTATTCTGGTTCCGGAGCCATTTGGCCAGTCTCCATTTGTTGCTATTTATAGCTATTTTCAAATTTGCTTCTTTCAACACCCTAGCTTCAAATTCAAGTTCAGGTACATATGCCGTCAGGCCTGCTAGGCTGGTCAGACCTAACAGCATCGCTTAGTTCGCGTACATCGCTATGCCAATCTAGAAAACGATGGATTGTATCGCTAATAGAAATTGAAATTGAAATTGTTACATCCGTGTAATACCGTTACTCACAGGACGTGAAGTTAAGGACACCATAGCGTAAGCCGGAGCTAGCTATAGTCACCGTGTTTGATGGATATATTGCCACATACTTGGATGTGCGATATTCATGGACAAGGAGCTAGCCATAGTCACCGTATCGCTAATAGCAATATATCGCTGAAAAGGAAAACCCTGGCTGCCGGTAACCATGCTTCGCCACAATCCCGAAATCCAACTGCCATGGGGTGTTCCCCACATCAGCTCTGACCGGTTGTGCAGGGCTACAGGTAACCATGCTTCGCCACAATCCTGAAATCCAACTGCCATGGGGTGTTCACCATATCAGCTCTGTCCGGTTGTGCAAGGCTACAGGTAACCATGCTTCGCCACAATCCTGAAATCCAACTGCCATGGGGTGTTCACCTATATCAGCTCTGTCCGGTTGTGCAAGGCTACGGTAACCATGCTTCGCCACAATCTCTGAAAATCCAACTGCCATGGGGGTGTTCACCATATCAAGCTCTGTCCGGTTGTGCAAGGCTACAGGTAACCATGCTTCGCCACAATCCTGAAATCCAACTGCCATGGGGTGTTCACCATATCAGCTCTGTCGGTTGTGCAAGGCTTGCAGGTAACCATGCTTCGCACAATCATGAAATAACCATGGGTGTTCACCATATCGCTTGTCCGGTTTGTCAAGGCTACAGGTAACCATGCTTAGCCCAATCCGAAATCCACTGCCATGGGTGTGTCACCTAGACTCTGTCCGGTTGTGCAAGGCCAGCGGGTAGAACAGGCTTCGCACAATCCTGAAACAAAATGCATGCGGTGTTTCGCACATCAGGATATTCCCCCTGGCAGACTAAGGTAACATGCGGATGCAACAACTCCCGAAAATCCCCCCAACTGACATGCGGGTGTCACCATATCACGATATGTGCCGGTGGGAAGGGTACAGGTAACCATGCTTCGCCACAATCATGAAATCCAACTGCATGGGGCGTTCACCAATAGCGTGTCGGTGAGTGCAGGGTCAGGTACCCATGCTCTCGCCACAATCTGAAAGCATCACACTTGCCATGGGGTGTCTCAATCATATAAGCTCTGCTAAGGTCTTGCCTGTTCTCCAACGGCGCCACAGGTAACCATGCTCGCCCACCAGACTCCTGAAACGTCCAACCGCGTCATGCGGGTGTTCAGCACCAAATCAGCTCGTCCGGTCTCGTGCAGGCTACAGGTAAAAAAAATTTAAAAACAAAAAAAAAAAAAAAAAAAAAAAAAAAACCATGCTTCGCCACAAATCCTGAAATCCAACTGCAATGGGTGTTCCACCATATCAGCTTGTCCGGTTGTGCAAGGCGTCACAGGCAAACCACTGCTTTCGCCCCATCCCGAAATCCAACTGCATGGGGGAGTTAACATATAAGCTCTTGTCCGGTGTGCAGGGCTGCAGGAACCATGCTTAGCACAATCCCGAAACTCCAACCTGCCATGGGGGTGTTCACATATCAGCTCGTACGGTTGTGCAAGTGCTACAGGTAACCATGCTCGACACAATCCTGAAATCCAACTCGCACATGGTGGTGTCACCATCATCACCGCTCTGTCGGTGTGCGCTTCCCCCCAGGGCCTACAGGTTAACCATGCTCGCAACAATCTTGGAAAATCCAACTGCCCCATGGGTGTTAACACCACTCAAGCTCTGTCCCGCGTTGTGCAGGGCGCCACAGGTAGACCATGGCATTCGCCACAATCTGAACCCTCACCAACTGCCATGGGCGTGTTCACACCAGATCGCTCTGTCGGTTGGGCAGGGGTATGAAGCCGCCTAACCACGCTTCGCAACACATCCGAAATCCAACTGCAAGGGGGTGTTCACCCTATCAGCTCTGTCGTTGTGCAAGGGCTAGGTAACCTGCTTGCCACAATCTGAAATCCAAACTGCCATGGGGTGTTCACCATATCAGCTCTGTCCGGTTGTGCAGGGCTACAGGTAACCATGCGTTCGCCAACAAGCCGAAATCCACTCCCAGGGGTGTTCAACATATCAGCTTTTTCTGTCCGGTGGCAGGGCTACATGTAACCCATGCTTCGCCACACTCCTGTGAAATCCAACTGCCATGGGGTGTTCACCACACTCCGCTCAGTCCGGTTGGGCCGGGCTACACGGTAACCATGCTTCGCCACAATCCTGAAACAACTTCCAGGGCGTTTCACCACCTCAGCTTCTGCGGTTGTGCAGGCTGCGGGGTAACCTTGACTTTGCACAACCTGAAAACCCAAATGCCATGCGGTGTTTTTTCGCAATCAGGCGATTCCCTGTGCAAAGACTACGGTAACTTATGTTGTCGCAACAATCTGAAAATCAATGCCATGGGGCGTTCACCATAGCAGATCTGTTCCCGGTTGTGCGGGTAACAGGCTCAACCGCTTCGCCACAATCCTGAAAATCCAACTGCCTGGGGTGTGCAACATATCAGCTATGTCGGATGTGCAAGGGCTACAGGTAACCATGCTTCGCACAATTGAAATCCAATGCCAGGGGGGGTTCACAATATCAGCTCTGTCCGGTTGTGCAAGGCTACAGGTAACCATGCTTCGCCACAATCCTGAAATCCAACCGCAAGGGGTTCACACCAAAATCAGCTCTGTACGGTTGTGCAAGGCTACAGCGTAACCATGCTTCGCACAATCCTGAAGATCCAACTGCCAGGGGGGGTTCACCAATCAGCCTGTCCGGTTGTGCAGGGATGCAGGTCACCATGCTTCGCCAAAAGCTGTAAATCCAACGCATGGGGTGTTCACACCATCAGCGCGTCGGTTGTGCAAGGGCTACAGGTAACCATGCTCGCCACAATCCCGAAATCAACTGCCATGGGGTGTTCACCATATCAGCTCTGTCCGGTTGTGCAGGGCTACAGGTAACCATGCTTCGCCACAATCCTGAAATCCAACTGCCATGGGGTGTTCACCATATCAGCTCTGTCCGGTTGTGCAGGGCTGCAGGTAACCATGCTTCGCCACAATCCTGAAATCCAACTGCCATGGGGTGTTCACCATATAGCTCTGTCTGGTTGTGCAAGGGCTACAGGAACCATGCTCGCCACACTCCGAAATCCAACTGCATGGGGTGTTCACCATATCAGCTCTGTACGGTTCGCAGGGCTAAAGGTAACATATGCTTCGCCACAATCCCGAAATCCAACTGCCATGGGGTGTTCACCATATCAGCTCTGTCCGGTTGTGCAGGGCTACAGGTAACCATGCTTCGCCACAATCCTGAAATCCAACTGCCAGGGTTGTTCACCCTATACAGCTAGTCCGGTTGTGCCGGCTTACAGAACCCGGCGGTCGCCACAATCCTGAAATCCAACTGCCATGGGGTGTTCACCATATCAGCTCTGTCCGGTTGTGCAGGGCTACAGGTAACCATGCTTCGCCACAATCCCGAAATCCAACTGCCATGGGGTGTTCACCATATCAGCTCTGTCCGGTTGTGCAAGGCTACAGGTAACCATGCTTCGCCACAATCCTGAAATCCAACTGCCATGGGGTGTTCACCATATCAGCTCTGTCCGGTTGTGCAGGGCTACAGGTAACCATGCTCGCCAGCCATCTGACATCCAAACTGCCATGGGGTGTTAACCATAATCAGCTCTGTCACGTTGTGCAGGGCCTTACAGGTAACACCATGCTTCGCCACTAATCCTGAAACTCCAATTGCCATGGGGTGTCTCCCAACCACATTCAGCTCGTGGTTGCAGGGCTACAGGTAACCATGCTCGCCCACCAATCCTGAAACCCCACCGCCATGGGGTGTCGTCACCACCACCCTCATCATGTCCGGTTGTGCAAGGCTGGCGTGTCCCCCCCCCACCGCCCCACCCATCCCCCCCCCCCGCCCCGCCCCCCCACCCCGCCCACACCCCCGCCCACGCCCCACGCCACCACTCCCCCGCCCACTCGAACCCCTGTGATGCAACCCACCCTCCATGCTTAGCCCAATCCTGAACCAAAGGCCATTGCGGTGTTGTCCGACATCAGGACTATTCCACCTTTTGCAAGACTACAGGTAACTCTGCGTGCAAGCCATCCTGAAACTCAACTTTGCCATGGGTGTTCACCATATCAGCTTGTCCGGTGTGCAGGGCTAAAGGCAACCATTGGCTTCGCCACAGATCCTGAAATCAAACTGCCATGGGGGTGTACCATATCAGCTCTGTCCGGTTGTGCGGGTACAGGTAACCATGCGTTGCACCAACCCACCATCCTGAAATCCACTGCCATGGGGTGCTTCACAATACACAGACTTCTGTCCGGTTGTGACAAGGCCAAGGCTAACCCATGCCATTCGCCACAATCCTGAAAACCAACACGCCATGGGGTGTCCACCCAAATCAGCTCGTGCCCGTTGTGCAAGGGTAAGGAACCCCATGCCTTCGCCACAATCCTGACAACTCCAACTGCCATGGGGTGTTCACATATCCAGCTCGTCCGGGTGGCAGGGCTACAGGCTACCATGACTTGCCACAATCTGAATCCAAATGCCATGGGGTGTTCACCAAATCAGCTCTGTCGGTTGATGGAAAGATGCAGGGAACCATGCATCGAAACATCATGAAATCGAGACTGCCATGGGGTTGTTCACCCAATATCGCTCTGTCCGGTGTGCAAGGCTTACAGGTAAACCATGCTTCGCCATCAATACCGAAATCCAAACTGCCATGGGTGGTTTCACCATATCGGCTTATCCGGTTTGTGCAGGGCTAAGGTAACCATGCTTCGCACAATCCTGAAATCAACTTGCCATGGGTGTTCACATATCAGCTCTGTTCGGTTCGGCAGGGGTACCAGGTAACCTAGCTTCTGCCCACAACCCGAAATCGCAAATGAACAGTTGGGGTGTTTCGACCATGTAGTCCGCTCAGTCCGGTTTGTGCAGATCGAGCTACAGGCTAAACCCACGCTTAGCCGACCCGCTAGAACCCAACCCGCCGGGGGTGTGTTCACCATATCAGCTCTGTCCGGTTGTGCACGGCTACAGGACACTGCTTAGCGCACGAATCTGAATACCACTGACATGGGGGGTTCAGCGCCATATCAGCTCTGTCCGGTTTGTGTAGGGGCTACGGTAACCATGCTTGCCACCAAACACCTGAAATCCAACTGCCATGGGGTGTTACCATATCAGCTCTGCTTCGGTTGTTCGCCAGCGCTACCGGTAACATGCTTCGCCACAATCCTGCAACCCAACTGCCATGGAGTGTTACCCCCACATCCTGCTCTGTCGGTTTGTGCAAGCTACAGGTAACAGCTCGCCACCTCGCTGAAATCCAACTGCCACTGGGAGTGTTTCACATATCAGCTTGGTGGTTGTGCAGGGAGGCGGGTAACATGCTTCGCCACAAATCCTGATAGATCCAACTGCCATGGGGTGTTCACCACATCACTGTCCGGTTGTGCAGGCCTACAGGTACACCATGCTTCGCCACAATCCGAAAATCCACCTGCCCCATGGGGTGTTCACCAGATCAGGCTGCGTGTCCGGGTTGGGCAAAGGCTACGGTACCCATGGACACTTCGCCACCCTCACGTGCCCATCCACGGCCATGGGGTGATTTCACCAGATCAGCTCGTCGGGTGCGAGGCTAAAGGTAAAGCCATGCTTGCGCAAAATCATGACACAGTAGTTTCAACTGCCATGGATGGTGTTCACCATCTCAGCTCTGTGCGAGTGTGCAGGGCTGCAGGTAAACCAGCTTCGGCCAACATACCGAAAATTCAATTCCAGGGGGTGATTCACCATCTCAGCTCTGTCCGGTTTGACGGGCTACAGGTAACCTGCTTCGCCAACAATCCTGACTCCAACTGCCATGGGGTCGTTACCAGATCCCCTGATGTCCTGTTGCATGCAGGGCTAAGGTATATCCAGCTTCGGCACCACTTCCTGAAAATCAACGCGCATGGGGTGTTCACATATCAAGCTCTGTCCGGTTGTGTAGGGCTAAGGTAAACCATGTTCGCCACAATCCTCCAACTTGCCATGGGTTTTCACCCCATCAGCTCTGTCCGTTGTGGCATGGCTACAGGTAACCTGCTGGCTTCGCCACAATTTTTGTTCCCCTGAAACCCAACTGCAATGGGGTGGTTCACCACAATCAGCTCTGGTCCGGGTCTGTGCAAGGCTACAGGTACCTGCTTCGCCACAATCCTGAAACCCAAATGCCATGCGGTGTTTTCCACATCAGGCTATTCCGCTTGTGCAAGACTACAGTAACGATGTGTGCCACAAGCCTGAAACCCAAATTCCATGGTTGGTCAGCATATGCAAGCCCCTGCGGCCCCCCCCCAATGCTCAAGGCTACCGGTAACTTGCTGGTGGGCCACTCCGAAACCAAATCCCATGGGTTGGTCCCATTGCACGCCTGCCTGCCTGCGCAAGGCTACATGTAGGTACCTCATGCTTCTCCACAACCTGAGTTCAATCCACTTAAACCCTAATCCCTAAAACTCCATGCAGGCCACCACCTGAGTTCAAGTAACCCCTTAACCTTAAAAAACCCATAAAACCTCAGCTGCCCCACCCTGAATCAACAGACTTGCATG
>JACBWV010000505.1:22500-28132 GCA_013435795.1 Chlamydomonas sp. ICE-L
CACCAACCTAAGTGCACTGGAGCTAGCCGGCTGTCACCAGATTGTGGACGTGTCAGCACTACATACCTGCAGGTGCTTGAAGTCACTTGACCTATCTCGCTGCTCAGATCTAGTGGACATCTCTGGCCTGGCAGCATGCACAAGCTTGCAAAAGTTGTGGCTCAGGTCAGTGGTGATCATTATTTTTATGTTTGGCTGCCTTCACGCTCCCCTTTCCGCTCTTCTTTCCGCCTCTAGCTTGTTTCCTCTTTAGGGATTGACCTAGTTTGTTTTTCAGGTTTCTGGGGGTGCCTTGAAACCCTCATGCCTCCTGTTATAAAATTGAATGGTCGGCAGGCTGTGCTGCTGTCCTGTCTCGGCAGTGATTTGCTGAGTTTATGTAACGAATCCTGTCTCTCTAGCAACCTGCACCCAGCTCTAGACTCCCTGCCTCCAGTATCGCATTGATCTGCATTCGATACATCACATAAGAACACTCTTCCCTTCTTTGCCATCTCCCACTGGCTGCCTGAGGCTTGCCAACCTATCCAACCTAGCAACCTGTACCCAGCTCCAGACGCTCTGCCTCCAGTGTCGCATTGAACTGCATTTGAAACATCACATAAGAACACTCTTCCCTTCTTTGCCATCTCCCACTGGCTGCCTGAGGCTTGCCAACCTATCCAACCTAGCAACCTGTACCCAGCTCCAGACGCTCTGCCTCCAGTGTCGCATTGAACTGCATTTGAAACATCACATAAGAACACTCTTCCCTTCTTTGCCATCTCCCACTGGCTGCCTGAGGCTTGCCAACCTATCCAACCTAGCAACATGTACCCAGCTCCAGATGCTCTGCATCCAGTGTCACATTAAACTGCATTTGAAACATCACATAAGAACACACTTGCCTTCTAGGCCATCGCGCAGGTCCTGCCACAACTTGATTGCATATTCAATCTAGCATCCTGCACCCAGCTCCAGACGCTCTGCCTCCAGGCTTGCACTGAGCTGTATTCGATGCCTGACATAAGAACACACTTGCCTTCTTTGCCATCCCGCAGGTCCTGCCACAACGTGTTGGCCTATTAAATATAGCATCATGCACCCAGCTCCAGCACACTGCCTCCAGTATCGCACTGGGCTGCATTCGACACATCACATAAGAACACTCTTCCCTTCTTTGCCATCTCCCACTGGCTGCCTGAAGCTTGCCAACCTATCAAACCTAGCAACCTGTACCCAGCTCCAAACGCTGTGCCTCCAGTATCGCACTGAACTGCATTTGAAACATCACATAAGAACACACTTGCCTTCTAGGCCATCGTGCAGGTCCTGCCACAACTTGATTGCATATTCAATCTAGCATCATGCACCCAGACCCCTTGCCTTCAGGATTGCACTGATCTGCATTCGATGCCTGACATAAGAACACAATTGCCTTCTGTGTAGGGATCCGCATATCATATTTTGGCATATGATATTGTATATAAATGGTGACTTTGGCCTAGTCAAACTGCCGGCATCATATGATGACATGATATCACATGATGACATGATATCATATGTATCAGCATGAATAGCGGTGCTCTCGCTTGTTTTATGTCTTGGTGACTCCTTATGTACTCCCTTAGAACTATCGGTCCTGACAGTACTATGTCAGCTTCCTGCTGACTGCGTCATCGGTTCTTCTGACACGCGCTGTCTAGCCTGTACCCTGATCAGGTTCCAGGCTACCGCCCCCTTTCCTCCACTGGTGCCCCTTAATGGGTCTCCTGTGCTTGTAACTTATTCTCGTCTCCGCATTTATAGATTGGCGTGCTGCACACACAAAGTCCACTCTCCGGAGTGTTATCCAAGCTGATAGGTTATACGGCCCTTCATTTACTACCACTGCTTTGCGATGCAACTTCCGCGAGGACCTCCCGCCATTTTGAGAAACTCCATGACATGGATGGTCTTTCCTGGACGCGCGGGATGCGCAGTATCATTCTCAGCGATGGCTGCGACCAATCCTTCCAACGGAGGAACGGCTCCTCTTGATGATTGGCTAGACGTTTGTGCACCAGCTGCCTCTGCTAGCGGTCATGAGAGTCCTTCCGCCATCGTGGAAGTAACCCCCCCCGGTCATTCCTCCATCTTCTCTTCCTTTTCCTCCCCTGCCGTCTGTCGCCTCCTCCCGTCTGTCGTAGATGACTGTGACGTGCAGACTCAAGTCGGCGACTAGCCTGGACATCGGTGGAGATACCCCGTCTTCGTCTGCTCGCGTCCTTGTCGTCGCTGACCTTTCTCCGGTTATCAGCATGAATTGCGTTGCTCTCACGCGTTTTATGACTTGGTGACTACTTCTGTACTCCCTTAGAACTATCGGTCCTGACAGTACTGTGACAGCTTCCCGTACTGACAGCTTCCCGCAGACTGTGTCATCCTTTGAGTGACTCAGTGGTGACAGCTTCCTGTCAGCTAGGTTACCGTTGCATCTCTATGTGGATATACCTGACTTAGGTTCTAGTTAGGTTATAGTCAACGGTCTCTTCCACCACTGGCGCCCCTTGATGGGTCTCCAGTGCTTGTAAAGCTATTCTCGTCTCTGTGTATAGATTGGGGCGCGTCTGTCTCCGCTGCATACATCTCTGTCCACTCTTAGAAGTGATTATAGCTGATAGGTTACGGGCTTCATCTCTTTCTACCACTGCTTATAATGCAACTTCCTCGTGGGCCTCCTGCCGGCTTCGAGAAGCTTACCCCACAGAATGGTTTGTCTTGGTCGCGTGGTATGGAGAGCGTCATTATCTCTAATGGCTGCGACCGGATTCTTCCTTTCAAGATCCGTGTTCCCACGGATTGGCTTGATGATTGTGCGCCAGCGGCCTCTGCTGCCTTAGATGAGTCTCCTTCCGCCATCATGGAAGCCATCCCCCCCAGCCATCCCACCATTTCTCTCCCTCCTTCTCCTCTTATCCAACGCCTCCGTCCTGAGGTAGAGGATATTCTGATGCGTCTATGCTGTGTCTCGACACAGATCATCAAGTACAGGAGTTCTCCTCCGCCTGCTGATGCTCGCTTCTCCTATGACCATGCTGATCTTGCTCGTCATAAGCATGGAGATGGTTACTACACTGACAACACTGAGGATGACGACGAAGAGGCAGATCTACCGAGTAGTGACTTCGGTGGAGTTTCTCCCTCCTCTGCCACTCGTGTCTTTGATTCTCCAGTGTTTGAGCATCCACTGGCGCCTCCTCCTCCTGTCTTGAGGCCTCCGTCTGCTCCTCCTGTTCCACCGTCTGGTGGCTACAACACTCGGTCTCGCGAGACTGCTGCTGCGAGTGTCCTCCAGCGCTGCTGCTGACCCCTCCCTGGAGCCACCTCCACTTCCACCAGTGGATCTGCCCCCTTCCCCTTCTCCTTTTCCTCCCCCCTTGCCGCTTTACCCTACTCGCTCACTGGGATGCTTATCCTGGGAGCACCTGCTTGATGGCTCCCGTCCTATGACCATGGATGTGCGGATGTCCCGCCTTGTTCGCCAGGAGCAGAATGCTGGTGACTCTTTGGACCGCACTTTGTACGGTAGGATGGATCAGGCGGCCACTAGGGCTAATGTAAATCAGAAGGGGGATCCGCGGGTGATGATTTTCTCTGAGTTGGGCCATGCTAGCCGTGCTTTTCTCGGGCCTGTGCAGGCGGGTATTTCCTACCCTCGTCCTGGTGGTGCAACCTTTGGTGGATCTGGTGTTAGAAATGCGAATCTTCGCAAGTACCAGTTTGTTTCAGTCCCTCTCAGCTTTGTTCCTCCTAGGCCAGATTTCGAGCTACTTGTGCGTGTTGCGAGTTCCTTGGTGAGATTAGAAACCTTGATGACCAGCGTGCGTATGATGCTGGCATCGCTGCTGAGTACTTTCTGGCTGTTCGCGCGATGTACGATGTTTCGCCGGCTTCCCCTGCTGCATCACCACCGGCCTCTCCTAGTCAGTCTCATGTAGATCCTGCCCTGTTAGGATTTAGTACCCTGACCCCTTGCGCGCCAGGAGTTCATGTGTCTCACGATGATGCTAGCAAACATGACGGAACCGATGGTACAGGTCTATCAGGATTTTGCTACGCCTCGCGATATCTTTGTGCATATCAAGAGGCAGCATTCTGATACCCTTGCTGCTCGTGTCCCCCTCATGCTTGTTGAGCTTCGTAGTGTAACTATGAACAATTCTGAACCTGTAGACGTGTTCTTCCGCAGGGTGCGGCAGTTGTGTACTGACCTTCGCAGTGCGGGATACCCGCAACCGCAACGTCACGCGTGCACACGATTATCAATGGCATCACTCACCCTCGCTTCGATTCGCTGCGCCTACAATTTGGTTTCGAGCTGTACCAGAACAAAACTGTTGATTACTGGACCTGTCCTTGCAGCATATAGATCATTAGATTTTTTGAATGTGTCTCTCCCCAGGTCTGATCCAAGGCATCCTGGTTTGGTCCCGTGACTCTCCCCCAGTCCTGCCATGCTGCCATCCAGCGTGGCCGGGGGTCTGGTTCTCAGAGTTCCGGGGCTCCCAAGAGGCACTTGGATTGCACTTGGGGCCCCTGTCCTTCCAAAACGACCCACTCGGAGGACCGTTGCTGGACGAAGCATCCGCACCTGAAAAGGTCCAAGCCTGGTGTACCGGGCGGTGAACCCGTGCCCATTGCCTTGGCACTTCCAGGTTCGTTGACTCGCCGGCAGTTGTCCTCCTTGCAGGCTCAGATTGATGGGTATGCCATGTCCAAGAACTAGGAGGTACGCTCTGTCCTATTCTCTTGCACAACTAAGTTCTCTAACGTGTGTAGCCCGAGTCTTTCTGAGGGTGTCTGGCATGTGGACTCTGGAGCTGGAATGTCTATCACAGGTGATAAATCTTTGTTCACTATGTATAAGGCTTCTGCTGTTGGGCCAGCAGTTCGATTTGGTGATGGGGTGGTTCAACGGTCTGAGGGTAAGGGATCCATTGTGTTATGTAGTGATTGGTTACCAACATCCATCACTCTTACCAATGTTTCTCTACATCCCCCACGCCAGTTGAACCTCCGTCAGTAAATGCCTGTGGCTCTTCTCTCCATTGCCAGGTTCTTTGATAGTCTAGTTGCACTGCCACTCATGGCTCTTCTTCTGTTCTTCTGGTCTTTTTCTGCATCTAGTGATGTGTGTACAAGTTTGGCCCTGTAGCCTTTACACCAGTCGGGAACTGTTTTTTTTGAGGGTGCTGACGATTAGCCTTCTTTTGCACTTGATGTTGATGAGACGGTGGGGAGGTTTGTTATCCCTACCCCCTGCATGGTTGTGGCATGTCGGTTGGGTCCCCGGCTATCATGCCTTACACAAATTACACAAAGACTTGTTTTGATAAGGGTAATGGGTAAAACTTACCCTCAGTCTCGTCCGGTGGAAAGATGGCTAAGATTCCCTTGTGTGCTTGCAGAGGCCAACGGTCAAACGTCTCCCCCTGTTTTCCTAACGAAACACAAACTGGGGGGGAAAAAGACTCCGTGCACCTCTCCAACGCTTCACTTTTATATTAATGGGACCTGTTCCATTAGGGGTCTCTGCGGTGAAGTTTATATTCTGTGCTTCACAGATAGTTAACCTCTGGCTATCTTGAAGTACTGTCTTGAGACCAGGGGA
>JACBWV010000512.1:0-35887 GCA_013435795.1 Chlamydomonas sp. ICE-L
ACACCACACCACACCACCAAGCCTCAAAACCACACCACTCCTTCACCACCCCACACTCACACACATTATACTCACACACACCACAAGCACGAACACCACCACCCCACCACCAAACCACACCACAAACCAACCAACCCCACCACACCACACCACGAACGGCTCACCACACCACACCACACCAGCACCACCCTGCAACCGACTACCACACCACACCAAACCACAACCACTCCGCCACCACACCACTAACCAAACTACACCACACCACACCATCACCATTCCACACCACACCACACCACCCAACACACACCACATCCACAAACCACACCACCCTCGACCCCTCCCCAACAACAACACACCACACCTCTCACACCTCACCACACCACACCACACCTCACCAACACCACACCAAACCAAACTACAACCACAACCACACCACACCATCACACCCACCACATCCTCAACCACGTTCCACACAAACTTTACAACACCCCGTCTCAACACCACACCAAAAACCCTCACCAACACCACACCACAACCACACCCTCAAAACGCACTCCAACCACCCACAGACACACAACCGGTCTCACACCTACACCTCTCGACACTCCCACCAAAAACCTCAAACTCGAACACCACAGCCACCCCCCCGTACCCGGTCACCACGTCCACGCTACCCCCGCCCCCCCCCCCACCCCTCTCGCCCCCCCTCCTCACCTCAGTCCAGTGCAGTACACTAACCAACCAACAAACCCCTCAACCACAACCACACCACACCCTACACCAATCCTGTCCCCGCACCTTCGCCACCTCACCCACTCCATCAACCACAACACACCGTACAACCGACGAACCGCACCCTAAAGCACGACCAACCACAATTCCACCCCACAAACTCACTCACCACAGCCAACACTAAACTACAAACCACTCCACCCCACCCACACCAACCCCACACCACACGACACCAACCCTACCACTCAACCAACCTTACCACCATACCACACCAACCCTAGCACGAACCTCCAAGCCCCACCCCTAGCTCCTCACCTCCCCACCCCACCCCACATCCCCACCGACCCTCAACCACACCCCCCCAACACAACACCCTCCCCCCCACCGCCCCACCCCCCCCCACCCCACCCCCACACCCCACCTCCCCCCCCCCCCCCCACAACCCCCGCCCCCCCCTCCCCCCCCGCCCCCCACTCACCCGCCCCCCCCCCCCCTCTCCCCCCCCCTCCCCCCCCGCCCTCCCCCTACTACCACTCACCACCCACACCACGAGCCTAACCAGCACCACACCACCACCACACACAACCTTCACCACTCCACTTCCCACACCACATTCACACCCTCACCCCTCCCACCCCACACTCTTACCTCAACCACACCACAAACACACACACCCACATCGCTTACCACAACCTTACCTCACCACACCACAACCGTCTTCCACACCCCCCCACAACAAACAACACACAACACCTCGCAACCAACATCGCACACCAACCAACCTCACCACACCACACCAAACACACTCACCACGCCACAACAACACACCACACCTCGCACACCGCACCCACACCACCACACCTCACCACACCACACCACACCACACCAAGCCTTACCACACCTACCGCCCTCACCACGCCACACACACACACCCACACCCCACCACACCACACCACACTCACACCACACCACGCACCACACCACACCAACCGACACCAGCCACACCACACCACACCCACACACCACAACGGACACCAAACGCGGACCACAGCACGACCGGACACACCACAGCCAACCACCACAACCGCAAACCACACCAAGCCTCACGCACACAACACCACCACAGGACACCACACCTGCAACCAAAACACAAACACAACAAACAACACCACAAACAACACACCACACACAAACAGCAACACCACACCACACCACACCGCGACCACACCACACCACACCACACCAACCACACAACACCACACACAAAAACCAACCCAAGCACGCACACACCACACACCACATAAACGACACCAAACACACACATAAACAACACGACCACACCACACCACAACACACCACCTACCAAGCCCCTCCACACCACATCAAAACCTCGCACACAGCACACACCAACACCATACCTCACCACCACCAACCATTACCAACAAAAAAGCCTTCCCAAACCGTACGCAACCACACACTCACAACACCAAAACAACACACGATCACACCACCACCAAACCCAACCAAACAGTACAAACACCACACCACACCACACCAACCACACACACCACACCAAACCACACAACACCCCCACGCACGCCACAACAACAACCTCACCACACCACACGACATGACACGACACGACACACATGCCACAACACAACAGACAACACAAATAACCACCCCACCACCACAACTCCACACACGCCCCAAAAAAAAAAACAACACAACAAACGCAAAACCAAAAACAACACCAAATCACGCCAAAGCACACCACACCACACCACAACGCACCACATCACACCACACATAATGGTGTCATATGGTATGGGGTAGCATAGCATGGTATGATTTGTACCTACATGCATGGTATATTGATATGGTATGACATGGTGCAGCGTAGCATGGCATGTTATGGTTTATACATGCATGCATGGTAACTTGGTAGTATGTTGGGGTATAACATGGTGTGGCATAGCATGGTATATTGGTATGGTCTCTCATGGTGCAGCATAGCATGGCATGTTATGGGTTATACCAACATGCATGATACAAAGGTATATTGGTGTGGTATGGCATGGTGTAGCATGGCATGGTATGGTTTAAACCTACATGCATGTTAGCATAGTAGTATGGTGTGCTATGGCATGGTGTAGTATAGCATGGCATGGTATGGTGTATTCCAGCATGCATGATACAATGTCCTGATGGTGTGGTATTGCATGGTGTAGCATAGCATGGTATGGTTTGTACCTACCTGCATAGTATATTGGTATGGCATGGCATGGTGCACCATAGCATGGCATGTCATGGTTTATATATATTATATATGTAGTATGTATGCTTTAGGCCTCTGATGACCCCCCTAGGTTCCACGTGTCTCATTGTACATTAGTTTGTCTCTCTCCATCTGTGCTGCTGATACCGGCAAACTCTGCACCCAAACATTTGGCTCGTAGTTGGAGTGCGCATGACTAGAGATATCAGCATTGCAGCGGTCATGATCCTTCTCAAAAGTTTTCAAATGTTGTGTAGCTTATTCTGCTATGAGGACCTACTTACTCCACTACTTCTGAAACTCCCAGCCTCCCTCCTCTCACTTTCTCGCATTCTGCATATCAACTATTTCTTGACTATTTGCCCCATGTCCTGCCCGTGACTTCTAATGTGTCCAGGGTTTAGTTGCTTAGTGGTTTGAATGCCAGCCGTTGTCAGATGCCACGTGTCCAGGCTGTCTAGACTATGTGTTCAATCCTACGCACGCCAGGGACACGCCCAGCCGACTCTACAACCTCATTGGCAGAACACGTGTCCGACCGCAAATCACACTGCGAAATCGTAATACGATGTTGTATTAGGCAACAAGCGGCTTGTGTCCTGGGGGTCCCGAATGAATTGCCATAAATGTGGGGAATGAAGCCACATCAAGCTTGTATGCAGCTGACCGAACAAATTCAACTATACCTCTAATTGGTTACATTTCCTTTGCATCAACTGCTTGCAAATAAAGTCCATCTACAAGACAGTCCAGGCACGTTTAATACTCCTTCAAATTTAACAACCCTACAAAATGTCAATTGTCGTAGTAAATGAAGCTACATCCATCGATTCAATTCAACTAAATCCAAATATATTGAATTCAAATGAATACAATTGAAATCAATTAAATGCATTCAATTCAAGTCAAAACAACACAATTTTGATTATATCAAATTAATTAAATCAATTTTAATTAATTAATTAATTAACTAATTCATACAATTAAATTTAATTGATAATTAATTTAATATAATTTAATTAATTAGTTGATTAATCAATTAATTAATAACTTATAATTAATCAAAGAATTAAACATAATTTGATTAATCCATTTAATCTTATTATTCATCAATTAATACAGTTTATTTATTTAATTGAACAATTATACAATAATAAAATTATACAATTAAATTTTTAATTAAATACAGATTATTTAAAACATTTTCATTCGGGACGCGCCTCCAGGCGCCCTTTATTTGAAGAGGGATTAGCCCCATTAAAATGTCCGTCCGTCCGTTAGTTAGTTAGTCCGTGTGTCACAAACCATTTTTTCAGGTTTTATGAAAAACATCAAAAATTGAACATTCTATATTTTTGATGAATTATAAGACTTATTTATACCGGACAAATTCTGACCAGAGCCCATATGAGCATCGCAATTCACGAAAAGGAGCTCAGGTTGGGCCAAATAGCTACAATTAACGGTCAACAATTTGATTTAAGGGTGTTCTGAGCTAACATTTCAAATTTGAACCATTTATACATGAGCGCAAACATAGGTTTGGGAGCAGAATTGTGGTCAAAAATTGGAGGCGAAACATGTAAGCATCACAATGGACGAAACATTCCCCTCGGGCACTTGTGCTATAATTAGCCCACGGACCCCACCTCAGGGCCGTGCGTGGGGCAGGGGCGGTGGCCACCGGGCGTGGGCGTGGGCAGGGGCGGGGCAGGAGCCGGGGGCAGGGGCGGGGACGGGGGCGGGGACGGGGACGGGGGCGGGGGCCACCGGGCGGGGGCAGTGGCAAGCCACGCCACCTGCTGCTGGCCAAAAGCCCGTTCAGTAGGACGGGATACACCGTTCACGTCTGGGCTGGGCCGAAACATGCAATACCTTGAACAAATTCCGTAAAATCAACCAGACACCTGATTGGCCTCATTTTTCTTGCATCACATTCTTAAAAAATCCAATCTACATACATGCATTTCATTACATTACAGAAACGTTCAATACTGCTTAAAAATCAATAACCCTCCAACAAATCTCTTTTTCGTCACCTTGTAGTTAACAATGCTAAATCATCAATCGATTCATTGGAATTCAATTAATTTAAAGCCTCCAGGCGCCCTTCGAATTTAATCCAATTCGAATCGATACAATTTAAAGCAATTACATGCATTCAAATCACGTTAATTAAATTAAATGGAAAGGAATAAATCGAATTAAAATAACATTAAATACAATTCAATTCAATTAATTAAAATACAATGAATTAAGGATCCGAATCATTTCATTCGGGACGCGCCTCCAGGCGCCCTTAATGAGTACCCGAATGAAAAAATCTCCAGATTTGTTGAAGAGGGATTAGACCCATTAAAATGTCCGTTCGTCCGTGTGTCACAAACCATTTTTTCAGGTTTTATGAAAAACATCAAAAAATTGAACATTCTATAATTTTGATGAATTATAAGACTTATTTATACCGGACAAATTCTGACCAGAGCCCATATGAGCATCGCAATTCACGAAAAGGAGCTCAGGTTGGGCCAAATAGCTACAATTAACGGTTAACAATTTGATTTCAGGGTGTTTTGAGCTAACATTTCTAATTTGAACTACTCATACATGTGCGCAAACATAAGTTTGGGAGCAGAATTGTGGTCAAAAATTGGAGGCGAAACATGTAAGCATCACAATGGACGAAACATTCCCCTCGGGCACTTGTGCTATAATCAGCCCACGGACCCCCCCCCATGCGAGTACCGTACCGGCCCAGAGGGCGCCTGAGGGTCGAACGCGATGATTCTTTCTCGGCGCATAGGCTACCGATGGCAATGCTTTTGCGCAGCAATTGACCGACTATGCTTCATTTACAATCTCACTGACTGTCTGATCTAGCAACTTTCTCAGCGCAGCGCGCCTGGGCCCAATGCCCGACACCAGGGTCTAAGGGCTGTTTCGCCCCGGATCTTCGAGCTGCATCCTTTCGCTCCAGGGTCGCGAATGATTCGAAAGGGCTAATAACGGTAGTGGGATGGTTTTGGGCGGGGTGTTTGGCGATCTTAGTGATCGGGAGCCAGAATGGAATCCCGTACCTGTCCCCAGAGCCCCATGCAGGGCACAGGCCCATGCATGGGACAGGAATGGGCTCCAGCCTCCCCTTAGGTGTCCACTGTTTCATTTTAACTGAGGGGGGGGGGGGGGGGGGGGGGGGGGGATAACAACCTCAGAATATGCGGTTTGACAACTTTATTGTTGCCCCCCCCCCCCCCTCTCGGGTGGTAAAGTGGAAATTTCCTATCACAAACAAAAGTAGTAGCAAAGAATTTGTATCAACTTGGGTTGTAAAGAGTCTCTCAAACCGCGAAGAACAATTAGTTTCGAAATGGATTAGATTTTGGAGCACTTGAACATGGTTACATGGCTCCAGCTAGCAATTTGGCAGCTCACCGTCTTCGGTAGCAAAAATAATTACACGGGAATATGTAATCGTTACAACAACAACACAAAAGTCAGAGGAGCTGCCTAAAAGTTGCTGCTCGTGCCCCCCCCCCCCAAAAGGCTGCGAAGTCTACTAAGTAGCGGTCCATAGTCAGGGGAGCTGCCTAGAAGCTGCTGCTCGTAGCAGAAAAAATAAAAGCTGTGAAGTCCACTAAGTACAGGTCCACAGTCAGGGAAGCTGCCTAGAAGCTTGTGCTCTTAGCAAAAAAATAAAAAGCTATGCAGTCCAATAAGCACAAGTCCACAGTCAGGGGAGCTGCCGGTGGAGCTGCCCAGAAGCTGCTGCTTGTTACACCCCAAAATAGCAAAGGACCCCACGTTGGAAAAGGATCATCCTAGGGTAGGCAGAGGCCGAGGAGGGGGAGACAGGGGGGGAGGAGGAGGGGGAGGCAGGGGGGGGGGGGATGAGGCAAAGGGGGAGGAGGCAGAGGGAGAGGAGGAAGCGGAGGATGTGTAGTGCCCTAGTGTGCAGAAGACTTGTGGTGCTGACGGACTGTGATCGTTGACAAGGCCTTAGTCAAGTCAGAAGACTTGCTATCCTTCCCATCTTTGTGCTTCTCCTGCTGCCGCTGCATGTCAATTCCCGTGTTCATGCGCAGTATGTGGTGCTCATAAGCCAAGTCCCTCTTTGCTGCATGGGGCAAGTAGAACCCACGCTCTTCGTCCGTCATCACCATTAGGCGAGCAAGGTAAACAATCTTGGCCAGCCCGTATCGAAACGGCCCAAGTGACGGTCGGTACTGAGGAGAACAAGGTGGTTGGTGGGTAATGGTAAGGTATTGTACAATCTAGAACATGTGCATGCATATGGGTCATCGATCATCAATTCCCCCATGCCCCCTCGGCATGTGTGTGGCACATTTACACAGAAGCAACATACCGGCGTGTGCCTCCCACTCATGCGCATGCGATCAAAAATCTCCCAATGTACGAGTCTATCCTACGCATGCCTTACCTGCAAATTCTGCGTGCTCTGGCTGAAGAAAGTCTCCACGGGGTTTGTGCCCGCCGCACGAATGTTGTACCCCTTCACCGCTGGGTACCTGCGGGTGCTGGGGGTGGCTAGGGTGCCCACAGGATGCAACAAGGCTTCGTAGGCCACCGGATCCTCCATCATGGAAGATAGTACATGGGGGGTCCATGGGGCATCCTCCATTGTGCCACTCTTACCGAGGGGAACCATGGCCCTAGGGGCAAGGGGGTAGCTTTCCCTAAACAACCCGTGTAGCCGTACATACCACAAGCTCTCGTAGTTATACAGCAGGGATGTCAATATCTTGACAGGCAAGCCCCTAACCTTCTGGGGAAGGGAATCTACCTGTTTGTAGAAGGGTTGCAACAAGTGCGCACGAAGCAATGCTTGGTCATGAAAGCGCGCAAAACGCTCTCCCCATGTCAAGCTTGTCGTGTCAGCAGCCTGGAACCCTCGGCCAAAGACCAACATGGCACATGCACAGTCGTGGAAGCCAGCATTAGACACAGCTTGGAAGAAGGCTAGGTCCAAGAACATGGCGGCATAGGGGGCCGTCCTGTTCTTGTCTGTGCCGCCACGGATTAGGGAAACATGGCGTGTAAAGGCTGGCTCGTTTGTAGGTACTGGAGCAGTGAGAGCTGTATACAACAAGGCAGGGGCAGACAACAAGTGCCCGACTGAATGTTCCTTGGCCTCATCCCAGGCTTCAAGCTGCTTGGCCTGCTCTGCCGAGCTTGGTGGCTTGCAAGGCTGGGTGTGGTTGCACTGCTTCAACACACTCACTTTAGGGCCTAGCTTCTGCAGTCCTATGGATTGCCCGATGTTCTTGAGCTTGTGCTCCATGTCCTCGACACCAGCAAACAACTCGCCTGTTTCGCATAGCACCTCAGGGACGTATGCACTGACTCCTCGGTCTATGCCATACATCACGAGATCAACACATTGCATGTGTTGCACTCTCGCATTGCCCAGACATCTGGTGAGCTCCCCGACAAGACTACCAATAGGCGGACGGCCTTTCACACGCCCATCTGCTATGGCACGCAAAGCCACAACCTCCGCTACCAAACGTGTAGATGGGAAGCGAAGGTCTACCGTGTTTCCTTGGTCGTCAAAGCAAAAGGCAAGGGCTGGGGCTGACATGTAAGAGGCATCAGCGACTGCAGCAGCATCAAAGGCATCCTGTGAAGAGACTCGATTCTTCTCAACTGCATTGGCCACCTTCTTTAGATAGGCCTCAACCGACATCTTCACCGTGTCGGGGACGGGAATGCCTGCTTCGAAGAGCTTGCCAAGAGGCTTATTCCTCATGTTGATGCCAAAAATGACCTTGTCCTCATCCAGGCGGATGTTGTCCAACCAACCGCCCTGCCTTGCCCCTGCAGCCTTCATGAATTGCCAAGGATACATTTCCACACGACTATCTCCCTGGGCATGCGCCTTTTCAATAAGCTCCGCAACTTGCTTGTCAGTCACTTTGAAGCCAGGCTGTTGGGCTGAAAAGGCCACCATACCATTCTCATTGAAGGTGCCCTTAAGGTTGGCGCAACACACCATCATATTCCTAAGAGCAAGCACCTCTGCATCCTCATCTACCTCAACCTCTTCCACTTCAACATCTTCCACTTCAACATCTTCCACTTGAACATCGGTAGATGCATCCCAGATAGGGGTGCATCTCTTAAAGCTATCGGCACTTAGTACACCGCACAGTTTGCGCTCAAAAGCTAGCCCCAGGACGAGGTTAAACCTAGCTGTCTGGGTATTCAAGACACGGACCTTCTTGCCGCTCCCCCCCTCTCCTTGGCCCCACCCATCCTCTTCATGGCAAGGACCACGCAAAGCGCGCCAAAAGCGTTTGAATCCAAGCATACACCTTAAGGCTCCAAAGAATTTCCAGAGGGCACTGCTCCAACAAAAGTTTGATGTTAGGGCGCGAGTGAAGTTTCTGGCCGTATCTGCCATGAGAAGGAGCCAGATCCGGTGGTGTTCGAAGTTGAGTCGGCCACTGGAGATGGCAGACAACAGATCAGAGACCAAGTTCCTGCAATTGGGCGGCATCTCGTTGAGCTTGGCCTGAGCTGCACGGACCGCCCCTGCGATTTGTGCGTTTTCTGCATTTTGGGCCTCCTCGCCCTGCATCTCATCCAGCTTTGCTTTCAGCTCGTTCACTTTGGCACATAATGCCTTAAACTTGGCGGTCTGATCTCCGGTTACCCGTGCCACCTTGTCACCCAAACGCTTGTATTCTGCACTAATGGCCTTCCTGCGTAGCTCCTTCTTTTCTGTAGAGAGCCAGCAGAATGCCACTTTGCTGGCAGCACTTGTGCGGTCCACAACCTTGTTGCTGTCATTAGCACCATCATCTCCGGAGGTGGGTCCACCATCAACACCCCCCGCCATACTCCCTACAGTGCTCCCAACATCGCTGCCTACACAACTCCCAAACCTGCTTGACACACGGCGAGTGTGCATGCTAGGATACGATTTGGGCACTTGTTGCAGGCCAGCTGGTGAGCCATGCAGCCCGCCCCCCCCCCCAGTCCGGCTGGGCGAGCTCCATCCAGCAATGTTTCACCTTCAGCACCAGCAGGTGAGAGGTCCACTCCTCCTGGCAACGGAAAGCTCCTTGAGCCACTTGCTGGCGCTTGCTCCATGTCAGTATCAGCCTCCTCATTCTCAGCATCCTCATCCTCATCATCAGCATCAGACCCAGAGCTCTTCTGCTTCTGCTTCTTCTTATCAGGAGATGTTGCCAGGGAAGAGGTTCCGGAGAAGGGAAGAGGTTCCGGAGGAGGGGGGAGTGGTGGGGTGTCCTTGCAACCTGCATGGTTGTTGAGGGGTTCAAATAAAGGGTGGGTAAGCTATGCTTTTATTTTTCGTCTACGAGCAGCAGCTTCTAGGCAGCTCCCTTAGCTGGCTATTTAGCCCAACCCACCACAAGCTAGTGAACCTTGAAGCTGACACAATCAGCTTTCTAACAATGCTTAAATTGTGGGACGTAGCCCAGTGGCTGGCTGGTGGAGCTGCCTAGAAGCTGCTGCTCTTAGCCAAAAATAAAAGCAGTGGGTGTTAAGTGGTGGTGCGCTGCAGCTGGTCGTGCTGGCGATTGCGGTGTTTTGGGGGGGACTTATGATCATACCAAAGTAAATATGTGCCTGGCAATTGCAACGTGTAAGCTATTACCTCCAGTGGTTGCTTTGAGGGTTTCACCAAGGCTGCGCTTGACTGCAGTTCTAGCTATTCTCCTATGTCCTTTCGTCAAGTGCTGCGTAGCAGGTTCCTGCTGTGCGGAGGTGCTTGCTGGTGCGTGCCCGCTGGTAGGGACCGCTGTGGAGCCGCTAGCGGGCCCACTAGTAGAGGCTGGTGCGTTCCCGTCAACCGAGGTCCTTTCTACATGGTGAAAGATTAAACAAAGGTTATACTTAACATTAGCTGGCTGGTCTTTAGTATACATGTGCATCTACAACTGCCAGCTGCCATTGCACTCACACCACACCGTATCCCCTCAACAACTAAACAATCTAAGTACATGCATGCTTGCATGTGTGCCAAGCAAGTTGCCAACCAAACTGGAGTATACTGTGTACATACATATTACTCTTCATCCGTACTCACTTTTTGAAAGAACGTTGCCCTTTTGGAATCCTTTCGCTCCCGATTTTTGCATCCTGCAAACAAACAGTGTGGGTGTGTGAAATTACATAGCTGTATGTGTGGCTGCAGGTCACTTACAAGGCTGCAGGGGTGGGTTTGGGTCACTTGCATGGCTGTATGGGTGGGGGACAGTCACTTACATGGCTGTGTGGGTCGGGGTGGGGCACTTGCATGGCTGCATGGGTGGGTTTAGGTCACTTGCTTGCAAGGCTGTATGAATGTTTGCAGGTCACTTACTAGGCCATATGGGTGGGTATGGGGCCTAGGTTAGACCCACACTCACCCATGCAGCCATCAAAATTCCATAGGGGACCAACGGGAAACTGAGATGCTTTCGCCAGGCGTCGACCTAAGGCGCGCGAGTTCTAGCATCCAATTCTGGCACCATTTTCAAGGATTCCAGTGTTTCAAATTCTCATCTAGTGCGCGCAGCGCAGCAAGCGGGGGCCTAGGATAGAAGGGGGGGGGGGGGCACGGGAAACCTCGAGGCTTTCGCCAGGCGTCGACCTAAGGCGCGCGAGTTCTAGCATCCACTTCTGGCACCATTTTCAAGGATTCCAGTGTTTCAAATTCTCATCAAGTGCGCGCAGCGCAGCGAGCGGGGGCCTAGGATAGAAGGGGGGGGGGGGCACGGGAAACCTCGAGGCTTTTGCCAGGCGTCGACCTAAGGCACGCGACTTCTTGCATGCAATTCTGGCACAATTGTCAAGGATTCCAGTGTTTCAAATTCTCACCTTGTGCTCGCAGCGCAGCAAGCGACTTCGACCGGGTCCTTCGACCAAAATTCCTGAGCCGGGCAGCGCTCGGTAGCCCCGAGTGCAAGAGAAAGTATGCATGAAAATGATGCCGCGAACAAAACTGTGCGACGGGTTTACATCGTCCAAGGTTGGTTTACGAAAGATCCATTGGAGCTGAACCTGACAGGTCCAAGATGACAACTGTCGATGCATGGCGTTGATAGGTATAGGCATTTCAAAACGAACTGTGCAACGGATTTTGTCGAAACGCCGAGTTGACGGAGTTCTAATCATAGCGTGAGGTACTGCGGGTACAAGGTAGCTGGCATGGGGGGGGGGGGGGGGGGGGGGGCCCCCGGGCGGGGGCAGTGGCAAGCCACGCCACCTGCCGCTGGCCAAAAGCCCGTTCAGCAGAACGGGATATACCGTTCACGTCTGGGCTGGGCCGAAACATGCAATACCTTGAACAAATTCCGTAAAATCAACCAGACACGTGATTGGCCTCATTTTCTTGCATCAAATTCCTAAAATAAGTCAATCTACATACATGCATTTTATTACATTATAGAAACGTTCAATACTGCTTAAAAATCAACAACCCTCCAACAACTCTCTTTTTCGTCACCTTGTAGTTAACAATGCTAAATCATCAATCGATTCATTGGAATTCAATTAATTTAAAGCCTCCTGGCGCCCTTCGAATTTAATCCAATTCGAATTGATACAATTTAAAGCAATCACATGCATTCAAATCACGTTAATTTAATTAAATGGAAAGGAATACATCGAATTAAAATAACACAACATTAAATACAATTCAATTCAATTAATTAAAATACAATGAATTAAGGATCCGAATCATTTCATTCGGTACGCGCCTCCAGGCGCCCTTAATCTATTGAGAAGTGCCTGTTGACATTGTTGCTATTACATTATGAATGATTATGTTGGGATTTATGCTGAACCACTCAGCAGGTTGACATCCGATTCGGATGTCAACCTGCTGAGTGGTTCAGCATAAATCCCAACATCAATGTCCTTGAGTTGAGAAGTGTCTGTTGACATTGTTGCTATTACATTATGAATGATTCTGCTTTTATTTAAAAAAACGCAAAGGAGGTGGGTGCGAGACAGGGTGCAGTAGCTGAATGCCTCTCCTCTACACCGGGCAGCTTCCGACCAAATAAACTCCAACATCCCAAGACATATGATTTTTAAAAAACTCAGAGGGTTTGTGTTTTGTATGATTTATGAGGGTCTTCCTCTTCCGTGGATCTTAACCTTCTACAGGTCGCTGCGTTCAAGTACACCCCAGGGTGTACCTAGACGCACCAAGCTGTAAATCACAGGTCTCTAGAAGACCTCCCACACTTTATAAATTCACACAGACTCTCCCGTGGATCTCAACCTTCTACAGGTCGCTGCGTTCAAGTACACCCCAGGGTGTACCTAGACGCACCAAGCTATAAATCACAGGTCTCTAGAAGACCTCCCACACTTTATAAATTCCGGGCAGCTTCCGACCTAATCGAAATCTACCTATATTTTCTCCAGGGGTTTGTTATATTCTGAATAATATCTGTGTAGGGTAACCAAAAATGGTTAACTTCATAAAAACTCTGTAATGCAAAGACTCTACATATAGCATTTTGTTTTCTCCAGGGGGTTGTTATATTCTGAATAATTTGTGTAGGGTAACCAAAAATGGTTACCTTCATAAAAACTCCGTAATGCGAAGACTCTACCTATAGCATTTTGTTTTCTCCAGGGGTTTGTTATATTCTGAATAATTTGTGTAGGGTAACCAAAAATGGTTAGCTTCATAAAAACTCTGTAATGCAAAGAAACCGTCCCTTTTTGATGGATGATCCTTGGGCACGCATACCACCCCGATAGTTGAGTCAGTGCATGGAAAGACCCTTGGGCACTCATACGACCCCGATAGTTGAGTCAGTGCATGGAAAGACCCTTGGGGGCACGCATACTACCCCGATAGATGAGTCAGTGCATGGAAAGACCCTTGGGGGCACGCATACTACCCCGATAGTTGAGTCAGTGCATGGAAAGACCCTTGGGCACTCATACTACCCCGATAGTTGAGTCAGTGCATGGAAAGATCCTTGGGCGCGCATACTATCCTGATAGTTGATATTCAGTGCATGGAAAGATCCATGGGCGCGCATACTATCCTGATAGTTGATAGTCAGTGCATGGAAAGACCATTGGGCGCGCGATATTATCCAGATTGGATACGAACGGTGGAACCGAACGATATTTGCGTGCACACAACGGTAGGATAGAGATTGGAATTGCGAAAACGACAGATGTTGTGAACGGTTCGTAGCGAAGCGTTGTGCGGAAGAATCGTTGCTACATGTGCAGCGGAAACGAGAAGGACTCTGTGCCAGTCGTAGCTACATGGCGTAGCTGACAACGAAAGAGTGATTGGGGGATAGAAATCATGGAACGCCTGGTAGGGGCGTTTTACAAGCGGCTAGTTTAGGGTTTACGGGGTCCCACTTCCTGGGGTGCGGAAAAGGGGGCCTTGTCTTGGGTCAACAATGGCCTGCCTGTGACAATTGTAATGTAAAACTGGCTGAACAACTATGTAAAAATCAAATCGACTTCAATCCACTTCAGAAGGTTTGGGCAAAGGCGGATTGGCTTCGAATGAGATACCAAAGTACTGGCAGCACAGCCTTCCTACCATCCAATTTTAGAAGAAGAAGAATGCGGGTTTTTGAGGCAGACCCACAAAACTGGAAAACAAGCTAGGAACAGAACAAACGAAGAAATAAAAGGAGCACAAGGCAGAAGGGAGAGCAGAAAAGGGAGGGATGCCAAGAAAGGCAATCCATGTAACAGTACCGAGTTCAACGGTATGGGTAAGAGTGAAGCAATAACAAGATCTATTAGCGTGTGTTAGGTTGTAAGTTACTCACTGAGTGATAGGTGATGGAATGAGTTATATCAAGGTAGTAACGAAGAGTGTGTTGCCGTATGGTTGGGATGTAGGCGGCGAGTGTAGGAGTCCTGATTGGTGAAGTGAGTGGGGGTGATTGAATGTCGAATCTGGCGAAGGTTTGGGTGGCGTCCAGCCTGGATGCACCTTCCAGAACATCGACCAATTAAACCCTGGATTTAGCCGGCTGACGACTGCATATTCGTACTACTCTCGTCGAGCCCTGCTCAATGGTCGCTCTAAAAGTACAAATAAAGGGGGGAAACGGTCGGACCGGGTGCCTACTCGTTCGTTCCGAGTAGGAGCCTAGGAGGAACAAGTATCTATACCTTTGGACACGTGCTTAATTAGGCAGGACAAACATGGCGACAGGACAAGTGCAACATAACAAAGCAGAGTGGTTCCAGTGTTTTAAGAGAGGATATAGTTACATACTCAGCAAAAATCAATGCCGAGACTGAACAGCGCCGAGGCAGCTGGACAGTTTTATAACAGTGAGGGTTTGGGCAACATACCCCTCAGAACCTGGTCCAGGCGGTGACCTCCAAAAAAGCGTACGAAAGAGCAAATAAAAGGCTTGACAACAAGCAATGCGAACTACCAAGGCATAGAGAAACTAGCGAATTAAGAGTATATTGTAGAAGGGCTGAGAGTTGCCGAGGCCTAAAAAGTGAGATTCTACAAGAAGACGTGAAGGACAAAAGGCACAGGAAAATCACCAAACAAACAAGGAGAGAGGCAGAGAGCTCTAAAAAGGCGGCCTTAACACTCCCTATCTAAAGGCAAACCCAAGGCCAAGCCGTCAGCCAAAACGCCACAAGGAAAAGCACAGCTACGAAAGGACACTTAACAACCTAAGCAGAAGTACTAACACGATAAAAAGCGTGAGGAAAAGCGAAAGACCAAGACCAGCGGGGAAAAGCTAAGAGAGTCCAAAGCCTATCTGTCAAGAAACCATTAAGCTTAAGGACGGAGAGAGGGCACAGGAGAGCAGCCAAACAGGTCAAGAGTCAAACGGAGACTCGAGAAGTGAAAACATAAGCTACCCCCCATCACCTACACCGCCAGAAACAAGACGGTTGCTACAAAGGGACAAGAACAAATCCAAGCTAGTCATTATCAGCTTGAAATCACTCCGGTAGAGTGGACAGTAGATTAAAGCAGCGGAACAGACGCACCAATCTATACACGGAGACAAGGATAACGTTACAGACACAGGAGACCCATAAAGGGGCACCTGTGGTGAAAGGAGGCGGTAGACAGGAACCTAACAGGGTACAGATCAGACCGGAGACGTAGGTGACAGGAAGCTGCCACTGAGTCATCTCAAGACGACTCAGTCCCACGGGAAGCTGGCTCAGGAGAGCCGATAGTTCTAAGGGAGTACATAAGTAGTCACCAAGTCATAAAACGCGTGAGAGCACCGCTATACATGCTGATACTCCACCTATGACACAGGTGACATACAATAGTACTACTCCACCTATGGCACTGGTGACATAGAACTATATGTAACAAATAAAAATAAAAAAAATCAAAGAACTCCGGAAAAAAAAAATCGAGAGAAACTTCAAATGAAACCCGAAGGGTGTAAGGGAAGGTATGAAGCAAGGCAAAGAACCAAAATTTGCCAAGTGGATATAAGAGGACAACTAAATATCAAAGTCGGGTAACAACGGTATAGAAAACCCGATCCGGGAATAGGAACCTAATGCCAATCAATGATAACTTAAAGAAACTCTAAATGTAACCAAAGAAACCCTAAAATGTAACCAAAAATTCCAGAATACATGTAACCAAAATTCTAGAATACATGTAACCAAAAAAATTGGTTTAAGGAGAAGCAGTCATTCCAAACATGCGAATGAAACGCCAGAACACCATAGGATCAAGGGGCTTGGTGAAGGGGTCAGCACAGTTGTCCTTAGTGTTAACATAGGCAACATCCACCTGGCCATCCTCCACCAGCTCCTGGATATAGTGATGGATGACATCAATGTGCTTGTTGCGAGGGAGCAGCTGACAGTCATTGGCCCAGCTCAAGGATCCCAAGTTGTCACCCTGAATGGTGACCAGGTCACAAGGCAGCCCTAGATCAATTCTCAACTTTTTCAACCATTGCATCTCCCTGGCAGTCTGAGACAGGGCCTGATACTCAGCCTCACTGGAGCTAACAGCAACAGTGGGTTGCCTTTTGCTCATCCAGTTCACAAGGCAGCCTCCAGCAAGCACAGCATAGCCAGTCTGAGATCTCCTGTCAGACCCATCATCAGCAAAGGATGAGTCACTAAAGACAGTAAAAGAGAAACCAGGGCTGTGAGTGTAAGTGAGGCCCAGATGGGAATGTTCTCTCAAATACAAAAGCAAGCGCTTGGCTGCAGCCCACAGGGGGGCAGTGGGTTGAGCAGAAAACCTGGACAGGTAGCTCACAGCAAAAGAAATATCAGGCCTTGTGCAGGTAGCCAGGTACAGCAAAGCCCCCACAAGAGAGAGGTACTGGCTATTAGAGGCCAGAGGTTCTCCAGGAGGATCAGTGACAGTGCACTTGGCCATGGGAACTGAAAACTTGGGCTTGGTAGCAGCAGTGAGACCAAACTGCTCCACCAGCTCAACAATGTAGGAGTGCTGGGAGAGGTCGATCTTAACACACCTGCCGTCAGAATCAAGTGTACAAGTCATGTCCAATGAAAGGAACTGGACAGGTACACCCATTTCCTTGACTTCCCACCCAGCTGCTTCCATAGCCTTGATCAGCAAGGCATACCTATGCAGCTCACTAAAAGCACAGATAAAGTCATCCACATAGGTCAGGACATAGCTCCACCCACCAGTAGAATCCCTCCTGAAATACAGAGCAGGTTCAGCTTTGCACATGGTAAAACCGTGGGCAACCAAAACCTGCTTTACATCTTTGCTCCAAGCCCTGGGTGCCTGCTTCAAACCGTAAAGAGATTTAATCAGCTTGCACACAAGGGGAAAATTGTCAGGACCAAGTTCATGAAAGCCCTCAGGCTGGTAACAGAACAGGTCCAGACCAGGTTCCAGCTTGGCATTCAAGAATGCAGTCTTGATGTCCAGCTGCCTCACAAACATTTTTCTATGAGTGATGGCAGCAAGGAGCACACGAAGACCTGCTTTAGAGGAGACGGGGGCATATACATCATGGTAGTCCAGCCCAGGACGTTGCAGAAAACCACGAACTACAAAACGAGCTTTAAAACGCAAAGAACCATCAGCCCCATGTTTCTTGACAAATAACCATCTGCCAGATAGAATCCTCTGCCTAGGAGGCTGTGGAGTGAGGACCCAAGTGCCATGAGCATGGAGGGAGGCCATCTCATCCTTCATAGCCTGCAGCCAGAGATCTCTGTCAGGGTTGGTAGGTAACATTGCAGCTTTATAAGAGAGTTCAGTAGAGGTAGAAATAAAAGCCCCCACGTACAAGCAGTGTACTAGTACATGGGCAGCGGGGATATCAGCAGTATCAGCAGTAACCGGTAATAAAGCCCCCAGCGCAGCACTCATGCGTGGTTGAACAAGGCCGGCCTCCTTTGCCTCTAAATCGTCGACGCCTGGGTACACTGGAACACCCCAGCCATACGCAGTATCTGACCCGGACCAGTGTTCGAGGTCATCACTCACATCATCTGTGACGGCCACATCGTCGCAATGCCTGGTCCGGTATAAACCACCAGGTATAGCAGGGGGTGAAGTGATCAACAACTCCCGCGAGCTATCCGAATAGGTGGACGGGGGGTGGCGACTAGTGGGCAGTGGACCTGTACTAGGTTCCACTATGACCCGAGGCTGTCCTAATCCTACGACTTCACCGACGAAACGTGGCGCAGAGGAAGGCCCGGCGACCCCCTGAGATTCGAATAAATTAGAGCTTGAAGGAACATCAGACTCCCCCTGGCCCAATGCCGCCGCACGCGATACAGCACCATCATTACCTGGCCTGGGACGCATCGTCATCCCATGACCAGTAAAGCGGTCAACAATCGGGGTTGGTAAAGGGCCCAGGACATTGTCAGTAGTATCAAGCCCTTTACCGATGATAGCGGCAGGGGTGCGAGAAAAATACTGAGATCCATCATAGGGAAAGAGCCCAGGGATACAGTTATAGCTAAACTGTTCATAGAAGAGCACATCACGACTCTCTACCACCTGGCGCAACTTCGGAACCCAAACAAAATAACCCTTACTCACCAGAGAATACCCAACCAGTCTACCAGATAACGCCCTTTCGTCAAGCTTATAGCGCTTCTTCCCATTCACTAGGGTAACATAGCATGGGCACCCGAACACGCGCAATAACGATACATCAGGTAGAACCCCAAAGAACAACTCGTATAGAGTCTTGTCACCCTGATCGGGCAGCCGGTTACGTAGATAACACACTCGCACTCTGCTGAGCAATGTATACCATCAATAATGCATGCACAGCCCAACCGATTCTAACCACGCCTCTATACCACTTAACTAAAAAATCCTTAGCCCTATCAGAACTCAAACACTTGAAACCCAAACTCACGTAGCTAAGGCATACACCTAAGGGGGGAACCAGGGGCACAGGAAAACAAAGTTAGCAACCTGTGTCGAACCACGGAACGCACCCAGGGGTCACAAGGAGCCTAAGAGAGAAAAATATCCACCAAGATATCATGCCAAAGATCCTCCACGGCCGCTGGTCTAGGGCCAGGACGGCGTCCACTTCGGCCTGTAGCATGGGCGAAGTCCGGCGCTGCGAGACCTGGGATCACAGAAGGTGGGGAAGCGTTAGGGCGAAGGCGAGATTTGAGGTATGGGAAAAAGGAGACGAGGATGAAAGTGCAGCAAGTCGCACCTGGTGCAGAAGATCGCACCAATGGCAGAAAATCGCAAATCGCAAGGGCAGAATTCGAAAATTTATCGCTAGGATGCGAAGAGCAGAGCCGAGGCATGTTAAGGTCCTAATATCCCGCCGTCGATGATCAGTCAATCCCAAGTCCCCCCCTCTATCGCTCGACTCACCCGGTTGGGGGGTAGAGGGAGCAGCACCCGTAGTGGTGCTGACCATACCCCCCTGCTTCCTACCACCTCCAGAATCTCCAGGTCAAGACGCGTAGGTCGTCCTCCTCTGGCGAACCCTACGGCAGTGCCGGCGATCCGCCAGCTTGATCGAAAAAATTCTCCAGAAGGTAGCACAGAGCCACTAGAGCGCAAGCTCATGCCAGTAGCCGACCGTCGGCTGGGCAGAGCAAAGGGGGCAAAGACGACGTAGACATCAGCAGGGAGCTTGGTCGGCTTGGCAACCTCCGGTATGCAGGCAGAGCCTCAAACACCGGAGAAAGGTTAGCGACGTCAAGGACGCGAGCAAACGAAGACGGGGTATCTCCACCGATGTCCAGGCTAGTCGCCGACTTGAGTCTGCACGTCACAGTCATCTACGACAGACGGGAGGAGGCGACAGACGGCAGGGGAGGAAAAGGAAGAGAAGATGGAGGAATGACCGGGGGGGGTTACTTCCACGATGGCGGAAGGATCCTCCTCTCCGGCAGCAGAGGCCGCTGGCGCGCAGTCGTCTAGCCAATCTAGAGGAACCTGCACCCCCGTCGGGAGGATTCGGTCGCATCCATTGCTCACAATGACACTGCGGATCCCACGAGCCCATGAAACACCATTTAGTTTGGTAAGTTTCACAAGGCCGGCAGGAGGCCCTCGCGGAAGTTGCATTATCAAAGCAGTGGTAGTGATGAGGAGCCCAATAACCTATCAGCTTGAAATCACTCCGGTAGAGTGGACAGTAGATTAAAGCAGCGGAACAGACGCACCAATCTATACACGGAGACAAGGATAACGTTACAGACACAGGAGACCCATAAAGGGGCACCTGTGGTGAAAGGAGGCGGTAGACAGGAACCTAACAGGGTACAGATCAGACCGGAGACGTAGGTGACAGGAAGCTGCCACTGAGTCATCTCAAGATGACTCAGTCCCACGGGAAGCTGGCTCAGGAGAGCCGATAGTTCTAAGGGAGTACATAAGTAGTCACCAAGTCATAAAACGCGTGAGAGCACCGCTATACATGCTGATAGTCATCCAGGCTGTCAGGGAGGATCAGGGGAAGAAGCTCATTCTGGGAGTGAAGCAAATGGTCGGGGGAATGGTCCTGGGCCATCGGAGGATCCGCCACTGACATATGTGGAGGGTTGGGAACTCCCATGTTTTCACGGGACCCACCATGGCTGATGAAGGGGTGATCATCTCCCACCGTGTCCTCCCACTCAGGAGGGGGCTCTTCTGTAGCGACAAAATCAGCAATGCGAGCCCAGAAATCAGCCACAGCAAGTGCTCCAGCCCGCTCTGAGAGGGGGCGAACAGCTGGCACCTGAGGAGGTTTAAGGCCCCATAACTCATACAGAGTGGCCTGGCGAGGGCCGGAAGTGGCCTCACGCCCTCACCACGGACAGAGGAGGCCAACCTCCACAATTGCCGGCGGCCATGATCCATAGCTGACAGGGCCGCAAGGCAAACAATTCCCCACACATCGGTATCCATGGCTGAGGAGGGGCGGGGGTTGCACAGCCAGAGGCTAGCTCTCTGGATGGGGCAGGCAGAAAGGGTGGCCAAGGGAACCTGGAGAGCCTCACGGATCGCTAAAGCAACGGGGCACGTCCAAAAGCAGTGGAGGCGGGGGTCGCAGTCAGAAGGCACATCAGGGCAACACGGGCAGCGGAACTGTACCCGGGAGGAGGCCCCTGGAACGCCATCGGCCATAAGGCGCCACATGTCCTTTTGGCTCCACATGTCCTTTTGGCTCCACATGTCCTTTTGGCTGTTTTCCCAAGGAAGGGACCAGAGTGAAGGAAGCAGCCTAGCAAACGCCCGTGTCCGGGCAGAGAGATACCGTGGGCAGTAAGGTGGACCCAAGGCAAGGCTCACGTACGTAGCCCGTGCCTCAGATTGGAGGCCCTTTGTTGCTACACTCTGCAAGGCGGTGCCATGCTTAACCTTGAGTTTGGTTAGAATGACAGGGAACCCTGTGGAGTTTTAGTTGGTCGCCCTCCTATGGGGGGCAGACCTATGCGATACTTAGCCAAAATCTTCAAATCTTCACACCTTCACATCTCCCAAGATCGCCGGTCAACTCACCCGGTTAATCTGTCTGGCCTGAAATCTAAGCGACTCGTGTTCGATTCCCATCGGGGGCGGACTACCTCAGAGATCACTTTTTCGAGTACGTATCTCAGGGTTGCAGACTGTGGATGCGGCGTTTTTATTTGTCGTTTCCCTACTGTCCTGTGGACTCAATCTAGGGACCTGGAGCATGTCTACGATTTCCCCTTGAAAAAGTCGCCTCTTTGTGCCTCTCGTACCTCATTGCATCAGAGCATTGTGCTTGACAAGGGAATCTACTCTTTCACACTAGATCCTGCAGGTTGCGCAGTAGCAACTGTAGCCTCGGGAGTTACTGCACCTGCCTCCATGGAACTTCGGAATTCAGTGAGCTAATAAGTTCATTAGCCTTGCAGGCCACCAAGTTGAATAATAATGCCATGCCATGCTATATTGATTCTTGACCCCCCCAATATTAAATTGTACGGATAAGTAAGCAACTGCTTGTGCATCTATCACGAAGGAGGCTGCCACTGCTGCTTGACGAACATTACGCCACCCCCGGGGCCGACCTCCAGGGGACCCGCCAGGGCACCCTACTATTTTCGGCTATCTACGAGCAGCAGCTCCCTGACTCATCCACTGGCCTCTGAGCCGACATTTAAACAGATGTAGATTACTGATTACGGCAGCATCCAGGTGCAGTAGACTGTGTTAGGTTTGGCTGGATAGGAAGGCAGGGGAGCTGCCTATAAGCTGCGGCTCGTAGACGAAAATACAAAAACTGAGTGATTCCTGGTATGCTCTTATACTTGCAGATATATACATTTGTATAGACAGGACACACACGGTGAGCAGTACAAGGGCAACCTAGGGTACCAATTCACCAGCAGACAACGGCCTTAAAGATAATGCCCCACGCATACATGCATCTAGGTCACAGGTTGCAAGCGAGATAAGGCTGTGCAACAAGTAGAATGAACAAAGCAGGTTATCAGCTAGAATACACTCCGTAGAGTGGACAGAGATGTTGCAGCGGAACAGACGCGCCAATCTATACACGGAGACGAGAATAAATTACAAAGAACGGGGGAACCATAAAGGGACACCAGTGGAGGAAAGGGGCGGCAGCCTGGAACCTGATCCGGGTACAGGCTAGACAGCGCGTGTCAGAAGAACACGGTGACGCAGCTAACAGGAAGCTGCTACCGTGTCTATGGGCAGCTGACACAGTACAGACAGTAACACTATCTGTACCGATAGTTCTAAGGAAGTACATAAGTAGTCACCACGTCATAAAACGCGTGAGAGCACCGCAATTCATGCTGACACTCCACCTATGACACAGGTGACATACAATACTACTTCTCCACCTATGGCACTGGGGACATAGAACTGTATGTAACAGATTAAAAAAAAAAAAAAAAAAATCAAAGAACTCCGAAATATCGAGAGAACTTCAAATGAAACCCAAAGGGTTTAAGGAAGGAATGAAACAAGGCAAAAACCAATTTTTGCCAAGTTAGAAAAGGATGAAAAAACCGAATATCAAAGATGGGTAACAACGGTATAGAAAACCCGATCCGGGAATAGGAACCTAATACCAAACAATGATAACCAAAGAAACCGGTGTAACCAGAAAAAAAATGACCCTAAGGAGAAGCGGTCATTCCAAGCATTCGGACAAACCGCCAGAACACTGCAGGATCAAGGGGCTTGGTGAAGGGGTCAGCACAGTTGTCCTTAGTGTTAACATAGGCAACATCCAGTTGGCCATCCTCCACCAGCTCCTTGATGTAGTGATGAATAACATCAATGTGCTTGCTGCGAGGGAGCAGCTGCCAGTCATTGGCCCAACTCAGAGACCCTAAGTTGTCACCCTGGATGGTAACCAAACCACAAGGCAGACCCAGATCCACCCTCAACTTCTTCAACCATTGCACCTCCCTGGCAGTCTGAGACAGGGCCTGATACTCAGCCTCACTAGAGCTAATGGCAACAGTAGGCTGCCTCTTGCTCATCCAGTTCACTAAGCACCCCCCAGCAAGCACAGCAAAGCCAGTCTGAGACCTCCTGTCAGACCCATCATCAGCAAAGGATGAGTCACTAAAGACAGTAAAAGAGAACTCAGGGCTGTGGGTGTAAGTGAGTCCCAGGTGAGAATGTGACCTCAAATACAAGAGCAAACGCTTGGCTGCCCCCCAGAGGGGAACAGTGGGGTGAGCAGAAAACCTGGACAGGTAGCTCACAGCAAAAGAAATATCAGGCCTGGTGCAAGTAGCCAGGTATAGCAAAGCACCCACAAGAGATAGGTACTGGCTATAAGAGGGCAGGGGGTCTCCAGGAGGGTCAGTGACGGTGCACTTGGCCATGGGGGCAGAAAACTTGGGCTTGGCAGCAGCAGTAAGTCCAAACTGCTCCACCAGATCAACAATGTAGGAGTGCTGGGAGAGGTTGATCTGAACACACCTGCCTTCAGAGTCAAGTGTAACAGCCATGTCCAATGAGAGGAACTGAACCGGTACACCCATCTCTTCGACCTCCCAGCCAGCTTTTTCCATAGCCTTGATCAGCAAAGCATATAAAGCCAGCTCACTAAAAGCACAGATAAAATCATCAACATAGGTCAGGACATAGCTCCACCCACCAAAAGAATCCTTCCTAAAATACAGAGCAGGTTCTGCTTTGCACATAGTAAACCCATGTGCAACCAAAACCCGCTTGACATCCATACTCCAAGCCCTGGGCGCCTGTTTCAAACCATAAAGGGACTTGATCAGTTTGCACACAAGGGGAACACCGTTAGGAACAAGTACCTTAAAGCCCTCAGGCTGGTGGCAGTACAGGTCCAGACCAGGTTCCAGCTTAGCATTCAGAAATGCAGTCTTGATGTCCAGCTGCCGAACAAACATTTTTCGATGAGTGATGGCAGCAAGGAGCACCCTCAGACCTGCTTTAGAGGAGACGGGGGCATATACGTCATGAAAGTCCATCCCAGGACGCTGCAGAAAACCACGGACCACAAAACGTGCCTTAAAGCGCACAGAACCATCAACCCCAACTTTCTTCACAAATAACCACCTGCCAGACAGGATCCTCTGCTTAGGAGGCTGTGGAGTGAGTGCCCAAGTACCATGGGCATGTAGGGACACCATCTCATCCTTCATAGCAAGCAGCCACTGATCCCTGTCAGGGTTGGAAGGAAGCATGGCAGCTTTATAGGTTAGTTCAGTGGAGGTGGAAATGTATGCCCCCACGTACAAGCAGTTTACTTGTACATGAGCAGCAGGGGTATCAGCAATATCAGCAGTAACCGGTAGTATAGCCCCCAGTGCAGAACTACTGCCCGGTTGAACAAGGCCGGCATTCTTTGCCTCTATATCAACGAATCCTGGGTCGACCGGAACACCCCAGCCATACGCAGTATCGGAACCAGACCAGTGTTCAAGGTCATCACTCACACTTTCGGTGACGGCTACATCATCACATGGGCTTGACCCGGATAATCCACCAGGGTCGGCAGGAGGCGAAGGGAGAACCAACGCCTGCGAGCCATCCGAGGTGGCCGGAGGTTGGCGACTATTAGACAATGGACCTGTGACAGGCTCCACTATGACCTGAGGCTGTCTTAATCCTAGAGCTTCGCCGACGGAACGTGGCGCAGAGGAGGGCCTGGCGACCCCCTGAGATTCGGGTAAATCACTGTCTGAAGGAACTTCGGAATCCCGCCCGTCCAGTACCTTCACACGCAATGCAGCACCATCAGCCCCTGACCTGGGACGCAAAGTCATCCCATGACCAGGGCAGCGGTCGACAATTGGGGTTGGTAAAGGATCTAAGGCATTAACCGCAGACTCAGGCATGTGTCCGTTGATAGCGGCAGGGATGCGAGAAACATACGGAGACCCGTCATAAGGGGACAGCCCAGGTATGCAGTTATAGCTAAACTGTTCATATAAGAGTACATCACGACTCTCTACTACCTGGCGCAACTTAGGAACCCAAACAAAATAACCCTTACTCACCAGGGAATACCCAACCAGTCTACCAGATAACGCCCTTTCGTCTAGCTTGTTGCGTTTCTTCCCATTGACTAACGTGACGTAGCAAGGGCAACCAAACACACGCAACAACGACACATCAGGCACAACCCCAAAGAACAGCTCGTATGGAGTTCTGTCTCCCTGATTGGGCAGCCGATTACGTAGGTAACAAGCAGCTAGGAAGGCATAGGGCCAGAAAGACTTAGCTAGTTTAGACTCCAGGTGGATGCTCCTAGCTACAGACTGTAAGACCCCATTGTACCTCTCCACAGTTGCATTCTGCTGTGCAGTGTATGCCAACGATAACTCATGCACTGCACCAACCGATATCAGCCAATCCTCGAACCACTTAACTATAAACTCCTTAGCCCTGTCAGATCTCAGACACTTAAAGGAAAACCCATGCAGCTGATTCATCCATCTGAGGATGATAGTTTGAACTGCTAAGGGAGCTTCATCCCTGGACCTCAAGCACAATACCTCAGCATAGCCAGAGTATTGGTCTGTGAGGCACAGAATACAAAACTCCCCACGCAGACCCCTAATATGAACTGGTCCCATGATGTCCAAGTGAAGGCGTTGGAGAGGTGCACGGATCTTAGTGGTGCTTTCTTTAGGAAAAGGGAGACGTTTGCCCTTAGCCTTTTGACAAGCATCACTAGGGATCTTAGCCACTTTCTGCACCTGTTTGAGTGAGAGGGGTAAGTTCTTAACCATACCCTTCTTGACAAGTCTGCGCATGGCATCATAGCCGGGGTGACCCAGCCGCCTATGCCACAGCCATTCAGGAGTGGTAGGGATAACAACTCCACCGTCCTCATCAACATCAAGTGCAAAAACTGGGTAATGGTCAGCACTAATCAAACGGCCACTGGTGGTGCTACAAGGCCTACAGGTAAACTTGTAAACACCATCACTGGAGGCAGGGAAAGACCAGAGAACAGAAGAGCCCTGAGTGGCAGTGCAACTAAGACTATCAAAAGAAACCTTGCAGTGGTGAGAATGAGCCACAGCATTTACTGACAGGAGGTTCACCGGGCAGTGAGGTATGTAGAGAACATCGATTAGAGTGATCGATGTTGGTAACCAATCACTACATAACACAATGGATCCCATACCTGCTGACCGTTGAACCACTCCATCACCAAATCGAACTGCTGGCCCATGTTCAGAAGCATTATACACAGTGAACAAAGACATATCACCTGTGATAGACATTCCAGCTCCAGAGTCCACATGCCAGACACCCTCAGACAGGCTCGGGCTACACACATTAGAGAACTTCGTGGTGCAGGAGAATAGGACAGAGCGTACCTCCTATTTCCTGGGCATGGCAAACTCATCAATCTGAGCCTGCAAGGAGGACAACTGCTTACGAGTCAGCGTACCTGGAAGGGCCAAGGCAATGGGCACGGGTCCACTGCCCTGTACACCAGCCTTGGTCTTTCGCAGGTGCGGGTGCTTCGTCCAGCAGCGGTCCTCCGAGTGGGTCGTCTTGTGAGGGCAAGGTCCCCAAGCGCAATCCAGGTACCTCTTGGTAGACCCGGAACCCTGAGCACCAGGTCTCCGCCCACGCTGGAAAGCAGCATTGGCAGGGACTTGGGGAGTGTCCCGGGACCAACCAGGATGCCTGGAGTCCGACTTGGGGAGCGACACATTCAAGAAATCTAACGACCTATACTCTGCAAGACAGGTCCAGTAATCGACAGGCTTCGATAGGTACAGCAGCGTACCAAATTTGATTCGCAGGGAGTCGAAGCGAGGAAGACGAATACCCTGAACGATAGTGTTCATGGCATGACGCTGAGTCTGTGGATACCCAGCACTGCGGAGGTCAGTGCACAGACCGCGGACCATGCGAAAGAAATCATCCACACATTCAGAAGGGCTCATGGATGCACCTTGAAGCTCGATGAGCATGAAAGGGACACGAGCGGCAAGGGCATCTGACTGCTTCCTCCGGATATCGATCAAGATATCCCGAGGAGTGGCGAAATCCTGATACACCTTAACCATCGCATCCGTCATGTTAGCAAGCATCATGGTTAGACACATAAACTCCTGACGGTCAAGGGGCAGGGCACTAAAACCCAACAGTGCAGGATCTACACGAGACTCACCATGAGAGGCCGAAGTTCCAGCAGTAGGAGCAGGGGTCAGGGGTGCCAAAGACTTACGAACCTCCAGGAAATACTCAGCCGCAAGACCAGCGTCATACGCGCGCTGGTCATCTATGTTTCTGACATCAGGCAGGGACCGCGCAAAACTCACTACCAGCTCGAAATCAGGCCTAACAGGACAGAGAGGGCGAGGAACCTTCAACCACCGGTAACCCTTCAAATCAGCATTCCTACGCCCTACACCACCAAACGTAACCCCATGAGCAGGAGGATATCGAATCCCTTCCGGAACAGGCCCTAGAAATGACCGGCACTTGAGACCTAGCTCAGTGAATGCCATCACACGCCGAACACGACCCTTGAGATCAACATTGGCCTGAGTGGCCTTATAATCCAGCCTACCGTACAAGATGCCATCCAAAGATCCAAGCTCGGATTGAGCTCAGCGGACAAGACGGACGTCCCGCAGCTGTAGACTAGGAGGAGGTCCACCAGAGAGGAGATGCTCCCAAGAATCGCGAGACCGCGAAGTCAAGGTTGGAGGGGGTGGGATCGAAGGAGGAGGCAGATCCACAGGCGGTGGCGGAGGGGGCTCCGGCGAAGTGCCAGCAACAGATGTGCGGACAGCCGTGGCAGCAGCTTCTCGAGCACGAGTGTTGTAGCCAGGAAGGCCTCGCTCCATAGGGTTGGTGGTGGTGAAGGACGCAGAGCTTTGCAGCAAAGACGGCCTGGCCACCTCCGGGTTGACCGGTGGAAGAGGCGCAAGCAGAGGTGCATGCTGAGGCGCTGGCGTAGGTGCAGGCAGAGGCGCTGACTGAGGAGCAGGCTCATACACAGGCGAAACTGTAGAAGTCTCAAAGACTCGAGTAGCAGCAGTCGGAGTCACTCCACCGTAGTCGCCACTCGTAGCACTCTTCAAATCATCAGAGTCAGAACGGTTGAAGTCCTCCTCATCTTTAGTCAGGTAATCATCAGATTGGTGGCCACCCCAGAACTGGGCAGTTGGCGGCACAGGACCCGAAGAATACTGAATGGACTGTGTCTGGACACAGCAAAGATTCATTAGAACGTCCTCAACCTTAGGAGAGAGGCGTTGAACAGAAGGAGAAGGAATCGGAAAGATGGAGGAATAAATGGGGGGGGTAGCTTCCACGATGGCGGAAGGAGACTCCTCTCCGGCAGCAGAGGCCGCTGGCGCGCAATCATCAAGCCAATCAGTAGGAACCCTAAACTCCGGAGGAAGGATAAGGTCGCAGCCATTGCTAACGATGGTGCTGCGAATGCCGCGCGACCAAGAAACACCATTTTGTTCAGTGAGTTTCTCAAAGCCGGCAGCAGGCCCTCGCGTTCTAAGGAAGTGACATGACAGTTTCAATATCCCAACATTCGAACTTCTGATGTAACTTTCTCGCTGCTCATTTTCCTTCTTAGCATTCGCGTAGCGCATTCGCATTCTCCTGCGTCTGCTAACCGAATGATACCACCTGCTCTCTGTTCCATACAGTTTCGGTCAACTCTTCCCGAAACTGCAACCAAACAGGAGCTCATGCTTTCGCAGAGGCAATGCTGCTATCGAAGTCGCCGTCTACAACATCTGACGCGACTCGCAGCAACTTCTGTGGTCGCAGGGTGATAGACGGTTACTTTGACAGTCAGCTGCGCCTCTGGGCAGTCGGAAGCGTGGATTTCCGGACAGAATGCGTCTCTCCCTGGACTTCCCAACAGGGGGGGATGCGAAGCGCACATTCCTGGCGCATTCTTGAAGGTCGCTGCCTGGAGCGAAGGCTCCATGCAATCGAGAAACCTACTAACAACCACTTCCCTCCTCCATGCAGGTGCCCCAAACAGCTACCTGCTTTTTTGAACAAGAAAGACGTGTACCGCCCAGGATTTCGAGAAGCCGGCAATAATAATAAGAAGGAATGCGTGAAGATTTTCAGTCGCGAAGTGTTGCGCGAAATCTCCCATGACCCCCAAACTTTGACTCTCGTCCCTGATTCTGCTTGTTTCCCTTCCTTGGCCTATGCGCCTGCTTGTGATCCTACTCGAACCTTCGATCCGCTAGTGCTGAATCACGACGACAGTGCTGATTACCACCCTGATTACAAAGCTATTGGAACCATGAACGACTACGGGAAAGCCGTTATGCATGGGATGAGTGGCCTGCACAAAGCCGTACGTGAGTGCTACCCATCCCGAAAACTCGATCATGCGCGATACATAGGCACAGGCGAGAGATATGATAGATCTAGGGCGCATTATAATTATCACACCTCTCCTTGCCGAAATGCACCCCTGACCTCCTCCTGCTGTCCTCAATGCTGGGCTCCCCCTACCCAATCCCGCTCGAAAGAGCTCTGCCGAGAGGCATCCCCGACACCTTCCCACTGCAAGCAGTGCTGGTATCACCCTACCCAATCATACTGGAAACAGTGTAGATTACCCAAACCTTGCTCGAAAGAGCTCTGCCGAGAGGCATCCCCGACACCTTCCCACTGTAAGCAGTGCTGGTATCACCCTACCCAATCCCACTGGAAACAGTGTAGATTACCCAAACCTTGCTCGAAAGAGCTCTGCCGAGTGGCACCCCCGACACCTTCCCACTGTAAGCAGTGCTGGTATCACCCTAGTGCTGGTATCACCCTACTGGGAACAGTGTAGATTACCCAAACCTTGCTCGAAAGAGCTCTGCCGAGAGGCACCCCCGACACCTTCCCACTGTAAGCAGTGCTGGTATCACCCTACCCAATCCCACTGGAAACAGTGTAGATTACCCAAACCTTGCTCGAAAGAGCTCTGCCGAGAGGCATCCCTGACACCTTCCCACTGTAAGCAGTGCTGGTATCACCCTACCCAATCACATTGGAAACAATGCCGATGCCGATTAACACCCCCTCGAACCCTTGGATCCAATATATTAAGCTTACTCCAATCCAACTTGCAACAATGCTGGGTTACAGGTCCTTGGCTTCTTCAGCACCTATCCAAGACGCAACAACAAAGCACCTCCAGACACACCCTGGTCACTGGCCCACCAACGCGCTGGCTATCATGGCTGGACGACCATTTGATATTATGTAGTGCTATGTCTGCTGCCCTTCTCTTGATTTCTGTATCCTGGGTGGACCAAAAAGTTATAAGAATTCTATATTTACCTCTAGGGAGAACTAATACTGCCCCAACCTGGCCTACTCTCCCTTGCGATATCCTTACCCGCGCTTATGCTACCTTTATTGAAATCTTGGCAGACCAAATAGTTCTTAGAAGCATCTCAGCCCATTTTGGTGTATATATGAGACCCAGCGTGGGACCTCAAATTGTAACTGAGGGCACTACCCCCCAGTACCACACCACTATTATAGCCGGTAACTTGACCTTGCTCCGGGATACGCGGATCTGGTGGCTCCTTTGGATCATTCCTACATGGCTACACGGGATGGCTTTCTGGATTTGTTCTTAGCACACAAAAATTAAAGAACGTTTCCTCGCCCCCACTTGTATTAAGGACAGACTTATTCAAAATTACGCATTCAATGCCTTACTCCAGCCCCCCCTAGGACCCGACATGTAGGGGAGGAAAGCGCCCCCCCCCCTCAGCAAGGCCGGTCCACAATCCCGGCCCTAAGCACTATCCTACCATACATTGAGAAACAAATTTCAAGCCACTGCCAAGTGCACGCCATCAATGCCTACCTAGGTGGACCACATGTCAATGCAGGGGAAATTTTCAAATTTGGGGAGAGACACCACCAAATACTCAAAGCAACCCATAGCGACCTGGGTGTTAGGCCGCTCCACTTCACCTCAACGAGAAATTTTTCTAATTTGCTGATGCAGGCCTACATGCACACTGAATGCCCCCAGATGGGCATACTCCACCAAACTGCACAACCCGATAATAACCCTGAACACACCAATCCCCACAACCTTTCCTCTGATGAATACTACAACTTTGGGATCCTACCTGGTAGCAGCAAAAAACAAATCCTCGAACGTCTACAAGGACACAATAAATGTATCTTGCACTTTACCACCCCCCTCCCAGCCGCATATGGACATGCCGGCTGTCTCAAACAATATCATAACACCTGGTACTGGATAGACTCAGAAAACCTCTCGCCAATCCCCTTGGACTCCACATCGGGCGCCTGGCAGGCCATATATGGGCAAATCCTCATCCTTAAAGATGGGAGCGCAGACATGAGGTTTTTTGGACCCCCAACTCCAGCTTGGAAATGTTTCGGCTGTTACCAAAGATACAACCCCTCCAAACCCAATGCCTACGCTAACCAACATGGAATATACCATGATGGAGGACGCCAGCTCACCCCAACGCACCTCCCCCAAAACACACGAATGGACTGCGACATGGGAGATGTTGCCTTAGACCCACCCCGGCCCTGAGTGCTATCCTACCATACATTGAGAAACAAATTCGATGCCACTGCCAAGTGCACGCCATCAATGCCTATCTCGGTGGACCATTTGTCGACACAGAAAAAATATTCAAATTTGGGGAGAGACATCACCGGATACTCAAGGCAACCCGTAATGACCTGTGTATTTGGCCGAACCACTTCATCCCTCGCAGGGGGAATTTTACTAATATGCTGATGCAGGCCTGCATGCACACCGAATGCCCCCCAGATGGGAATACTTCACCGAATCGTACAACCTGATTATAATCCGGAACACCCAAACCCGCACGACCTTATCCCTGATGAATCCTACAACTTTGGGATCCTACCTAGCAGTAGCAAAGACCAAATCCTCCAACGTCTGCAAGGACACAGTAAATGTATCTTGCACTTTACCACCCCCCTCCCAATCGCCTATAAACATGCTGGTTGTCTAAAAAAATACCATAACATCTGGTATTGGATAGACTCAGAAAACCTCTCGCCAATCCCCTTGGACTCCACACCGGGAGCCTGGCCCTATATGGGAACATCTCCATCCTTAAAAAAGAGAGCGCAGACATGAGATTTTTGGACCCCCAATACCATCTTGACGTTGCGACGATGGATACTTTAGACACATCCCCTACTACAACTCCTACAAAACCCATGCCTTCACAACCCAACATGGAAGATACCATGATGAAGGACGCCAGCCCGCCCGATCACACATCCCCCCCCAACACGCAAATGGATTGCGATACAGGAGATGCTGCCCCTTCAACTGTCACCAACCTGAAAAAACGTGGTACCACAGAGCACCCCCCCACCACAAAAAATATCAGGCACCCCAACAAGCATCTGAAACACTCGCAAAACCTGGGCTCCAACATTAAACTCAAACAAACACCAATCCACAACTTTTTCCCCCCCACCCCTACCACCACCAATTCCAAGGGAGCCCCCCCCCCCCAACAGGCTAAGAAGCTCAAACAAACATGCTTTAAACCAACCATTCCTTTTACCCCTAAGGATAATGGACCTGCCCAACAACCCACCCACCATGCCCAGTCACCCAAAGACTACTACATGGATAACATACATTTTCTACTCTTCAACTGCAGAGGGCTGAGGAGCTCCTGGGAGCTAATTCTCAATCACATCCTAGACCACAAACCTGATGTGGCTATTCTTACAGAAACCAAACTGCTCTCCTGCCTCTCCTTCATCCAATTCATCAAGAAGGAACTCCCCCAATACTCCCTTCACCACAGTAGTGTGGCCAAAAACCCCGGACACAACACACGTTTCAAGGAGGTGTCAGAATCCCACCACAAGCAATTAAGGCCCCCGAGTCCACCATGAAGTCAAGCAGACCTGGCTGGTTTCCTGGTGCACATCACTTCGGCTCAACCACCCCCACTCCTACACCCATCTCGCGTCTACATGCCCCATGACCAACCCCGCAACGGCAAGAGCCGCCTATACATACATGTGACTCATCACCAAAGCCCAATCACAACCACACTCTGTGAGGGGATTGGCATGCAACCCTCTTTCCCTCAGATAGATCTACTCACGCCATTCCCACACAACCACACACATATCTATGTGCTCCCTCAAACTCAACCTCACCCCCCACCACACCCTTCCACTAGAGCACCCACCTTCCATTGCTACCAGGAAAGGCAAGCCCCTCGAGCCCACACGCAAATCTATGCATCCTCATCTCCCCTTGTGCCCCAACCCCCTCCCCCCCCCATATTGTGAAGACCAGGAGGTCGGAGGGATCACCAGACCATATGTCCCTTCCCCAATTATCCCCCCTATTTACCTTCCCATACCCCTGACCGTTTGACTCACACAGCCCCCGCCCAGCCGTCCTAGACCCCAACAACTAGTCACCCCCGTCAGCAAGGGCCTCCATGAACTCCACTAGAAAAGGCCATCGAAGAAAAACGCCACACTACATTACTTCCTGGAACACACCCAAAACCATGAGGGACGGTGGACCAGGCCACACACCTTCAAGGAGACAATTCCCTCCCATCCCAATCCATCCAGTCAACACACACTCTCCTTTGAAAAAGGATAGAACTAGACATTCAAGAAACCAGATTTTTGGAAAACCTATAGGATGGCCCTCACCACTATGTTTGAAACTGCCTACCAGGACCAAATCCCAGGGCACTTCCTTGACAGAAGAAGGAGCAAAAGCCCACTGCCAAATCACCCTACATATCCAACAACTTAAGACGTACAGGAAACTTCCTTAACCACGACCCAACTCTACCACACCGCCCATTCACTATCCTAGAAACATGACCGAAACCATCATACACCTCACCCATATCAAGCTTGCCTCAGGACAATGCCTCACTCTTGGCCTGCAATCAATATATCCTCGCTGGGCCCTCCCTGCCCTCCGGAGAATTCTACAAACAAGCAGACAAACAGCTTACCGCCACTGGCAAGCCAGCCTTCTGACCCAACTATCCACAAACCTAACAAGACACACAGAAAATCTTCAAACCTTGATAATCCGGACGTAACCACAGACCTCAAAGACCCCCCCAACTGGCCAACACCAAAAGTCATAAGAACCTCGGGCAATCTTGGGGGAGCACAGGAGACACTGATGGCCCCCCTCACACAGTGCACCGGCAAATACACTACCCCAGGACAGCCAGACCGCCCCCACCCCGCCATGGGCCTCCCTGCTAGACACATTCTCCCTAGAAACCAAGGCCCAAACCCCACCAACACTGTCCAACCCTCCTACCCTACCTCATGGCATTCTCTAATTACCAAAAATGCAATTCAACAGTAGCAAAAAGGCAAACAGGCTGGCCCGACGGAATCCCCAATGAAATACTAACCGCCTCCCCTGGTCTTGTCAACACACCATACATAAAATGTTTGGGATTATGTGGATACCGGCTACACCCCCATTTGCTGGAAGACTCCAACACCATCCATGCTTTACAAGAAAGGAGACCCAACCCAAGCCAACCACTCAGAACCTATTGGCTTCAACAACACGATGGGTGGTAAATGGTGGACTAACCGTGGTTACAACAGTGATGTCCAAATCTTGGACCAATACCAATGTCCTCAGAGTGACTCCCAGAGGGATTTCAGACAGAACAGAAGCACCCATAGACGCTCACCCACCTCCTACATGACATCGGGAGCGGCCCCACTCAAAAAGAGACATGTTTGCTGCCTACTGACCTTCTCATATGCATTTAATAGGTGTGTGGCCCATGACAAGCTTGTCCAAAATGTACGAGCCCTGGAATCCCGGTTGGGTAGCGGTTAGGATGTCATTGAAACAGTGTAAGGAATTTACAACGGGGCGCTACTACCACCATGACCTCAACAACACTCAAGGCAAACCAATTCAA
>JACBWV010000511.1:0-37026 GCA_013435795.1 Chlamydomonas sp. ICE-L
AACAACAAACCAACAAACAAAACTAAAAGCCAGCAGACCAAGCTGACCTTCACCGCTAGGTGCCACTTGCATGTGGTTTGATGCGTTTGTGCTGTGGTGTTGTGCGTGTTGCATGCGTGTCTGTTGCTGTGTGTGTGTGTGCGTTTGCACGAGTGCTTTGTTGTGATGTTTGGTGTGCTTTGCATGCATGTGGCTGTGTGTGTCGCGTTTGCATTGTGTGTGGCTTGTGGCGTGTGGGGTGCATGGTGGTTGCTGGTGTTTGTGTGGTTGCACGCGTGTGGCGTTTTTGTGTGCTTTGCATGCATGTTGCTGTGGTTGATGCGTTGAATGCGTTTGTTGGCTGTGTGTGTGTGAGTTTGCATGCGTGTTATGATGTGGTGGTGTGCGTTTGATGCGTGTGGGTTTGGTGTTGCATTTGCAAGCATGTGGCCTGTGTGTGTGCGTAGCATGGCGTGTGGCCTGTGTGGTGTGCGTGCATGCGTGAGGGTGGTGTGCTTTTGCATGGTTGTGGGTATGTTTGTGTGTGCACTTTGAATGCATGTTGGCTGTGTGTTGTGCGTTGCATGCATTGGCGTGGGGTGTGCGTTGATGCATGCATGTTGACTGTGGGTGGTGTGTTGTTTTCGGGCATGCGTGTGGCTGTGTGTGTGTGCCATTTGCATGCGTGTGGTGTGTGTGTGTGCGTTTGCATGCGTGTGGCTGTTTGTGTGTGCATTTGCATGCATGTGGCAGTTCTGAGTGTGCTTTTGACATGCCTGTGCTGGTGTGTGTCGTTTGGCATGCATTCATGTGGCTGTGTGTGTGTGTGTGTGCGTTTGCATGCGTGTGGCTGTGTATTGTTGCGTTTGCATGTTTGTGGCCTTGTGTGTGTGTGCGTTCTGCATGCGCTGATGCTTGGTTGTGCATTGCAATGCATGGCGGTGGTGTGCGTTTGCCATCGTGTGGCTGTGTGGTTGCGTTTTCATGTGTTTGGTGTGTGTGTGTGCATTTGCATGCATGCATGTGGCTGTGTGGTGTTGCGTGTGCGTTTGCATGCGTGGTGGTGTGTGCTGTGTTGGTTGGCTGGGGTGTGGATTGTGTGTTTGTGCGTTTGCATTGCTTTGTGTGGCTGTGGTGTGTGCACTTTGATGCCCTGTGGCTGCTGTGTCGTCGTGAGTTTGCATGCGTGTTGTGGCTGGGTGTCGTTCGTTGCATGGTGTGGCTGGTGTGTGTGTCGTGTGGTGCGTTGTGGCTGTGTGGGTGTGACCTTTTGCATGCATGCGGCTGTGGGTGCGCGTTTGCTATGCGTTGTGGCTGTTGTGTGTGTGCGTTTGATAATGTGGCTGTGTGTGTGGTGCTGTGTAGTGTGCGTTTTTGCATGCGTGTGCTGTGTGGTGTGCGTTTGCATGAGTGCCGTGGCTTTGTGTGTGGGCGTTTGCTGCGTTGGGAGTGTGTCTGGATGTGTTACGTTGCATGCGTTTGGCTGTGATGTGCTGAGTTGCATGAATGTGGATGTGTGTGTTAGCGTTTGCATTTGGTTGGGTGTTGTGTGTGTGTGTCGGTTTGAATGCTGGGCGTGTGAGTTTGTGTGCATTTGAATGCGTTCTTGGCTGCTTGTGTGTGGCGTTTGAATGAGTTGTGGTGTGTGTGTGGCGTTGATTGCTTGTGGATGTGGTGTGTGCGAGGAATTATGTGGCGGTTGGTGTGAGTTGAATCGGTTGTCGGCTGTAGTGTGTGGGTTTGCATCGCATGTGGATGTGTGTGTAGTTTGTGTGCGTTGATGCTTGTGGATGTGTGTGTGGTGCGGTTTGCATGATGGGCTGTTGTGTGGTGTTGTGTGTGCGTTTGCATGCGGTGGCGTGGTGTGTGCGTTTGCATGGTTTCTTTGTGTGTGCGTGTGTTTTTGGCATGCGTGTGGTTGTGTGTGTTGTGCATTGCATGGGTGGATGTTTGGTGTGCGTTTGCTGCAGTTGGGCGTGGTGTGCATTTGCATGCATTTGTCGGCAGTGTGTGCTGTTTGCGTTTGCATGCATGTGGATGTTGTGTGTGTGCTTTTTGCATTGCTGCATGTGGCTGTGTGTGTTGTGTGTGCTTATTCATGGTGTGGTGTTGTGCTGTGCGTTTGCAGCGCGCCGTGTGGCTGTGTGTGTTTGTGGCGTTGATGGTGTGTTGCGTGTGTATGTTTTGTGCTGCATTTTGCATTTGCATGCGTGTTTGTGTGGCTGTGGTGTGTCTTTGCCCATGCATCGTGGCTTGTGTGTGTGTGCGTTTTGCATGCCTGTGGCTTGTTTGTGTGTGTGTGCGTTTGCATGCATGATGTGGAGCTGTGGGTGTGGTGTGTGTTTGCATGGTGTGGGCTGCTGTGTGTGGAGCATTTGCATGGTGGGCGTGTTTGTGTGTGCGTTTGCATGCGTGTGGCTGTGTGTGTGCCTTTGCAGCAGTGGCAGGCATGTGTGTGTGTGTGCGTTTTGAATGCATTGTGGTGGGTTTGTTTGCGTTTGCATGAATGATGTGGCTGTGGTGTGATGGTGTGCGTTTTGCATGAGTGTTGTGTTTGTGTGTGGCTATTGCACTGGTGTTGGTTTGTGTTGTGCGCGTTGAATGCGTTTGTGGCTGTGTGTGTGTGCATTTGACTGCATGTGCGTGTGTGTGGCGTTTGCATGCTGTGGTGCTGTGTGTGTGCGTTTGATGGTGTGGCTGTGTGTGTGTGCGAATTTGCATGCAGCACTGTTGGATGCCTGCGTGGTGTGCGTGTGCGCTTTGAATGCGTTGTGATGTTTGTGTTTGTCAGTTGAATCGGCCTGTTGTGGAGTTCCTTGTGTGCGTTTGCATGCTTGTGGCTGGTGTGTGTGCCTTTGCATGCATGTGCGGCCAGTGTTGCGTTTGAATGAAGTGTCGTGTGTGAGGATTGCATGAGTGTGGATGGTATGTGTGTGGCGTTGTTTGGGAAGAGTGTGGATTTGTGTATGTGTGAGTTTGCATGAGTGTGGGATGTGGTGTGTGCGTTGAATGAGTATGGTGGCTTTGTTGTGTGTGCGTTTGCATGAGTTGGTTGTGGCTGTTGTGTGTGTGAGTTTGAATGAGTGTGGATGTTGTGTGTGAGTTGTGAATGATGTGGTGGAGTGTAGTGTGTGAGTTTGATTGTGGGTTGGGCTGTGTGGTGTGTGTGTGAGTTGAATGAGTTTGTGGATGTGTGGTGTGTGTGAATTGCATGGCTTTGGTTGGGGATGTGTTGTGTGTGCGTTTGCATGCGTGTGGACTGTTGGTGTGAGTTTGAATGCTGTGTTGGCTGTGTGGTTGTTGTGTGATGGCATGAATGTTGGTGTGTATAATTGTGTGCGTTTGATGGTGTGGAGTGTGTGTGTGTGCGTGAATGCATGTGGATGTGTGTGTGTGTGTGTGGTTTGATAAGCGTGGTGGGATGGTGTGTGTGTGTGCGTTGCATGAATGTGGCTGTGTGTGTGTGCCTGTGTTGCGTTGCATGCGTGTGGATGGGTGTGTGCGTTTGAATGCGTTGGACTTGTGTGTGGTGTTTTGCATGCGTGTGTGGCGTGTGTGGGCATGTGCAGGGCGTTGTGGCTGTGTTTTTTGTGTGAGTTTGCATGCGTGGGCTGTGTGTGTGATTTGATTGCACTTGTGGCAGTGTGTGTGTGCGCGTTGCAGACAGTGGCTGTGTGTGTGTGAGTTTGCATGATGCATGGTGGCTGTGGGGTGTGGGTGTGTGTGCTTATGCTGAGTTAGTGGCGATGTGGGTGTGCGTTTGCATCGTGTGGAAATGTGTGTGTGGCGTTTGCGTGCGTGTGGATGTGTGGGTGTGTGTGTGCGTTGCATTGCCATTGTGGCAGCTATGTGTGTGTGTGCGTTTGCATGCGTGTGGCTGTGTGTGTGTGCGTTTGCACTGTGTGTGGGTGTGTGTGTGTGAATTGCATGCATGCATGTGGCTGTGTGTGTGGTGGTGCGTTTGCATGCGTGTGGCGTGTGTGTGTGCGTTTGCATGCGTGTGGCTGTGTGTGTGTGCTTTGCATGGTGTGGATGTGTGTGTGTGCCTTGCAGGCATGTGGTTGTGGTGGGCGTTTGCAGGAGTGTGGCTGTGTGTGGGTGCGTTTGATTGCGTTGTGGGCGTTGTTTGTGTGCGTTGGCATGACATGATGGATGTTTGTGTGTGTGTGTGTGTGGGTTGCATGCGTTGGGCTTGGGTGTGTCGTTGCGTTTGCATGAGTGTGGCTTGTGTGTGTGCGTTTGCATGCGTGCTGCTTGTGCGTGTGTGTGAGTTTGATGCGTGGTTTTGTGTGGCTGTGGGTGCGTTTGATGAATTGGCTGTGTGGTTGGGCGTTTGCATGTGTGTGGCGTGTGTGTGTGTCGTGTGGCGTTGAATCGTGTGGTGTGTGTGTGTTGTGCATTTGCATGCGTGTGGGATGTGTGCCGTGGGCGTGGCATGAGTGTGTGGCTGTGTGGTGGCGTTTGAGCGTTGTGGCTGTGTGTGTGGAGATGGCAGGAATGTGGGCTGGTGTGGCGTTTGCATGCGTGTGGCTGTGAATGTGTGTGCGTTTGCAGATGTGGCTGGTTGTGTGTGTGTGGTGCGTTCGATGGCTGGTGTGCTGTGTGTGTGCGTTTGAATGCGGTGTGGCTGTGTATGTGGGCGTGGCATGAGGTGTGGAATGTGTGTGTGGCGTTTGTGTGGTTGCAAGGTCTGTGGTGGTTGTGTGTGTGCATTTGCATGATGTGGTGTGGTGTGTGCGTTTGCATGTGTTGGGCTGGTGTGTGTGGTTTGCATGTGGTGGCTGTGTGTTGTGCTTGCATGCATGCAGGTGGGGTGGGTGTGTGTGCGTGTGCGTTGCATGCGGGTGGTGTGTGTGTGTGCGTTTGCCCCAAATTTGGCCGGGGTTGTGGCTGTGTGGTGTGGCGTTTGCATGCGTGTGGTGTGTGAGAGTGCCTTGCATGACATGTGCTGTGTGGTGTGGTTGCATGCGTTGTGCGGTGTGTTGCGTTTGCATGCGTGTTGTGGCTGTGTGTCGGGTGTGCGTTGCCATGCATGTGCTGTGTAGTGTGTGGTGTGTGGTGCGTTGCATGCGTGTGGATGTGTGTGTGTGGTTTGCATGGTGGGCTGGAGTGTGTGCAGTTTGCATGCGTGTGGCTGTGTGTGTGTGCGTTTGCATGCGTGTGGCTGTGTGTGTGTGCGTTTGCATGCGTGTGGGCTGTGTGTGGTCTTTTTTTTGGCGTTGCATGTGTGGGCTGTGTGTGTGTGTGTGCGTTTGCATGCGTGTGGCTGTGTGTGTGTGTGCATTTGCATGCGTGTGGCTGTGTGTGTGTGCGTTTGCATGCGTGTGGCTGTGTGTGTGTGCGTTTGCATGCGTGTGGCTGTGTGTGTGTGCGTTTGCATGCGTGTGGCTGTGTGTGTGCGTTTGCATGCATGTGGCTTGTGTGTGTGTGCGTTTGCATGCATGTGGACTTGTTTGTGCTGAGTTGCATGACGTGGTCGTGTGTGGTGTGCGTTTTGCATGCGTGTGCTTGTGGTGTGTGCATTTGAATGCGGGTGGCTGTGTTGGGGTGTGGCATGCGTGTGGCTGTGGTGTTTGCAGTTTGCATGCGTGTGGTTGGCGTGTGGTGTGCGTTTGAATGAGTGTGGCTGTGTTTTTGTGTGAGTTGAATGAGGTGGTGTGCTGTGTGTGCGTTTGCATGAATGTGGGGGGACTGCTTGTGTGTGTGCGTTTGAATGCGTGTTTGCTGTGGTGCTGTGTGAGTTCTCGGCATGAATGTGGATGTGGGGTTTGCAGTTTGATGCGTGTGGATGTGTGTTAGTGCGTGTGCATGAATGTGGCTTGTGTGTGTGTGAGTTTGAATGAGTGGGCCTGTGTGTGTGCTATGTGAGTTTGAAGAATGTGGATGGCTGTGTGTGTGTGTGTCATGCGGGTGGATGTGGGTGGGTGGTAGTTTGAATGCGAACACTGTGGCTGTAGTGGTGTGCGTTTGCATTGCGTGTGGCTGTGTGTCTGTGTGAGTTGATGCGTTGTGGTGAGTGTGTGCGTTTGCATGCGTGTGGCTGTGTGTGTGTGTGCGTTTGCATGCGTGTGGCTGGTGTGTGCGTTTGCATGCATGTGGTGCTGTGTCTGTGCGTTTGCATGTGTGTGGCTGTGTGTGTGTGTGTTTGCATGCATGTGGCTGTGTGTGTGCGTTTGCATGCGTGTGGCTGTGTGTGTGTGCGTTTGCATGCATGTGGCTGTTTGTGTGCGTTTGCATGTGTGTGTCTGTGTGTGTGTGAGTTTGCATGCGTGTGGCTGTGTGTGTGTTCACAACCAAGATAAATGCGGGATCTGCAAATAAATGTACCACCACAGCTCTGACTCAGTGAAATAACATGCATACGGCAATGCTAATAAGTAAATAAATAAATACATAAATAAATATGGGATAAATAAATACATAAATGAATATGAGATAAATAAATACATAAATAAATATGAGATACATAAATACATAAATAGATATGAGATAAATAAATACATAAATAAACAAATAAGTAATACACATTATTAAGAGGCGTGAGGTTGAGGGGGCCAGCCCGTTTGCTTTCACTGGGGCCAACCACCAATACGGCAATGCTAATATTACATATGCAGGCACCAACTCAAGGTCTTGTGCCTTGCAGGGCTGCTCAACCCAACCCACCTGACCTAAACCCGTAGGTGCACTATGCGTGTGTGCATTTGCATGTGTGTGGCTGTGTGTGTGTGTGTTCGCACCCAAGACAACTGTGGGACCTGAATATGAATGTACCACCACAGTACTGACGCAGTTAACTACCATGCATACGGCAATGCTGATAAATAAATAAATACAAACGTACATAAATAAATAAATATCTCGAGATATGAGATAAATAAATTAATATATACATAAATAGTACGCCTTATTACGAGGCCTCAGGTTGAGGGGGCCAGCCCATTTGCTTTCACTGGGGCCAACCACCAATACAGTAATGCTAATATTACGTATGCAGACACCAACTATAGGTCAGGTGGCTTGCAGTGTTGCCCAACCCAACCAAGGTTACGGGGTCCACAGGTTACGGGGAACAAAAGTACGGGTAGTACGAGGATACAAGAATTAGTACGCCTTGCCTCGGTGTTTTTGGTCGGTATTTAGTTTGGCTTACGTTGCTTCGGTAGTTTGGTTGTGCGTTCAATCAATGGATGGATGAACTGACGGCTTGCTTGCCTTCATTCCTGCTAATGGGGATAACTCTGCAATTCTGCGAAGAGAGAGAGAGAGAGAGAGAGAGAGAGAGAGAGAGAGAGAGAGAGAGAGAGAGAGAGGGGGGGGAGAGAGAGGATACGTTACATAACTCAGCAAATCACTGCCGAGACAGGACAGCTGCACAGCCTGCCGACCATCCAATTTTTGAACAGGAAGCACGAGGGTTTTGGAGGCAACCCCACAAAACTGAAAAACAAACTAGGTCAGTTCCAAAAGAGCAAACAGACTGAAGCACTGAAAATAATTGTAATTAGAGAGAGAGGATACGTTACATAACTCAGCAAATCACTGCCGAGACAGGAAAGGAGCACAGCCTGACGACCATCCATTTTTTTAACAGTAAGCACGAGGGTTTTGAAGGCCCCCCCACAAACTTGAAAAACAAACTAGATCAAGTCCAAAAGAGGAAACAAACTAGAGGCAAAAAGGAGAGCAACTGCTAAGGTAGTTGCGCTCTGCAATTCTCCAGAGGCAGATGCGCTCTGCGATTCTACTAAGGTCGTTGCGCTCTGCAATTCTGAGCTAAAGGTTACTTGCTTTTCAAAATCGAAGTTTGGTAGCATATAGTAAAGCAGTACTGCAGTAGAAAGAAAGATTACAAGGGGCTCATGTCCTAGCAGTGAAACAACACCGCCCTAAAGTCGGACTCGAGAAACCACCCGCCGTCTTCCGGCAGCGGGGCTCGAACACCGGTGGCCGAAGCCGTAACTCTGCAAAAGAAAGATTACAATGGGCACTTATCCTGGCAGTGGAAACACCACCGCCCCCGAGGGAACGGACTCCGAGCCCACTGTCTTCCGGCAGTGGGACTCGAACATCTCCCGAAACTCTGCAGTTCAGAACTGGAGAGACCATATTTTTCCAATTTGGGGGTGTTTATTCGGAAGGTTAGCATTACCGAGAAAACAAGACAGCGGGAGGTCGCAGGCTCAAGTCGAGTCTCGGAGTGGAATGTCTGTTTTGACTAACCCCTGCCACCTCAGCACCAGAGGTGTGTAGTCTCGACCGGTGACCGTACACAACTAAAATCCGTACCGTACTCGTTTTACTGAGAAACGAGTACGTGTACGGTCCGTACTCACGACACTCTTGCATAGTCAGTTCCATAATACGAAGTGGTACAACTTTTTGCTGCCTTCGAATTTGACGTGATCAGCGTACCACTGAAATTTGCGGCCATGCTTTCAGGTTGGCCGGGTGCTCGTTGATGGCCCCATGCTGGTTCTAATTGAAAACAGACCTTGACCTGACAAATCCATGGCTGTGGGCGTCTGAGAATCTGCGAAATTGATGGGACTATTCGATCTATAAGATTGCAGCGCTGGCGCTTATCTCCACGTGGGTAACCCCGATGCGCCCTCCACGTCATCAGCTTTTTTTAATTTTGGGTAGCGATGGGTACAGTGACACCTTGATTTTGAGTGTGTGTGTACAAATGGGACCAGCGAAGTACCTGTTGTCGACTGTTTCCGATTGGTTGAGGACGGTTATGGTCCCGCGTGACCCTCATTGGAACAGTTGAAAACCAGGCTGTCTGGACGACCGTGGTCGACCATGAGGGACCAGGCCCAAAACCGTACGTCGTACGGGTTTTAGGTGCGTACGGCACAACCCTGCCCCTGGCTGGCTATTCATCTCCGTGACTCACATGCATTTCAGTATTTCAGTATTAAAAACACAGTCCGAACGACCTCAACTCGAAGCGTTCAGCAATGGCATTTATTCCCATGGGTAAGTCCCTTCTGCACCACGCCACCACGATCACCTGCCACCCAGCATCCCTCTGTCCCATCCCAATTTCAGTTCTTCAGTCCCCTGCCCCTCGAAACCTTGTGCGCCACCATCGCTTGCCTGTTGCCCAATCTATTGGCTCCTCGTTCCACGTTCCGAACGCGGTCCCCTGTCTCACGACCCTATGTGCGTAACGTTCCCCTGATCCTCGACCCCTTGCGCCGTTGTGCGCAACGTTCCCCTGTTCCTCACAGCTAATTTTGGGTGTCTACGACACCATTTCATCTGGCTTGGAAGGGCGCAGTATGGGTGAGAGGGGTGCCGCAGGGGTACAGAGAAGAGTGCCGAAGACTATCTAAATTTGCAGTGCAGTCGAGGCCTCGACCCCTTGTGCTTGCCGTCCCCCAGTCCCTCGAACCCGTGTGCGTAACGATCTCCTGTGAGCGAGGAGCGAAGTTAGCTACGTATCGCTGCCCGCATCTTTGGAGTAGCGAGGTATCTCATCTAGATATAGTACGACACATCGGATACCTCCTCCTCCAGGCTCCGAGAGGTATCAGATTTGTCGTACTAGACCTGGCTACGACAGAATCCACCAGCGGCTATTACAGACTCTATTTACTAGCGGCCACTGCAAACTCTACTTCTGGCCACTACAGACTCTACCCGCACAATGGTCGTGTTTAGGTCGAGCTCAGGTCGTTTCGTCAGGGAAAAACAGTTGCGGACGAGCGAGAGAGATGAAGAGTGGAGTGAAGGGAAATTACCCCCCACCCCCACCCCACCCCACACACACCCTCAGACCCACACACCACTCTCCCTTGCAGGCTCCTTTAAGTCACTTTCAGCAGAAATTAAGATCCAGAACGGAACATCGATTGAGTTCAAGTCGGAGTTGGATGCTTTCGCTGCTGTGTGCCATCGGTACGACTATTCCTATGTACAAGTACTGCTGACTTGCTGTGTACGAGTATTACTGCACACAAGTATTGCTGAGTATCATGGTAGTTCTTTCTTCCCTAAATGGCCCTACGAGGCTATGAAAGCTTTTCAAAGCTATACAAATCATTAAAACGCTGTCCCTGGAGGAGGTCTAAAACCATAAAGCTAGGAACAATCCACTTTCAGATTTGAAATAAAAAGCCCTGGCCCCCAGCGTCGAAGCAACTTTGCATCCTTCGTTTTGTTGTTGGGGGTTTGGTGCAACAAATCTCCGTGCAAGGAATTGAGAGAGTTGAGACGTTGTCAGGTTACGAATCATGGGCTTAGACTCAGATAGCATTAGAAGGGGGGGGGGGGGGGGGGGGGGGGGGGGGGGGAAGTACAACTACTAGCGTTTGTTGTGACAAGCTACATAAAAGAATGCTTGCTTCTAATTTGGGTCCTAGGAGACCTAGGAGACTAAAGCATGGGGGGGGGGGGGGGGGGGGGGGGGGGGAGCAACATGCAAGAGGGCATCCGGAGGGGCACGATTGCAGATCTTGCATGTGTAGGGCAAGGTAATTCAAAGCGCGCGCTTTTGCGCTTTTGAGCGCTGACTTTTTGACCCCCTCTGCGCTTTAAGCGCAGTTTTTGCAACCCCTTGTGGGCGCTGCAAGCAATTTTTGCGCTTTTTGCACTACAAAGCGCAGTTTTTTTGTTTTCAAGTGCGCCAATTTGGCCATTTGAAGTACCCTGGTGTAGGGGCAAGTTCCGGGTGCAAAACAAAAGGGGTATTTAGAGGAGCGCGGCGGGAGGGATCGAACATAGGAAAGGGCAGTGTGAGGTCACAATTGCAGATCATGGAGCAAGCGTGTGGACCAGGGATATTTTTTTCGGAATACATTCCGATCGGAATATGAGACCCCTTTTGGGCCGAAATTGTCGGAATAAGAAACCTAAAAAAAAAGTTTTTTTTTACTGAAATTGACAAAAAATGACCCAAATCGACCCAAATCAGAATGAGGATCCTGTTTTGGGAGGAAAATAGGGAGGAAGAAGATAAATAGGAATACGATTTCCTCTTTCTGATTTGAAAAACATATCCCTGGTGTGGACAGGGTTGCAGGTACGTACCTTTGGCCAGGATGGCGATGAGCAGCTTCAACATATTGACTGATCTGGGCGCGAAATAGTCGACGGGGGTTACCTCCTAAGAGTTCCTTTTTGTGTAATGTGTGACTGCCCTGGGCGCAAAATAGTCGACAGGGGTAACCCCCTACAGAGTTCCTTTTTGTGTAATGTGTGACTGCCCTGGGCGCGACATAGTCGACGGGGGTAACTTCCTACAGAGTTCCTTTTTGTGTAATGTGTGACTACCCTGGGCGCGACATAGTCGACGGGGGTAACCCCCTACAGAGTTCCTTTTTGTGTAATGTGTGACTGCCCTGGGCGCGACATAGTCGACGGGGGTAACCCCCTACAGAGTTCCTTTTTGTGTAATGTTTGACTGCCCTGGGCGCGAAATAGGCGACGGAGGTTTCCCCCTAAGGAGTTCCTTTTGGTGTAATGTGTGAGGGTTCTCTTCTTTCATTGTTTCTGTGATTCTTTTTATTCGTAGCTGGGTTATTAACGGGACCAAATAGCTGCAGTGAGACCTCTAATAAGCTGGGGGTAACAAGTATTGCTGTGTACGAGTATTGCTGTGTACAAGTATTGCTGTGTACGAGTATTGCTGTGTACGAGTATTGCTGTGTACGAGTATTGCTGTGTACAAGTATTGCTGTGTACAAGTATTGCTGTGTACGAGTATTGCTGTGTACAAGTATTGCTGTGTACAAGTATTGCTGTGGCTGGAGGCAGTACCGAGGGAATCACCAAGACAAGGTAGGGGGGGTGGGGGAGGCGGTACAAAGGAAATCACCAAGACAAGGCAGGGAGGGGGGGAGGCGGTACAAGGATCCACCACGACGAGGTAGGGGGGGGGGGGGGGGGGGGGGAGGGAGTACAAGGGGAATCACCAAGACTAGGTAAGGGGGGGGGGGGGGAGGGCGGGCTACAAAGGGAATCACCCCAGACGAGTTAGGGGGGGGGGGGGAGGCGGTACAAAGGGAATAACCAAGACGAGGTAAGGGGGGGGGGAGGCGGTGGTAACAAAGGGAATCACCAAGACGAGGTAGGGGGGGGGGGGGGGAGGCGGGGGTACAAGGGAATCACCAAGACGAGGTAAGGGGGGGGAAAGGCGGTACAAGGGGAATCACAAGACGAGGTAAGGGGGGGGGGGGGGGGGAGGCCGGTTACAAGGGGCATCACCCAGACGAGGTAAGGGGGGGGGGGGAGGCGGTACAAAGGGAATCACCAAGACAAGGTAGGGGGGTGGGGGGAGGCGGTACAAAGGGAATCACCCAGACGAGGGTTAGGGGGGGGGGGGGGGGGGGGGGGGGGGGGGGACGCGCGGTACAAGGGAATCACCAAGACGAGGTAAGGGGGGGGGAGGCGGTACAAAGGGAATCACCAAGACAAGGTAAGGGGGGTGGGGGGGAGGCGGTGGTACCAAAGGAATCATTCAGACGAGGTAGGGGGGGGGGGGGGGGGGGGGGGGAGGCGGTACAAAGGCACTCACCAAGATGAGGTAGGGAAGGGGGGGGGGGGGGAGTCGGTACAAGGGAATCACCAAGACGAGGTAGGTAAGGGGGGGGGGGGGGATGGCAGGTACAAAGGCAATCACCAAGATGAGGGTAAGGGGGAGGGGGGGGGGGGGGGGGGGGGATTTACAGGGGAATCACCCAGACGAGGTAGGGGTGGGGGGGGGGGGGGGGGGTACAAGTATTTATATGTACAAGTATTGCTGTGTACGAGTATTGCTGTGTCTGTGACTGTTGCTGTGTCTGACTTTTGCTGTCCAATCATAACTTACCTTCCTTTGCTTGCATGTCTATGTAGATTCTCAAGCCCTGGCCAGATGGACTGCCAAGGCAAGGAAAGTATCAGTACTGCTTCATACTTGCGGTGGACCACGGGTCGGTTCACTGACCATTTATCCAAGGTACGTGCAGGCAGCCCGTTTCAGTGATACAATTGGTCTAGTGGTATACCGAATCGCTTAAACGAAGCGGGGTCGGGGGTTCGATTCCCCCTATGGCCACCCTGAGCGTTGCAGGTCGTTGTTAACCGCAATGGTAGCTTGTCCAGTCGAGGTGGTAGACAGTTCTCTGCCCGCGTACGACGGTTTCCCTTTATACCACGCCCCACCAGGCATCTATCCAAGGTAGGTGCAGACTGTCAACATTTTTGTAGTACCCTGGTGTAGGCCTTATCCAGGCCAATTGAATAAATAAAACAATAAAAATTGTTACGAGGCGTGAGGTTGAGGGGGCCAGCCTGTTTGCTTTCACTGGGGCCAACCGCCAATAGTGTGTGTGTGTGTGTGTGTGTGTGTGTGTGTGGGGGGGGGGGGGGGGGGGGGGGGGGGGGGAGGGGCTGTCATTCCACCGGGGGAGGGTTTCAGTGTTTCATTTTTTAACGACGCGTCGCCATCCTTTCGCCATTCCATAGAATGGTACACCCCCCCGACCCCCCCATAGCGGGACGCGCTGCCCCCCGGCCCCCCCCAGGCTCTGCGCTTTGCACTCCGCCATGCTCTGGCTACGCAACTATCCTGAAATCAGGGTTGAGTAGCCCAAGTAGCTACTCAACCTGGACTACAGAAATCTGAAATAAAAAACACTGGAGGGTTTAGGCCTGTTCCATGTGTCTCATGCATGCAGACCAAATAAACGGACCATTGATACAAGGTATGTGCCAGTGATGTTTCTTTCAAATCTGAAAGTGGGTTTCTTCTAGCTTTATGGTTTTGAGGGCTCCTCCAGGGACAGCGTTATAATGATTTCTGTAGCTTTTTGTAGTTTTTTGGGCAAGTTAGGGCAAAAAAAAAAAAACTTTTTGTTTTCTTTTTTATAGCGATAATTTCTACATAACGGGGTCAAAACTAGCGATCGCTATATAAAGCGGTAATAAAAATCCAAGGTATGTGCAGACTGTAAACGTTTTGTGTGTTGGTGATGCGTCGCTCATTTGAGAGTCTGTACATCAGTGCTTTATTTGAATCGATTGCCACCTCTGTACATCATTGATTTGATGTACTGTACATCAATGCTTCCATGTACAGTACATCAGTGCTTTGATGTACTGTACATTAATGCTTCCATGTACAGTACATCAGTGCTTTGATGTACAGCACATTAATGCTTCCATGTACAGTACATCAGTGCTTTGATGTACTAGCTCCATGTACAGTACATCAGTGCTTTGATGTAGTACATAATGCTTCCAGTACATCAGTGCTTTGATGTACTGTACATTAATGCTTCCATGTACAGTACATCAGTGCTTTGATGTACTGTACATTAATGCTTCCATGTACAGTACATCAGTGCTTTGATGTACTGTACATTAATGCTTCCATGTACAGTACATCAGTGCTTTGATGTACTGTACATTAATGCTTCCATGTACAGTACATCAGTGCTTTGATGTACTGTACATTAATGCTTCCATGTACGGTACATCAGTGCTTTGATGTACTGTACATTAATGCTTCCATGTACAGTACATCAGTGCTTTGATGTACTGTACATAATGCTTCCATGTACAGTACATCAGTGCTTTGATGTACTGTACATTAATGCTTCCATGTACGGTACATCAGTGCTTTGATGTACTGTACATTAATGCTTCCATGTACAGTACATCAGTGCTTTGATGTACTGTACATTAATGCTTCCATGTACAGTACATCAGTGCTTTGATGTACTGTACATTAATGCTTTGATGATGTACAGTACATCAGTGCTTTGATGTGATTGGCATCTCTGTGAATGAAATATAGGAATATATCACTGGCTTGACTTGGCTTGGCATCTCTGTGAATTAGCTTGGCTTGGCTTGAATTGGCTTGGAATCTCTGTGAATGAAATATAGGAATATGTCACTGGCTTGACTTGGCTTGGCATCTCTGTGAATTGGCTTGGCTTGGCTTGAATTGGCTTGGCATCTCTGTGACTTGGCCTGACTTGGATTGGCTTGGCATCTCTGTGGCTTGGCTTGGCTTGAATTGGCTTGGCATCTCTGTGACTTGGCTTGGCTTGGATTGGCTTGGCATCTCTGTGACTTGGCTTGGATTGGTATATCATATAGGAATGTAACAGGTTCTCCAACCTCATCCGCTCCATCCAATTCAGGTTTTTTTTTGGGGGGGGGGGGGAGTAGGGTTTAGGGTATATCAAAGACTAAATCAAAAACTAAAAACTTTTCATATCTGTGACATAGGAATATAACAGGTCCCTCCAACCCCATCCGCTCTATCCAATGCAGGTCTTGGGTGATAACATCTTGGGCCCAGTGACCCCAGTATTCCACCCCAGTATACACCCCCAGTATCCAACCCCATTGCAGCCCCATCCGCTCCAACCAATGCAGGTCTTGGGTGATAACATCTTGGGCCCAGTGACCCCCGTATTCCACCCCAGTATGCACCCCCAGTATCCAACCCCATTGCAACCCCATCCGCTCCAACCAATGCAGGTCTTGGATGATAACATCTTGGGCCCAGTGACCCCAGTATTCCACCCCAGTATGCACCCCCAGTATCCAACCCCATTGCAACCCCATCCGCTCCAACCAATGCAGGTCTTGGATGATAGCATCTTGGGCCCAGTGACCCCAGTATTCCACCCCAGTTTCCCACCCCAGTATGCACCCCCAGTATCCAACCCCATTGCAACCCCATCCGCTCCATCCAATGCAGGTCTTGGGTGATTACATCTTGAGCCCAGTGACCCCAGTATTCCACCCCAGTATCCAACCCCAGTATCCAACCCCAGTGCATGTCTTGCCTGGTCCTATCTCAACCGCCACCCACATGTTACCACCCACATGCATCCTTACTTATCTGACTTAAGTGATGTTGGCCTCTTCTACCAAGCATATGATCTCAAGGCGGTGGAGGCCACCCACCCTCACCCACCCACCCTTACCCAGACGACCCACGCACCCTCACCCACACCCAACCAACCAATCACCATACCCGGACCCACGCACTTTCACCCAGACCCACGCACCCAACCAACTTGCCCAGACCCACACACCCAACCAACTTACCTGACTCCTCCCAACACAGGTCTCCGCTTCTCCTATCCCACGCACTGATGTTGCAACCCGCTTGCATCCTTACTTACCTGACTTCAGTGATGTTGAACTCTTCTACCAAGCATATGCTCTCAAGGCGGCGGAGGTCACCCTCCCTCACTCACCCACCCAACCCACCCTTACCCAACCAACCAATCACCTTACCCAGACCCACGCTCTTTCACCCAGACCCACGCACCCAACCAACCTCTTATACCAAGCATATGCTCTCAAGGTGGTTGGGGCCAGGGTACTTCAAATTGCCAAATTGGCCAGCGCTTTAGCGCACTTGAAAACAAAACTGCGCTTTTTAGTGCAAAAAGCGCAAAAATTGCTTGCTGCGCCCACAGGGAGTTGCAAAAAACTGCGCTAAAAGCGCAGAGGTCGTCAAAAGCGCGCGCTTTGAATCACCCTGGTTGGGGCCACCCACCCTCACCCAGACCCACCCTTACCTCATCCGCTCCATCTAATACAGGTCTTGGATGATAGCATTTTTGCTGCAAATGGCGCCTCTGACTTGATGGTCATGCCTACTGAGTAAGGCAAGGATTGTTTCCCCCTCTATAAATAGCGATCGCTAGTTTTTACCCCGTTTTAGCGCTATAAAAAGTACACAAAAACGTTTTTGTTGTGTGCCTTAAATGCACCTTAAAAGCTACAAAAAGCTGTCCCTGGAGGAGGCCTAAACCCATCAAGGTAGGGAAATAACTAGGGATAGGCACTATGGTATCATATGATATCATGGCATCATATGATATCATATGATATCATACGATGCCGGCAGTCTGACTCGGTAACTTTGGCCTACGGCAACATATCATATGATATTAAATCATATGATATTTGTATGATTCCATATCATATGATATCTTACTCGTATTTGGTCAGCATCATATGATTTGCCGGTCCCTAGAAATAACACTTTCATATTTGAAAACAAAATCACTGGAGTAGGGAATAGCAATATGATATCATATGATGCCGGCAGTCTGACTAGGCCAAAGTTACCATTTATATACAATATCCTATGGTGCAATTTTTATGATATCATGCGATATCATACTCACCTTTGGCCAACATCAGATGATATGCCGCTCCCTACTAAAGAGGATGGTGATGAATTTTCTCTTGACACCCCATCCAGTGCAGGTCTTGGATCATAGCACCATGGGCCCTGACCCACCCACCCAACCAACTTACCTGACTCCTCCCAACACAGGTCTCCGCTTCTCCTATTCCACGCACCGATGTTGCAACCCGCTTGCATCCTTACTTACCTGACTTCAATGATGTTGACCTCTTCTACCAAGCATATGATCCGGTGGTGGCGAAGGCCGTCATTGAGGTGCAGGTCTTGGATCATAGCACCAGGGGCCCCGACTTGATGATTATGCCTAAAGATGATAGTGATGACGTTTCTCTTGACACTCTTTCCAATGCAGGTCTTGGATGATGCCATTTTGGGCCCCGACTTGATGATCATGCCTAAAGATGATAGTGGTGACGTTTCTCTTGACATCCTTTCCAAAACAGGTCTTGGATCATAACACCATGGGCCCCGACTTGATGATCATGCCTAAAGATGATAGTGGTGACGTTTCTCTTGACACCCTTTCCAATACAGGTCTTGGATCATAACACCATGGGCCCCGACTTGATGATTATGCCTAAAGAGGATGGTAATGACTTCGACTTTCTGTTCAGTTCTGTTCTGGACATCATTCACAAGGGCAAAGATGAGGAGGACGCGCAGTCCAAGGTTTCATCTCTGGCAACAGATTCAAAGGTATGCCGATGTACAACAGGAAATGTCGATGTACAAAAGGAATGACGATGTACATCAGGACGCTTCCTTTACCAGTTATTCTGTAAACGAAGTAGGCCAGGGTAATACATTGGTCCATTTTGGTTGCTTCAAAAGGGCACCTGCCTCCTTTTGGGTTGTGCTTTTGACTCAACTGAAAACGAAAATCTACGCACTGCGCCCCAAGGATGTTTACAAAATTGCTCCAATTGCGCAGTCAGGCTGCAAAACCTTACGCGCTAGCACACAATAGTGTGCATCGTGTAGTACCCTGGTGTGGGCCATATCCAGGCCAAATTACATTACATTACATTACATTACATTACATTACATTACAAATGAATAGCCAAATGAATAGCCTTATCCAGGCCAAATGAATAAGGAACGGTAATATGATATCATATGCATGACATCATTCTGACCATGTCAAAGTTACCCCATGTATGTACTATATATATCATATGCATGACATCATTCTGACTAGGTCAAAGTTACCATGCATGTACTATATATCATATGATGCAATCTGTATGATATCATATGATATCATACTCGCCTTTGGTAAAATTCATATGATGTGCTGGTCCCTACAAATGAAGGCATGTTTGATAGCATGTGATCAGTGTCAAAACCTTACGCGCTAACACACAATAGTGTGCACCGTGTAGTACCCTGGTGTGGGCATTATCCAGGCCAAATTAATAGGGAACGGTAATATGATATCATACTCGCCTTTGGTAAAACTCATATGATATGCTGGTCCCTACAAATGAAGGCATGTTTGATAGCATGTGATCAGTGTCTAAACCTTAAAGCATGTGATCAGTGTCAAAACCTTAAAGCATGTGATCAGTGTCTAAACCTTAAAGCATGTGATCAGTGTCTAAACCTTAAAGCATGTGATCAGTGTCTAAACCTTAAAGCATGTGATCAGTGTCAAAACCTTAAAGCATGTGATCAGTGTCTAAACCTTAAAGCATGTGATCAGTGTCTAAACCTTAAAGCATGTGATCAGTGTCTAAACCTTAAAGCATGTGATCAGTGTCTAAACCTTGCGCTAGCACGCAATATTGAGCGTCATGTAGTACCCTGGTGAAGGCCTTATCCAGGCCAAATGAATAGGGAACGGCAATATGATTATCATACGATATCATTTCATCATATGATATTATGCTATCATATGATATCATATGATATTATGCCATCATATGATATCATATGATGCCGGCAGTCTGACTAGGTCAAAGTTACCATTTATATAATTATATACAATATCATATGATGCAATTTGTATGATATCATATGATATCATACTGGCCTTTGGTCCAAATCATGTGATATCATACTGGCCTTTGGTCCAACTCATGTGATATGCTGGTCCCTACAAATAAAGACACGTCTGATTGCATGTTACCTGTGTCAAAACCTTGCGCACTAGCACGCAATAGTGCGCGCCATGCAGTACCCTGGTGTAGGCCTTATCTAGGCCAAATAAATCAATACATAGTACGCCTTGTTACGGGGCGTGAGCTTGAGGGGGCCGGCCCGTTTCCTTTCACTGGGGCCAACCACCAATAGGGGGGTGGGGGTGGGGGGGGCTATCATCCCCCCGGGAAGGGTTTGGGGCCTGTTCCATGTGTCTTCTGCATGCAGGCCAAATGAGACTGCCAAGATATTAGCACCACCACCACCACCACCACCACCACCACCACCTTATCCCTGACCATTCCACATTAACCTCCATGTAGGAGACTGCCAAGATATTAGCACCACAACCACCACCACAACCACCACCACAACCACCACCAACACCACCACAACCACCACCAACACCAACACAACCACCAACACAACCACCAACAACAACAACACCAACAACACCAACACCAACACCAACACAACCACCAACACCACCAACACCAACACACATGAAAGGCATGTTTTATTACACGCTACCAGTGTCATGCTTGCCATTCATGATATCATATGATGCCGGCAGTCTGACTAGGTCAAAGTGACCATTTATATACAATATCATATGATGCCGGCAGTCTGACTAGGTCAAAGTGACCATTTATATACAATATCATATGATGCCGGCAGTCTGACTAGGTCAAAGTGACCAATTATATACAATATCATATGATGCCGGCAGTCTGACTAGGTCAAAGTGACCATTTATATACAATATCATATGATGCCGGCAGTCTGACTAGGCCAAAGTAACCATTTATAAACAATATCATATGATGCAATTTGTATGATATCAAATGATATCATACTCGCCTTTGGTCAAAATCAAATGATACGCCGGTCCCTACAAATGAAGTCATGTTTGATTTCATGTTACCAGAGTCATGCTTGCCATTCATAATATCATACCTTGGCCTCTTCTACCAAGCATATTATCTCAAGGTGGTGGAGGCCTCCCACCCTCACCCACCCACCAACCCTCACCCAGACCCACCCAACCAACCAACTTACCTGACTCACCCACCCCCACCCAGACCCACTCACCCAGACCCACTGACCCTTACCCAGACCCACCCACCCTCACCAAGACCCACCCACCCTCACCCAGACCCACCCACCCTCACCCAGACCCACTCACCCTTACCCAGACCCACCTACCCTCACCCAGACCCACCCACCCTCACCCACAGGCCAAATAAATCCAGGTCAAATAAATACATGTTTTATTGCATGGTACCAGTCAGGGTACTACTAAGCACGCGCGGCCTTTTTGAGCCCCTCTGCGCGTTTTGCACAGTTTTTCTAAACCCCTGTGGGCGCAGCGCGCAGTTTTTGCGCTTTTTGCACTAGAATGGCACATCAAATCATCAGAATGGCACATCAAATAATGTATTTTTCTTTTCTTCTTTGCGCATGATGTTCATAAGTCCCCCTTGACTCGGTCAAGCCGAGGGCACATTTGGAGTCCAGTAGGGCACCAGGAAAATGTAATCATCATCATCATCATCATCATCAACTAGAAAGCGCTGACCAATTTGACGTTTGTGCGCTTTAAGCGCTGACCAATTTGGCAAGAAGTAGTACCCTGGTACCAGTGTCATCAGTGGATCACGATTCTGGTTGTATTTATGTACGATTCTGGTTGTATTTATGTACGATTCTGGTTGTATTTATGTACGATTCTGGTTGTATTTATGTACGATTCTGGTTGTATTTATGTACGATTCTGGTTGTATTTATGTACGATTCTGGTTGTATTTATGTACGATTCTGGTTGGATTTATGTACGATTCTGGTTGGATTTATGTACTCGGAAGACTGACAAAAAATGCACCTGATAGAATGACACATAAATGTATGTTTATTTTTCTTTGCAGCATATTTATATACAGAGTCCTATAACCAACCTATCCTACCTGACTCATCCCAACACAGGCCTCCGCTTCTCCTATTCCAAGGGCCGATGTGGCGATGTTGCAACCCGCTCGTATCCTTACTTATCTGACTTCAGTGATTTTGACCTCTTCTACCAAGCATATGATATCAAGGTGGCGGAGGCCACCCACCCTCACCCACCCTGACCCTGACCCACGCACCCTCACCCACCCAACCAATCAACTTACCCAGACCCACCCACCCTCACCCAGACCCACCCAACCAACCAACTTACCTGACTCCTCCCAACACAGGTCTCCGCTTCTCCTATCCCAAGGGCCGATGTTGCAACCCGCTTGCATCCTTACCTTTGATATTGACCACTTCTACCAAGCATATGATCTCAAGGCGGCGGAGGTCACCCACCCTCACCCACCCACCCTTACCCAGACCCACGCACCCTCACCCACACCCAACCAACCAATCACCTTACCCAGACCCACGCACTTTCACCCAGACCCACGCAACCAACCAACTTGCCCAGACCCACACACCCTCACCCAGATCCAACCAACCAACCAACTTACCTGACTCCTCCCAACACAGGTCTCCGCTTCTCGTATCCCAAGGGCCGATGTTGCAACCCGCTTGCATCCTTACTCATCCTACTTCAATGATATTGACCACTTCTACCAAGCAAATGATCTCTAGGCGGTGGAGGCCACCCACCCTCACCCACCCACCCTTACCCAGACGACCCACGCACCCTCACCCACACCCACCCAACCAATCACCTTACCCAGACCCACCCACCCTCACCCAGACACACCCAACCAACCCTCACCCAGACCAACCCAACCTCACCCAGACCCACCCACCCGACCAACCTACCTGACTCCTCCCAACACAGGTCTCCGCTTCTCCTATCCCACGCGCCGATGTTGCTACCCACTTCCATCCTTACTTACCTGACTTCAGTGATGTTGACCTCTTCTACCAAGCATATGATCCGGTGGTGGCGAAGGCCGTCATTGAGGTGCAGGTCTTGTATCATAGCACCAGGGGCCCTGACATGATGATTATGCCTAAAGACAATAGTGATGACGTTTCTCTTGACACTCTATCCAGTGCAGGACTTGGACGATGACATTTTGGGCCCCGACTTGAATGGTGGCGAAGGCCGTCATTGAGGCCTACAACAGGCTGCCCGACAGCCCGTCCATTGCCATGCCATCCAACAAAAGCATTGATGCTATGTACGATGTATCATGCTACAGACCAGTCCTAAGACCCTCACTTCTGCCCCCTCACTAGTCCCAAGCCCCCTCAATGCAGCCCCCTCACTAGTCCTAATCCCCCTCACTAGTTGTAAGCCCCCTCATGCTATGTGTGACTTATCGTGCTATGGACTATGAGTCCTACGCCTCGTCTCTGCAAATGTGGGGGGCCTTCCGCTCCAGGGTAATTCAAAGCGCGCGCTTTTGCGCTTTCGATCGCTGACTTTTTGACCCCCTCTGCGCTTTAAGCGCAGTATTTTGCAACCCCTTGTGGGCGCTGCAAGCAATTTGTGCGCTTTTTGCACTACAAAGCGCAGTTTTTAGTGTGCTAAAGCGCTGGCCAATTTGGCCATTTGAATCACTCTGTTCCGCACCCTTTTGTTGGGCTCTTAATCGTTCATTCTCAGTGGGAAGTTGATTTTTTTTACGGCCAGAGAAAGGTTCATGTCAGAATGGTTAACTACAAGCACACGGATGCTATATCGGCATCTAGACCTAGATACCAATATAGCATCCGTGTGCCTGTAGTTCACCATTCTGACAATAATGAATGCCCTGGGAGGGGTAGGGGGTTCGACAGGGTTCGACACTCCTTCGACGCTCCCTTGTAGGCTTTGGGGACTCCGGGCATTGTACAACATATTACATTGCTGTTTGATGGGTAATCTGTCTTCCTCCCGGGACATGCATTATTGTCAGCGTATACTACTAGGACACGAGTGCCTGATTGGTATCTGATTCAGATGCCAATCAGGCACTCGTGTCCTAGTAGTATACGCTGACAGTCATGTTCTACAAGCCATGAGGCTCTTCTCCGCCTGATTGGTACCTGATTGGTATCTGATTCAGATGGGCATTGTACAACATATTACATTGCTGTTTAATGGTGTCATGTTCTACAAGCCATTAGGCTGTTCTCCGCCTGCTGGCTCAGTAAACAACATGGTTAGCATAAACACTACCACGCCACAATCCCAAGTTCAGGACTTGGTCACAGGGCTGCAGGCAGTTAAAAGAAGTCACCAGCAAGTGCTGGTAATTCCGGTCACCAGATTCCGGTCACCAGCAAGTGCTGGTAATTCCGGTCACCAGATTCCGGTCACCAGCAAGTGCTGGTAATTCCGGTCACCAGATTCCGGTCACCAGCAAGTGCTGGTAATTCCGCACCCTTTTATTGGGCTTTTTATGGTGCATTCTCAGTGGGAAGGGTGCAGAAATTGGTTTAGGGTTTAGGATATCTGAAGGCTACTAGGAGCACCAGTACGGGGATCATAATGGAGTGTCCAATGGGTTGGTCACGCTGCTCCGATCCAGGGTAATTCAAAGCGCGCGCTTTTGCGCTTTTGAGCGCTGGCTTTTTGACCCCCTCTGCGATTTGAGCGCAGTTTTTTGCACCTCCCTGAGGGCGCAGCAAGCAATTTTTGCGCTTCTTGCAATGCGCAGTTTTTTTGTTTTCAAGTGTGCTAAAGCGCTGGCCAATTTGGCAATTTGAAGTACCCTGGTGTTGATACTTGACAGATGAGGATTCAGAGCTTGATGAGGGGCTGTCTGAGAAATCGACTGATGGCGAAGAGTCAGGTGGCGATGGATCTGATGAGAATGGCTTGTCCAATACATGGACACAGCAGGTAGACACCTTCGCTACATTTTTTTCATCCAACTCCGGGCTTCCACCTGAATTTGGTTTGAATCGCACTGCTCCGATCATTATAATGAAGTATGATTAGGGAACGGCAATATGGCGCTGGCCGATTTGGCCATTTGAAGTACCCTGTCTAGGTAGCTTCATTTTGGGGCTTAATTACAAGCTGCCTGGAAGCTAACTGATGCAGCTGAAAACATGAACCACGACCGAAATGACCCACAGGCTTTCAACACTCAACACATTCCAGCGCCAGGGGCTGCAGTGAAGGGAAGGATGCCAGGGCAAAATTTGAAGTACACTGCTCCGATCATTATAATGAAGTATGATTAGGGAACGGTAATATGATATCACATGATACCATGTCATCATACGATATCATATGATGCCGGCAGTCTGACTAGGCTAAAGTTACCATTTATCTGCATGTATATCCTATTCATAATAGCGCGTTGATGGTGATATGGTTTAGCCCTTTGGGCCCAGGCGGTTGGGTTTTTGGTTTCATTGGTTTCGGATCTCGATTTTCCGGAGCCACAGGAACGATTGCCTCCTGCCGTCCACCCACCCGCAGTCCCGCACCCGTCCAAGGTTACCCGGTTTGGCGCCCGAATTTTCCTGCGACCTGTTCACCCCCTGCGCTGCTCTAATGAAGCCGGTGTCGTTTTCAACTCCTTCTCACTGCTCTTCTGTAAAATTCTCTTGCATTTCCCTCTGTCTGCCCAAACTCTTTCCCACCAATTTCGCTGCCACTATCAATAACTTCGCAGCTCCTCCCGTCGCAGCATTCCCTCCTCCTTCTCTTGCGCTCTCACTCTTGCCTGCTCGCTGGCTGCCTTTCGCTGACGTGGCCAGGGGAGTCGTTTCGGGGTTACCCAGGTGGCAGCGAGTCTCGGATCTCGATTTTCCGAGACCTGTCGCTGACGTGGTCACGGGGGTGGTCCGCCCGTCGGTTCGACGGGCTCAGATGCTAGTACAATATAATATTTAGATGCAATTTGTATGATATCATATGATATCATATTGCCGTTCAAAATCATATGACATGCCGGTCCCTAAGTATGATACTTATTCATAAATGTGGTTATTGGTTAAGAAGGATCATACTTAGGGTGCGGCAAATGGCCGAAATATCTATACAGATGTATCATGTAGATAGATCTTTCGATACCCCTTGTCCGACGCGCCCCCTGGTGGCTTGGTCCGACGCCCCCCGATATATCTATATCTATCTATCTATCTATATATTTTTTAGTTGTTGTTCAGTGTTGTTATTTTATTTGTTTACATGCCAATTCGCGCATTCGACTGCTGCTGAGACGCCTAGGGGCAGGCCTCCGAAGGAACGGTGCTCTGTACCTGCATCTAACGAATCGAATTTTTCAGAGGCCTCCAGGATGTACTGATATACCAGAAATATCCATGTTTTTCTATATATAGATATCTATAGATCTAAATTTTGGGGGCATATATATGCCGCATCCTAATCATACTCCAACCCGTATTATTTTGGATTATTTTGCACATGGATTGAACACATGTCATACTTGTCACCGGCCATGTCGTAGTGCTCAGCATGGATCCTATGAGGTGGTACAAGATCTTGTTAACATAGCATCTCACAACAATCATATCTTCTGCATGGGGAGCTCCGTAATCCTGTCCCCCCCCCCACCCACCCACCCACCCACCACCCCCCCCACCCACCCACACCCACCCACCCACCCACACACACACACACACACACACACAAACACCCACACCCTCCTCCCCCCACCATCACCACCATCACCACCATCACCACCATCACCACCCACTATGCATCATCCACATTATTTTGCACATGGATTGAACTTGAACTTGATTACATAGCTTCAGCCAGCAATATGGCTGCTCGCCGTCTTCAGTAAGCAAAAAGATTACCAGGAAAATGTAAACGCAAACTAATCACTTTTCATTTTTCCATTTCTTTCTTTCCCCCCCCTCTTCTTCTGAACGATAAACAGCAGTACCAAAGACTTATCATACTTATAAAAAGACTTGATCCAGTCTCTTCATATATCCATGGATCCCCAATCGGAAAGTGCGTTATCATCAGCAGTTATGCTCTACCAGATGACCTCAGTTGACATCTGATATGGGGTGCGATTCTTATCAGCGGAAGTGTGTCTGCCAGTGGTCCTTTACTTGCCGGATGAGTTAATCAGTACTAAGTTCTCGATTGGCCTTGAGGCTTGATCCAGTCTCTTCATATATCCATAGGGGACGGCAAATCATATGATGCTAACCCAAAGACAAATATGATATCATATGATATAATACAAAAATTATATGATTTAATATCATATATTCATATGATATGATGCCCCAGGCCAAAGTTACCTAGTCAGACCGCCGGCATCATATGATATCATATGATATCGTATGATGACATGATGTCATATGATATCATATTGCCTATCCCTATATATCCATGGATGAACAGAGGAAGGTGAGCTTACGAACCAGTGTCGATAAAACCACGTCCTTAGTAGGGTTAACTGTCCCCGGCGTGTGACTTACTTGGATGATCTAATTTTCAATTCTCAATTTTCAATTTTTTCCCATGGATGAACAGAGGAAGCTTCTCTTGACCTTCAATTTCTGGATTGCTCATCAGGTAATGTAGAGGAATCATTTTGCTCTCGGATTGGGAAATCAGGTTCTAATACTTTCTCCTAGTATTCATCATATTGATTGATTATGCGTAGTTAGTATACCGGTAGTATGCGAGTTAGTATACCGGTAGTATGCGAGTTAGTATACCGGTAGTATGCGAATTAGTATACCGGTAGTATGCGAGTTAGTATACCGTTAGTATGCGAGTTAGTATACCGGTAGTATGCGAGTTAGTATACTGGTAGTATGTGAGTTAGTATACCGGTAGTATATGCGAGTTAGGGACCGACATATCATATGATGCTGGTCGAAGGAGAAAATGATATCATATGATATCATACAAACTGAATCATACGTTTTTATGTACATTGCAAATTAGCCTAGCGAGCCTGACGGCATCATATGATGACATGCTATATTGATATCATATGATACCATTTTGCCGTTCCCTACTCGCTCACAGTAGCTTAGAGCAGAGTTTGTTTCAGTTAAGAAAGTGGGTTACCTAGTAGCTCCTTTGGCTTAGGCCTGATCCAGGGACTGAGTCCTGGCAGCGCCCCCCGAGAGCTGGGGGGGGGGGGGGGGGGGGGGGGGGGGGGGGGGGGGGGGGGCAGGGCCGCAGGGACTCAGGGGTCACAGCCTCTCAGGTAGCGAACATCTCGGCCAAAACGGGGTCTCGGGTAGCATTCGGGATAGGTAGCATAAAAATCTGGCTTAGAGGCTACCATTGCTTCATACATACATCCCCACATCCTAAACCCTAAACCCCTGGTTAGAATATGCCTCCCTCCCCCCCCCCCCCCCACCACACCACCCTGATTTATGTATATAGTAAGATATGTGTATGTATGTTACAGTACAGGGGTAAGGCAAATAGGCATAAGCGACTTGCCCAACCGTGACAGGAAGGGCTAACAAGAAAAACAGTGATGAACTGAACCCCAAATACTCGCTTTAGCGACGAGGACCCTGAGTTCGTGGTACAGTGATAATTTCATTCAACAATATAATTTAATCATCATCTCATCTGGGATGATAATTTAACTGTGCGACTCTTATCACATTTTTAATTAAATTGTATTCAGTTACGCTCCCTATCGCACAATATGTAGTGACCTGCTTCTCGATGCAATGAAAAGAGGTCGCAGGCATGGGATGAGCGGTGCAAGGGCGAGAACGCTCAGCGAGACCAGCGTTGGCTGATTGGCAGCCTGGCAATTTAATTGCATACAGTTTGTAATGAATTGTCCGTTCCTACATTGTCTGATCGGTGTCATGTCGGGTTGGGAGTTGGGACCAGGGTTTGTCCAAAGCCCTCCAGGGGCCCTGAAGCCCTCTGAGAGTTTACGTGCCATACGCAGAGCCCCCCCCCAATGTGCGAGTTAACCTGTACCTGTTGAAACATGCTTGACGCACGTCCGTGTCAAAACGTGCTTGAACACTTGTGAAAACCAGGGGGAAAACACGCACGTCTAATTCAAAATCTGAACATCTGTCGAAAATGCGCATGTAAAGACGCTCTCACCCCTCTGGAGTGTGCGTGATGACACGCTGACACGTACGTGTTTAACTATTAAGCTGCCCAACATGGGACGCCGACGCGGACTGGCACCCCCGCCAGATAGATACATATCCGGTGTACATTTCCTAGGACGAGGAGCGATTTGCCGTCTACCTTAGTGCACCTTTTCCGATGTGGTACATTTTCTCTGGTGTGGTACATCCCAACGGAGACGATTTTGCGAAATGGGCCACAGGGCACATGCTGTGAGGGAGCTACGCGGAGCTACCCGGAGCTACCCCCCGGGGCTACCCCCCCAGCTACCCCCAAGCGAGGGCCCTAGACTACGGTGCTGCTGCACCAATTTTTCTGTCTGATTAAATTAATTTGCTGGGACGTTGGGAATGTCATGCACTTCACAGCGAGTACGATCAAGTTCAATAAGTGGGCTCGCGCTCTGGGTTTGCGTAGAATCTAGAGAATCGGCAGTACAGGACATTCTTGCAGTACAGGTACGTATGTTTGCCCTTTACCGCTGCTTTGGGGTACACTGTTCCGAAAAGCTCATTTCATTGCTGCGACTAAGTTGCAGGACTACTCCTCTAGCTTCCTTAGCACACTGTACCTTGTCGATCTCCTTACTATCTTTGCATGGTTGTCTGTTTCTCAGGCCACTATTAAATATTCTGAAGGGCCTCCTCTCTACGCCCATCTTGCCGGCGTATTCATCTACTAGCGATTAACTTCATCGCATCGATTCCTTCTAATCTTGCCCTTTGCATGGTCACTTCCCTCTTTTGAGCTATCGCGAGCTTTTAATATCTCCCAGCTCTCCTCGAGTCCTTACGAAAAATGCAGAAGGTGCGAACCGATGTCCATCCTCTTATGCCGCGCGCTCATGCATGCCCAGCCAGCACTGGACTCTAGCAAGCATGTGCGGTGCATTGATATCCCTTCGATGGCCTTTAACGCCAGACGTGTTTTTTACTTCCCCAATATCGTATCAAAGCAGCAGTGTAGCACGCAGTCGGTGGAAGTATGTGCGACATGGTCTGGAGGTAGTCGGAGAGGCTTAATTGGAGTTGTCCAAGGTCCATTTAATGAACAGCTATTTCTAGATCGCCAGGAGTCACGCTCATGCACAGTTCTAGCTCTTGGCTTCTCTCCCCCTCGTTCAATCGAATCCAAATACACGAAGACTGTCACTCACACCAGCTTCTCGTCAAACACACTAGCTTTTGTAGCTTCTGAGGCGAACTGGCCCGAACCATTCCAAGCTCACCGTTCCATCTCCTGTTGCAACCCAAATTGTTTATCGAAAGCATTCTAGGTACGCATGCGGCACACTAGCAATGACCTACTGCGCGCGGGCATTTCCCACTGCCCAACGCTCTGACCCGGTCCCTCCTGTCTGTTCGCAAATCGTTCGCAGGTATTTGCCCAGCCTCAGTGCGCGAGCTCCCCGGTTCTATGCTCCAGACATGCCCCCCTCTGCTGCTCCCCGGCCCATGCCAGACCTGCACCAGCTATCACCACGACGTCGTATGGCTCCACCCCCTATGCCAACGGGCCTGGCCACTCTGCTGCTCCCTGCGCAAGTTTGAATGATCGAAGCCGTAGAAGCTTCATTGCCCGAAGCTCCTCGCCATCGGCCCCCCTAAATTCTCCCTCGAATTTGAGCGCTATCGAGCTTCCAGAGCCGATGCTAGTCATGAAGCCCAGCCAGCAGATCGCTTCATATTACAGCTCTGCAAAGTACGCTTCCATAGCCAGGTTGCTCATCGTGGTACAGCCCGCGAATCTAGCGCGCATGGTGGCTCGAACCCCTCGGGCCGGGCCAATTGGGATTTTGTTTTTCTTCTTTGGCCTGTTGACTATGATCTTCACCACCATCCGACATTTCATTGAGAAGAAGGTTAGGAACTGCACCTGCTGTAAGGGCTATGGCATTGTCCGATGTTCGCTGTGTGGGGGCTCTGGTCAAGTGGACTGGAATGCCAAGTTCTCCTATAAGGACGGGTGAGTTAGGTGATTGATAGAGATGTGTGGAACAGTTGTGCATGTGTGTTGTACTACATATGTGTGGAACAGTTGTGCATTTGTGTACCTACACACACATGCATGCACACACACGCATACAGGTGCACATGCACGCATGCAGACACACGCACCCCAATACACACACACTCACACGCACAAAAACATGCAGACACATAAATGCAGAAACACATGCACCCAAATACACACACACGCACACACATGCACATGTATGCACGCAGAAACACATGTACCCCAACACACACACGCACACGCATGCACATACCCCCCCCACCACCCACCCACCCACCCACCCACCCACACTCCCACCCACACTCCCACACACCCACACACCCAGACACAAACTCCCACACACCCAGACACAAACTCCCACACGTGTACCACACTACCTGACCTGCCTCCGCCCTACCTCCCCCCCCCCCCACCCCCCCCCCCACCCCCCCCCCACACACACACACACACATACACACACGTGTACCACACCACCTGACCTGCCTCCGCCCTACCTCTCACAGGTGCCCCATGTGCATGGCCAAGCGATACGTTGACTGCCCAGATTGCGGTGGCATGGTCAAGAGGGTGTTGTTTCCCAAGGCTTCTAGAAATCCACCTGGGGATATGGGCGAGCCTGCATTTCTCAGGCGCAAACCTACCTAAGCATGAGGCGCAATCCTACCGCTCCCAGACACAGGCGTACCGCTCTCAGGTGCATCGTACCAAAGCATTAGGCGCAAGCCTACTGTTCTCAGACACAGGCGTACTGCCCTCAGGCGCAGGCCTACCTCTCTCAGGCACAAGCCTACTGTTCTCAGACACAGGCGTACTGCCCTCAGGCGCAGGCCTACCTCTCTCAGGCGCAAGCCTACCTGAGCATCTATTATGTCAGCAGTCAGCAGCCTGTTACCTAAGCACTTCCTTGTTGCATGGTGCAAGCCTACCTCAGCATCTAGTACGTCAGCAGTCAGCAGCCTGGTAGCTGAGCACTTCCTTTGTGCATGGTGCAAGCCTACCTAGTTATCTGGTACGTCAGCAGTCAGCAGCCTGGTAGCTGAGCACTTCCTTGGTGCATGGTGCAAGCCTGCCTAGTTATCTGGTACGTCAGCAGTCAGCAGCCTGTTACCTGAGCACTTCCTTGGTGCATGGTGCAAGCCTACCTAGTTATCTAGTACGTCAGCAGTCAGCAGCCTGTTACCTGAGCACTTCCTTGGTGCATGGTGCAAGCCTACCCAGTTATCTGGTACGTCAGCAGTCAGCAGCCTGATAGCTGAGCACTTCCTTGGTTGGCGGTGGGTGCCAGGTCGACTTCTTCGTCAGCAACCGTCAGCGCAATGGTTTTTCTATTCAGCTATGACCAGCAGCTTATATGCAGCTCCCTGAGCCATCCACTGGCTAAGCTCCAAGATATCGACAGTTCTGGCTAGAAGATTCTGTTAGCTTCTAGACGCACTAATTTGCGCCAGCTTTGAGCCAATTGCCAGTCAGGGGAGCTGCCTAGAAGAAATTCACTGCAGTGAGGGCACCTTGTTTGTTAACGGCTAAGCCGAATATGTCAACATTGCTTGACACATAATCCTGTCAGCTTCCAGGTGCACTATGTTGCTGTAGGTTTGGCTGAGTAGCAGGCCACAGAGGCTACCTAGAAGCTGCTGCCCGTAGCTGGATAGACAAACGATGGCGGATGTCAACAGCCTGTGTACCTCCATTGTTAACGGCCAAGGCGAAGATGTCAACAGTGCTTGGCTCATGATTCTGTCAGCTTCCAGGTGCACTACGTTGCTGTAGGTTTGGCTGGGTAGCAGGCCAGGGGAGCTACCTAGAAGCCGTTGCTTGTAGCTGGAAAAAGCTATGAAGGAAACCACACTGGACTGCAACCTAGTGGGCGTGAAGCACTGTAACATTTTGGGGCTACGTTTGGCAGCTTCCAGCCAGCTCCATCGCCCGAAATGTCAAATTTCAGAAGCGCTAGCTAGCTTTACGATGTGGCTGAAAGACAGGGGAAGCCGCTGCCTTGAGGCTGCTACGTGAAGCCCTTAAATGAAACAGTGACAGCATCCTATAGGACGTGAAGCACTGTTTCATTTTTGAGCTAGGCTAAAGGGACTTGTATAATCGTGGCAGCAGGAGCTTTACACAAATGTTCTGATGAACTGAACCCCAAACAATCATTTTATCGACGGGGGCCCTGAGTTCGTGGTACAGGTTGTGTTTGTGGTGAGGGTGGTCGTGGTGGTGGCGAGGGAGGTGGTGGTGGTGGTGAGGGAGGTGGTGGTGTTAGTGACAGTGAAAATTTAATTCAGAACTGCTGAAATATTTGGGTGCAGCACAATCCCCGTTCAACGAATGGCTCAATAGCAGAGCTCCTTGAACGAGTAGGTGCCGGGCTTGAATCCCCACGGGTGCGCTTAAGTGTTTGCGGTTGCTGTCGACCGCCATGGTAGCTTTGTCCAGGTAAAGTAGCAGCCCATTCCCTACCGCCGTAAGACGGTGCTCTCTTAATACCACGCCCCACCAGGCGTTATCATTACTGGGTGCAGCATAGTGACTTGTCTAGTGGGCTTCCTAGAAGCTGTTTAGAAAGCCCTAAGATCAGGAATGCCACCCTTACTAGAACAACATGAGAGTGGACATTTTCGTTAGGACTCCAACAAGCAGAGTTTTCTTGTGCTTGATCTTCCCTGTTTTGTTTCCCGATGAGTGAGAGTACTGCATTGGGAGCAAGAATTGACGTTTTTACAATTTGACGTTTTTCTATGGGGGCGACGGACGCTAAGGGGTCAAAACAGGGTACTGCGAGGTCTAACGCGGCTCGCACAGTGTGCCGGTAAAACCATTGCGCCGATTCATCAGTCCTGGGTATGGGAGGGGTGCAGTATTAACCAGTGTATTACGTGAAGCGAGCTAGTGCGCAAGGTTTTGGAGCCTGACTGCGCGATTGACGCAATCTGTTAAACCCTCTCTGGGCGCAGCGCGCAGATCACTGGTTTCAATTTAGTCAAAAGCGCAACCCAAAATGACAAAATATAGTACCCTGGTATTTGAGTCGCCGTCTCGAAGAAGAAAAATGTCACATTTGAAAAATGTTGATGTTGCTGTCAGTACGGTAGTTTATAAACGTTGTTTCCAATAGAGTCTTGGATTATCACGATATTAAACAACTATGCTTATTAGAAACTGAAGTCCATGAAGGAGAATCTTACCTTGCTTGAGTTCCTTTACATCAGTGGGTATCTGATACTCCATGAAGAAGAATCATATTCTGCTGGAGTACCTTTTTCTCAACGGGTATCTGATACTCCATGAAGGAGAATCTTATTCTGCTGGAGTACCTTTTTCTCAACAGGTACCAGATACTCCATGAAGGAGAATCTTATTCTGATGGAGTAGCTTTTTCTCAACAGGTACCAGATACTCCATGAAGGAGAATCTTATTCTGATGGAGTACCTTTTTCTCAACAGGTACCAGATACTCCATGAAGGAGAATCTTATTCTGATGGAGTAGCTTTTTCTCAACGGGTTTCTGATACTCCATGAAGGAGAATCTTATTCTGATGGAGTAGCTTTTTCTCAACGGGTATATGATACTCCATGAAGGAGAATCTTATTCTGATGGAGTACCTTTTTCTCAACGGGTATCTGATACTCCATGAAGGAGAATCTTATTCTGATGGAATACCTTTTTCTCAACGGGTATCTGATACTCCATGAAAAATAATCTTATTCTGATGGAGTACTCTTAACGGGTATCTGATACAGAATAAAAAGAAATAAAATATAATAATACAAATAATGTTGCTGGTTAAACAATTTTTTTTTATTTTGTCTACATGACTGTTCTTCCTCTGTGAGCCCTGTTTCTTTTTTAGGCTTCACATAGCAGCTTCCATCCAGCTTCATCAGCCAGGCAGTGGGTCAAGTCCAAAGCTTTCGTCTCCAATGGAATGCCCATCATGTCAGCTTCCATCCAGCTTCATCAGCCAGGCAGTGGGTCAAGTCCAAAGCTTTCAACTCCAACGGAATGCCCATCATGTCAGCTTCCAGGCAGCTTCCAGGCTGTGGGTAAATTCCAAAGGTTTCGGCTCTAATGGAGTGCCCATCATGTCAGCTTCCAGGCAGCTTCCAGGCTGTGGGTAAATTCCAAAGGTTTCGGCTCTAATGGAGTGCCCATCATGTCAGCTTCCAGGCAGTGGGTCAATTCCAAAGCTTTCAGCTCCAATGGAATGCCCATTATGTCAACTTCCAGGCACACCGGCTAGCTTAACGTTTCGCCCATGGATAGAGACAGAGCAAGGGAGCTATGTAGAAGCTGCTACGTGTAGCCCCCCCCCCCCCCCCCCCCCCCCCCCCCCCCCCCAAAAAAAAACTGTGCCTGTGGGCATCATCTTTTCCTTTTGGGATTATCGGTTGTGATGTTGGGATTGGATTGTGACGTGGTTTTTCAGCCCTCGGCAATAGAAATTATTTACGAGAGGTTATAATAGATGAAGTGTGATCTTGGTGGATATATTGAGTGGTTCTTGTAATCGAACAATGAAGTAAAGCCCTTCCTGCCAAGAACTTGAACTTGGTTACATGGCTTCAGCCAGCAATTTGGCTGCTCGCCGTCTTAGGCAGAAAAAACATTATTGCCAGGAAAATGTAAACTCGAACAAATCACTTTTCCCCCCCCGGCCTGCCAAAAAATATCAACCTTTGATAAACTCGTCTGGGGTGTCTCCATCAGGGTACTTCTATTGACCAAATTGGCCAGCGCTTTAGCGCACTTGAAAACAAAAAAACTGCGCTTTGTAGTGCAAAAAGCGCAAAAGTTGCTTGCTGCGCCCACAGGGGGTTGCAAAAAACTACGCGAAACGCGCAGTGGGGCTCAATAAGGCAGCGCGCTAAAGCGCGCGCTTGGAAGTACCCTGGTCTCCATCAGTGTAATCATTGTTTGCTTCAATACATAAGCCGCCACAGTTATAGAATCCGACCGCACGATATCCTCCTAGCATACCGGTATATCGGGTTTGATAAGTTTCAGACTAATAATTTAGGTTTCAAGTTAGAACATCTAACTAGATGTGAAACTAAAAGACTAATATAACAGTCAAAATCAGAAAAATTGAAAACGCTGGATTCGAGGATTCGAGGAAAACATTGATGCAAAACTGGTTTATATGGCTAATTCAGTTATTTTATTCATTGATGCATGCAATTGAAATTGAAATTGAAATTGAATTTGTTACATCCGTCAATCCGTGTAGAACCGTTACTCACAGGACGTGAAGTTAAGGACACCATAGCGTAAGCCGGAGCTAGCTATAGTCACCGTAGGACCATCTCAGTAAAAAGAATTACCACCGATGCCTGACCGGCAGGCACCGTAGCCACATCATGCCAGTGCAGCTTAATATGGGGGGTTTTCACCCCAGTTGGGAAGCACCGACACAATGCAGCTGGTAAGACAAAACCTGAGAGGGGGGACGGTGATGCATGCAATATATGTGCGATTGTACGTGTGTCCGGATGGATGCGGTAAAAAGGTAATGTTGGTGATCAATCTGTAGCATGCTTAGCCAAGGTGGCAAACCAACCTCGGCACCCCACGTCTTGCACTAGGTCCTAAGTCCTAACCCCTAATATAACACACAGTTTGAAAACACCCTCTGCGTGCAGCGCGCAGATTTTCTTTCTACCTATGCGCTCTCCTCTTTTGACTAACTCGACGCTTTCTGCGTGCTGATCTGTACTTTCTGCGCGCTTTGTATTTTTGACAGTTGCTTTCCTGCTTGCCTCATGTATGTATGTTACAGTCCAGGGGTAGGCCAAATATCAGCCAGGCAATATTGCCTCATATGACATATCAGATAGACTGAGAATCGCTGAGTCAGTGAGTGACTGGAGGGGTGGACTGAACCCTGAACCATGAGAGATTCAAATGTTGACACATTGTAACTGCCCTGGTAGCTGCCCTGGCACCTGATTACATGGCTGTAGCAAGTAACTTGGCTGACCGCCGGCCTCCCTAGGTACCAGGTCTAGAGTGCTTGGATTTGAATTGTTACATTATGTCCAGCCAACTGTGGGCTGCCCACTGCCTTGCATGGTCGGTCACGTGTAAATTTGTAACATAGGGCTCCACGTCCCTCCAGTTTCTAGCCCCCCCCCCCCCCCCTCCCCCCCCCCCCCCCCCCCCCCCCCTGACTTGAAAAACGCAATAAAATACAGTCGCGCGACACGCACAGTTTTTTCTAAGGCAGTTGCGCTTTTCTCACAGAGCACAGTTTAGGGTTTTAGGGTTCAGGGGGCTCATGAAACGCAGAATCTTAGATGCCCTTGGACAAGAAGGAAGCTGACCCGTTCAGTGGTCAATTGCCAAGACCACAGGGGGGGGGGGGGGGGGGGGGGGTGGGGGTCCAGACTCCAGAACGCCCAGGACCCGAAGGGGTTGCGCCCCACCTGGGAGTGATCCTCCCCTCCCCTGATTGATGGAGGGAGCAAAGCAGAGGGAGCCAAGTACGGTACGTACCACAGGCGTACAGCCCGGGGTAATACTTGAGACATAACAATAAGCCTATATACCCATTTCGCGCGCTGCAACAAAAAATGAAATTGTTAAAATAGCTGTTCCAAAATCTAAAAATTCAAAAGGAAAATTGAACGTTCGATGTAATAAAAGATAATCGTACGGTA
>JACBWV010000510.1:0-38347 GCA_013435795.1 Chlamydomonas sp. ICE-L
CTCTGCAGCTTCTTCAGCGTAGTGTCACCTTCTTGGGAGCGAGGTTGTTCTTACTTGTGTAGATTCGACGAGAGCTCCGCGAAGGAACGATTGGACTTAGGTAGCTATAAAATCGCAAGTCACTTGGTGAGCTCTGGACAGGGGTCGGAAGTGCACCAGTTATCAATTCCCGCAGTTGGTTTCGAAGGTCAGCATATGCCATCAATCCCCCCTACCACCACGTTTTTTTTTTTTCGCAAGTAGCCCCGTCCAGCACGCCGCCCCCCCCCCCTGCAGGCCGCCCACTGCGCCTAGTCAGAAAGCACGTAGCTCAAAGATGCGTGGGTCACAAACTCCACAGGTTCGCAGGGTTGTGGAGTTTTACCCACTTGCGCGCTCAATAGTAACTAATGTGAAGCCCTGCGCAGCCGTCCTGACAGGACCGACCCTGATCGGTACTGAGGCATGCTATAATAGCAAGATGGCAGATTTCAGATTCGTTGGAAGAGCCACCACAGTTCAATTCATGCGTAGTTCGACACCCCCCCCCCCCCCCCCCCCCCCACCCCCCACGCTCTCCAGCATCCCCCCCCACCCCCCCCCACCTTGCGCAATCCCCTTGAACGCCCCCCTCTGCCCCCGCGCAAGTTAGCAGGTCCAGGCCTACCCCCCAGATGGCCCCCCAGACCCCCCCCCCCCCCGTTTGCAGCGATGCCTAAGGTCACGGACGAAACGGCGCCAATGCTGCATGCCCCCTGCAATGGGACAGTTGGCTTATGGGGCAAGGACGATCTTGCCACCGCGAACCCTTTAGGTTCCCATTCATGGCTCTCTTCACCCCGTTACTGTTTTTGTTACACTCACGTCACACCCCCCCGAACCCCCCGATGTTTGGACTACAGGCCACCCTCTAGACCAATCTCTGCACAATTCTTTGAGTCTTGAGCATGACTCGCCCGCTGGCCCTCCATGTCCTAAACACCCACCGACCACAACCTACCCTGATCCCCCCCTGGCAATCCTGAGTCCTCTCCTACCACTTGACGGGCCCACCTCCCACCCCGGTATACGATATTGACCGACCCTGAGCTGTTGCGTTTGGTGGACAAGTAGAAGCTTTATGTCCAAGGCCACGGCACCACCACCCCCCCCCGCCCAACGCCCGCTCCACGTCTATGTACTTATGTCCCGGTAGCCTTGTTGCTTTCAACCAGTCACACAACAACCCCCCCCCCCCACCCCACCCCCACCCCCCCCCCGTAACAAAACCAACCACCCACACCATAAGGGACATTTTGCAAGTAGTCTGCTATTTAAAAAGCCAGTATTGAACGTGCCCCATACTGCCATGCAGAGAAACAACACATGAACCTGGTTTGCATCTAGTTGTAATATTTGCACCGCCCAAGACCCCCAAAATCCCCCCCCCGAGAACAATCGCCCCGCAAGGTCCGGCGACCACATCCCACCCACACACCCCCCCCCCCCCCCCCCCCAAGTTACATTTTAGACGCGATTTCCCCGACGAACGGCCCCACCCCCCCCTGTTGCACTGTTGCTGGCTGCCAGGCAGTTATGAGCCTCCTTTTTTAGCTCCCTATTTCCGCCCTTCCGGGCACGGGATGGGAACGGAACAAGACATGACCTGTCCTCCGTTTCCCCCCTCCCCTACCACCCTTCTGAGCCCCGCGGGTGAAGGTTGCCTTTTCTGTCGTCCCCTTTATTCCGGTTTCGCTTCCCACTGCTGGGGGCCCGAGGTGGTTTCTTCTTCCTGATTCTGGGGGGTGCGGTCGGGAGGGTAGTTCTGGGAGGAAGGGGCCGGGAGATGGGGGTGAAGTGAAGGAAGAGGGCCCTAGGGACGGCATCTTCTCTTTTTGGATTTGGTCCTGTAATCGTCTGTCTGGGGGCTTATGGGGTGGGGGTTGAGGACGCGGGGCATGCGGTGCTCTTGAGCCGAGAGGACACGAAGTGGCCCCCCCCCCCCCCCCCCCCCTCCCCCCCTCGAGAGACAGAGTTGGGCCTCCCACAGGATGCGCAGTGGCATGTGCTCTTGGGAGAATACCCGTGGGTGAGCATAGGGGTCTCAATACCGCTCCGGCCAATGATTGGAATGGCGGGGCTAAGAGTTGCGCTCTGGCCATGGAGGAATGGGGATTAGTGGCTACCATTGTGCAACGCCGCTGCCCCCTAGGTCGAAGCACGAATCTGAAAGCTGCGGTGGTCGAAGCTCTGCAGCTTCTCAGGGTAGTGTCACCTTCTTGGGGTAGCGAGTTAGTTCTTACTTGTGTAGCTTCGCAGCTCCGCAGAAGGAACGATTGGTACTTAGGTAGCTATAAATAGCAAGTCACTTTGGCTGAGACAGGGGTCGGAAGTGCACCAGTTATCAATTCCGCAGTTCGAAGGTCAGCATATGCTCAATTTACACGTTCGCAAGTAGCACGTCCAGCAGGTTGCAGGCGATGGGCCCTAGGTCAGAGCACGTAGCTCAAAGCTGCGCTGGTCCAAACTCCACAGGTTCGCAGGGTGGAGTTACCCACTTGGGCTAATAGTAATTAATTCTGAAGCTTCGCAGGTCTGCAGAACGAATGATCGGTACTGAGGCATGCTATTAATAGCAAGATTGGCAGATTCAGAGGTTGGAAGAGCACCAGTTCAATTCAATTGCGTAGTTCGAAGTTAGCATTTGCGCAATTTGCACGTTGCGCGCAAGTAGCAGGTCCAGCCGCGATGGGAGTTTGCAGGCGATGGCTCAGGGTCGGACGGAAACGCGAATGTTGCATGCTGCATGGACAGTTGGCTTGTGAAGGACGGTTCTTTCCACGCGAACCATTTAGGGTCTTCATGGCTCTTCACCCGGTTACTCGTTTTTGTTACACTCACGTGACGCTAGTTGGTCGGCCCCCTTTTGACAATTTGACAATTTTGAGTTTGAGTGACTCGGTGTAACTCTTGAGTCTCTCCTACATTGAGGGCGGTAACTATATTGACCGCCCCCTGAGCTGTTGGTTTTTGGAATTATAAGCTTATGTACGGGCGGTCAGTTATGTACTTATGTTGTAGCCTTGTTGCTTTCAAAGTAACAACTATATTGACCGCCCCCTGTGCTGTTGGTTTTTGGAATTATAAGCTTATGTACGGGCGGTCAGTTATGTACTTATGTTGTAGCCTTGTTGCTTTCAAAGTAACAACAAAGTAACAAACAAACAAATAAGGGACATTTTGCAGTGTTGCTATTTAAAGCAGTATTGAACGTGCCCCTACTGCCATGCAGAGCATACATGATGGTTGGCATTAGTTGTAATAATTTGATGCAGAAAAAATGAGACCAATCGGAGGTCGGGTTAATTTTAGGGGATTTTGAGAAGGTGTTGCTTGTGTGGGCTGGGCAGTATGAGCCGTTCCGGTCTGGGCCTGACCCGACGCGAGGGGGTGGTCGGGTGTGTCGGGGTGGATGCATGCATCGGGCTGGCCGGGTGGTTATGCGTTGTGCGGGTATGACACGAATGTAGCGCAGTTTGGGAGCGCATGTGGCATGTGCTTTGGGAGAATACCGTGGGTGAGCATAGGGTCTCAATAGCCGCTCGGCCAATGATTTGGAATGGCTGGGCCTAGAGTTGCGCCTGGCCATGGAGAATGGGGATTAGTGGCTACCATTGTGCAACGCCGCTGCCCCCTAGGTCGAAGCACGAATCTGAAAGCTGCGGTGGTCGAAGCTCTGCAGCTTCTCAGGGTAGTGTCACCTTCTTGGGTAGCGAGTTAGTTCTTACTTGTGTAGCTTCGCAGCTCCGCAGAAGGAACGATTGGTACTTAGGTAGCTATAAATAGCAAGTCACTTTGGCTGAGACAGGGGTCGGAAGTGCACCAGTTATCAATTCCGCAGTTCGAAGGTCAGCATATGCTCAATTTACACGTTCGCAAGTAGCAAGTCCAGCAGGTTGCAGGCGATGGGCCCCTAGGTCAGAGCACGTAGCTCAAAGCTGCGCTGGTCCAAACTCCACAAGTTCGCAGGGTGGAGTTACCCACTTGGGCTAATAGTGATTAATTGTGAAGCTTCGCAGGTCTGCAGAACGAATGATCGGTACTGAGGCATGCTATTAATAGCAAGATTGGCAGATTCAGAGGTTGGAAGAGCACCAGTTCAATTCAATTGCGTTCGTTCGAAGTTAGCATTTGCGCAATTTGCACGTTGCGCGCAAGTAGCAGGTCCAGCCGCGATGGGAGTTTGCAGGCGATGGCTCAGGGTCGGACGGAAACGCGAATGTTGCATGCTGCATGGACAGTTGGCTTGTGAAGGACGGTTCTTTCCACGCGAACCCTTTAGGGTCTTCATGGCTCTTCACCCGGTTACTCGTTTTTGTTACACTCACGTGACGCTAGTTGGTCGGCCCCCTTTTGACAATTTGACAATTTTGAGTTTGAGTGACTCGGTGTAACTCTTGAGTCTCTCCTACATTGAGGGCGGTAACTATATTGACCGCCCCCTGAGCTGTTGGTTTTTGGAATTATAAGCTTATGTACGGGCGGTCAGTTATGTACTTATGTTGTAGCCTTGTTGCTTTCAAAGTAACAACTATATTGACCGCCCCCTGTGCTGTTGGTTTTTGGAATTATAAGCTTATGTACGGGCGGTCAGTTATGTACTTATGTTGTAGCCTTGTTGCTTTCAAAGTAACAACAAAGTAACAAACAAACAAATAAGGGACATTTTGCAGTGTTGCTATTTAAAGCAGTATTGAACGTGCCCCTACTGCCATGCAGAGCATACATGATGGTTGGCATAAGTTGTAATTTGATGCAGAAAAAATGAGACCAATCGGAGGTCGGGTTAATTTTAGGGGATTTTGAGAAGGTGTTGCATGTGTGGGCTGGGCAGTATGAGCCGTTCCGGGTCAGGCCCAGACGCGAGGGGGTGGTCGGGTGTGTCGGGGTGGATGCCTGTAGCGTGGGTCGGCATGCATCGGGCTGGCCGGGTGGTTATGCGTTAGGGGTGCTCAAAAGTAATAAGGCTTCTATAGTTATATTTCACACCCCTATCAGATTGATTAAATAAGCATACCACGCCATGATACTTGTCTATGGCTCATGTGCTGCGTTTGTAGGGCTCTGGTTGAATGCACATGTATGCCTCTCTTTTGCTAGGGGGGACCAAAACTTTTCTGCCATTTTCATGTGGCATAAAAGTTGTTATCCAATCATTATTTTTTTACACTTCTGTAAGATTTGTTTAACCCACCCCTTCAGTCCCACAGTATATTGCTATGAAAGGCGTTTATGGTCCGAGGCCCAAACATTTTAAAAGCTTGGCCCTGCAGATGTTACAGCACCTACCCCCTCCCACACACACACGCTTTGTGACAAGTCACACACAATGACACCACCAACCAGAAAGTGGTAAGGCACAACTGAGCAACACACGAGAGAATAACCTACCCCCACCTATCATGAAAAAACAGAGGCCAAGAAAAAATAAACAGGTCCTGTATTTTTCCCAGATTTAAAAGTTGTAAACCCTAAAAACTAACACAACCCCTAGTTTACAGCTCACTCACATTCATGCCAGCATCCACCCACCCAAGCTAGATATAGGGTTCCCCTATCCAGACCTGGAAGCTCTTACCCTGGGGTCTAAGTGACTAGGAGATGGGAGCAGTCCAAGCCCATACAATTGTGGTTTAGTTACTTATGCTCGCGTGGCTGGTTACTTTTGAGCACCCCTTTGCGATAGTACACGGGTGGGGGGGGTGACAAAACCAACTTTGGCCAACATGGCTTGTACTTCACCAGTACACGTGTTTGGGTGTCTCAAAGCTGGGGTCGGATGTCCAAGGTCCAACAGGCGAGTTGAGCCTGAGTTGCCTCGCGTCAATTTCGCTAAAATTCTGCCTCCGACTGTAATTATAGTGTTTCTGGGGAAATGAGAACTCCCGCCCTTACTAGGCGCCACGTTGGCGAGCTCTTTAACATGGGCCGCTCCAAGGCTTCGATATGCAGACAGCTTGGGCTTTCCAAGGTTACCGTGGACAGATGGACCAATGAGTCCCTGAATCATGCCCCAAACATGGCTGACAAACACCGTTCAGGCCGGCCAAAGAAGCTAAAGCCAGCTGAAGTCAGCAAGATCAAGAAGATGGCTAGGCCTGGACTTACAGCCACAGCTGCTGCACAAAGGCTGAAAGATCATGGGTCACTGAACATCAGCAGGCATACGGTGGCTCGGATATGGAGCTCTGGAAAAAATCCACTTTTCTGGAGGCCTGTAACCAAGGTTAAGCAGCTCAGCAGCAAGAATAAGGCTGCTAGGAAGTCCTTCTGCCAGCAACACAAACCAACCAAGAAGGTTAAATGGGTGTTTCTGGATGGGAAAGTGTGCACCTTGTACAGTGACACCAATGGAATGCTGTCGTATGCATGGCAAAGGCCTTGCGAGCCCCTTACAAAGGGGACAGGGAGCTTGGTAGCCCACTTCCACTTCTATGCAGCTGTGGCTCATAACTTCAAGTCCAGCCTGCACTTTGTACCCCCATCATGGCATCCTGGGTGCGAGGGACCCAAGTCAAAAGATACATTCAAGTCTGGCCACTATGTGGAGTTCATGAAGAAGTTGGCAAGGGAATTGGAGGTGCAGCAACCTCAGCTAGGAAAGTTTAGCATCATCAGGGACAGAGCTTCTCAACATACCTCATCCAAGAGCGCTGAGGATCTAGAGATCTTGGATCTTCCCATCTTGAAGAGCTTCCCAGCACAAAGCTATCAATTGCATAGAGCATGTGTGGGCTCAGCTGGCAGCCAAGCTGAGGATTAGGAGGCCTACTACCCCTAGGGGGTACAAGGCAGCTATTATGCAAGAGTGGGATGCAATAACCCAGAGCACCATCAACAAGTTGGTGGAAAAGGTGCCTAGTAGGATTCAAAAGATCAGGGGATTGGATGGGAAGTGGATTGGGGGGTACAAGGATTGGTGACAAGGTGAAATTGAGGAGTGTGGTGTATGCAAATAACTGTCATAAATGTGGTTGGACGTATTAAAACACTAAAACATGGATAACTCTTGTTGTACTAAGCCAATAGGAACAAAACAAAGTGTTCTGGAAACCCCTTGACTTAAGGAACACGTTTCTGAAATAGCTGTACTTTTATTATGCATTACTGTACTGCCGGCAGTGCAATCATGACTGACTGGAAGGGTTTAGGGTTACCACTTTATGGTTTTGGGGTACAGCTAGTGGTCCATGTTTTTAAACCATTGGTTACTACCAAGTAGTTATTGGGGGACCTGTGTGATATAGAAGATATAGATTGGGGGCAAATATAAGGTGGTGTAGTGGTGAAGTAGATCCCCCCAACCTTTGTGCCCAACCACCACATAGGGCCCCCATAGGAGTGCTCAAAAGTAATAAGGCTTCTATAGTTATATTTCACACCCCTATCAGATTGATTAAATAAGCATACCACGCCATGATACTTGTCTATGGCTCATGTGCTGCGTTTGTAGGGCTCTGGTTGAATGCACATGTATGCCTCTCTTTTGCTAGGGGGGACCACCAACTTTTCTGCCATTTTCATGTGGCATAAAAGTTGTTATCCAATCATTATTTTTTTTACACTTCTGTAAGATTTGTTTAACCCACCCCTTCAGTCCCACAGTATATTGCTATGAAAGGCGTTTATGGTCCGAGGCCCAAACATTTTAAAAGCTTGGCCCTGCAGATGTTACAGCACCTACCCCCTCCCACACACACACGCTTTGTGACAAGTCACACACAATGACACCACCAACCAGAAAGTGGTAAGGCACAACTGAGCAACACACGAGAGAATAACCTACCCCCACCTATCATGAAAAAACAGAGGCCAAGAAAAAATAAACAGGTCCTGTATTTTTCCCAGATTTAAAAGTTGTAAACCCTAAAAACTAACACAACCCCTAGTTTACAGCTCACTCACATTCATGCCAGCATCCACCCACCCAAGCTAGATATAGGGTTCCCCTATCCAGACCTGGAAGCTCTTACCCTGGGGTCTAAGTGACTAGGAGATGGGAGCAGTCCAAGCCCATACAATTGTGGTTTAGTTACTTATGCTCGCGTGGCTGGTTACTTTTGAGCACCCCTAGCGTTGTGCGGGTATGACACGAATGTAGCTCAGTTTGGGAGCGCATGTGGCATGCTTTGGGAGAATACCGTGGGTGAGCATAGGGTCTCAATAGCCGCTCTGCCCATGATTTGGAATGGCTGGGCCTAGAGTTGCGCCTGGCCATGGAGAATGGGGATTAGTGGCTACCATTGTGCAACGCCGCTGCCCCCTAGGTCGAAGCACGAATCTGAAAGCTGCGGTGGTCGAAGCTCTGCAGCTTCTCAGGGTAGTGTCACCTTCTTGGGTGGCGAGTTAGTTCTTACTTGTGTAGCTTCGCAGCTCCGCAGAAGGAACGATTGGTACTTAGGTAGCTATAAATAGCAAGTCACTTTGGCTGAGACAGGGGTCGGAAGTGCACCAGTTATCAATTCCGCAGTTCGAAGGTCAGCATATGGTCAATTTCCACGTTCGCAAGTAGCACGTCCAGCAAGATGCAGGCGATGGGCCCCTAGGTCAGAGCACGTAGCTTAAAGCTGCGCTGGTCCAAACTCCACAGGTTCGCAGGGTGGTGTTACCCACTTGGGCTGATCCGTAATTAATTTTGAAGCTTCGCAGGTCTGCAGAACGAATGATCGGTACTGAGGCATGCTATTAATAGCAAGATTGGCAGATTCAGAGGTTGGAAGAGCACCAGTTCAATTCAATTGCGTTCGTTCGAAGTTAGCATTTGCGCAATTTGCACGTTGCGCGCAAGTAGCAGGTCCAGCCGCGATGGGAGTTTGCAGGCGATGGCTCAGGGTCGGACGGAAACGCGAATGTTGCATGCTGCATGGACAGTTGGCTTGTGAAGGACGGTTCTTTCCACGCGAACCCTTTAGGTTCTTCATGGCTCTTCACCCGGTTACTCGTTTTTGTTACACTCACGTGACGCTAGTTGGTCGGCCCCCTTTTGACAATTTGACAATTTTGAGTTTGAGTGACTCGGTGTAACTCTTGAGTCTCTCCTACATTGAGGGCGGTAACTATATTGACCGCCCCCTGAGCTGTTGGTTTTTGGAATTATAAGCTTATGTACGGGCGGTCAGTTATGTACTTATGTTGTAGCCTTGTTGCTTTCAAAGTAACAACTATATTGACCGCCCCCTGTGCTGTTGGTTTTTGGAATTATAAGCTTATGTACGGGCGGTCAGTTATGTACTTATGTTGTAGCCTTGTTGCTTTCAAAGTAACAACAAAGTAACAAACAAACAAATAAGGGACATTTTGCAGTGTTGCTATTTAAAGCAGTATTGAACGTGCCCCTACTGCCATGCAGAGCATACATGATGGTTGGCATTAGTTGTAATAATTTGATGCAGAAAAAATGAGACCAATCGGAGGTCGGGTTAATTTTAGGGGATTTTGAGAAGGTGTTGCATGTGTGGGCTGGGCAGTATGAGCCGTTCCGGTCTGGGCCTGACCCGACGCGAGGGGGTGGTAGGGTGTGTCGGGGTGGATGCCTGTAGCGTGGGTCGGCATGCATCGGGCTGGCCGGGTGGTTATGCGTTGTGCGGGTATGACACGAATGTAGCGCAGTTTGGGAGCGCATGTGGCATGTGCTTTGGGAGAATACCGTGGGTGAGCATAGGGTCTCAATAGCCGCTCGGCCAATGATTTGGAATGGCTGGGCCTAGAGTTGCGCCTGGCCATGGAGAATGGGGATTAGTGGCTACCATTGTGCAACGCCGCTGCCCCCTAGGTCGAAGCACGAATCTGAAAGCTGCGGTGGTCGAAGCTCTGCAGCTTCTCAGGGTAGTGTCACCTTCTTGGGTAGCGAGTTAGTTCTTACTTGTGTAGCTTCGCAGCTCCGCAGAAGGAACGATTGGTACTTAGGTAGCTATAAATAGCAAGTCACTTTGGCTGAGACAGGGGTCGGAAGTGCACCAGTTATCAATTCCGCAGTTCGAAGGTCAGCATATGGTCAATTTCCACGTTCGCAAGTAGCACGTCCAGCAAGATGCAGGCGATGGGCCCCTAGGTCAGAGCACGTAGCTTAAAGCTGCGCTGGTCCAAACTCCACAGGTTCGCAGGGTGGTGTTACCCACTTGGGCTGATCCGTAATTAATTTTGAAGCTTCGCAGGTCTGCAGAACGAATGATCGGTACTGAGGCATGCTATTAATAGCAAGATTGGCAGATTCAGAGGTTGGAAGAGCACCAGTTCAATTCAATTGCGTTCGTTCGAAGTTAGCATTTGCGCAATTTGCACGTTGCGCGCAAGTAGCAGGTCCAGCCGCGATGGGAGTTTGCAGGCGATGGGCTCAGGGTCGGACGGAAACGCGAATGTTGCATGTTGCATGGACAGTTGGCTTGTGAAGGACGGTTCTTTCTACGCGAACCCTTTAGGTTCCCCATGGCTCTTCATCCGGTTACTCGTTTTTGTTACACTCACGTGACGCTAGTTGGTCGGCCCCCTTTTGACAATCGGGAAATTTTTTGAGTTTAAGTGACTCGGTGTAACTCTTGAGTCTCTCCTACATTGAGGGCGGTAACAAAGGTCCGAGACGCGCGCATGCTCCAACTTTTTGCCGAGCAGCTTTGCTGCTGCGTATTCGGAATGGCTATTTGCTAGTAAGTAAAGCAACATTTGTCATCGAGGTGCCTCTTTCAGCCCTACCCGGCATATACGAGGACTAACTCCGACTTGGAGCGAGGAGGCCCCTGAGGAGCGCGGCACTGGCTTGGGAGCTTTAATATGGTGCTAATAATAGTGCCTGTTGCTCGTAGCCAGCTCGGAGTAGCTTGTAGTTCGCTGGTTTTGGGGATTTCGGTTGGGCTGTGATGGCAGTTGCGGGAATGCTCGCTGTGGATGCGGGACTCAAATTTGCGGACCGGGACACAGTAGAGGTGATGCATGAGGGTCCCCTTAATGATTTCCCAGCGTCAGTAGACTGGTGGTCAAGATTGGCGACCGTAGTCCTTTTTTTGCTGGTACCACTTTATGGCACTTCTTCACTAAGCGGCGGAAGTTAAGCACCCGGCGCCCGGCGCCAGGCGCCCGATGGGCCTGGAGTTTTGGCTGAGTAGGCCTTTCATGTGTGTGTTTGAGCCTACAATTGGAGGTGAATAGCCTTGGGTCCTCCCAAAGTTGCCCGATTGGACGCAGGAGTTGTCCGATGGGTCCATGAGGGTCCTGGACCATATGGCCAAGATGCTGGGTGAAAACATTGGGCGGATCAAATTTTATCGGCCTCCAAAGTGGGTTGGTTTGGTGCAAAAACAGCATGCAACCTATCATGGGCCATATCACACTTCACTTTTTTTTTTAACGTTTTTGAAATTTCCCCATCAATACTTTCATAATTATAGGCCCTTCAGAAATTTTGTGAAGCGGTTGTGAGGGTCAGCCACGAATTTAAAAGCATTTTTTGCCGGAAAATCACTGCAACAAATAAATGTGGGTCCAAAATCAAAAACATGTTTTCGAAATGTTCCAAACATGTATTTTGTCTTAACCATCAGTCCTAGTTAATTTGGGTCTAATCGGAGAAAGTCGATTTCGTCTCTGAACAGCACTACACAGGAGGTGGGACCCCAAGACAAACCAGCGTCCATATTAACACAGGACAATATGAGGAAGAATTACCGGGAGTACATAATTCTACAAGCATGCCAGATATGTCAGTCGTCACTCGGACACTCACCCGGTATAGCTACCTGTATGTGCTATTTGGGTACCGATTCCAGCAAGTAACGAGCCCGCAAAACCATGTGTGGATGGTGGTGTTTAGAAACACCGTTTTTGTTTTCGCTCGGGAGGAGCCAGACTGAAACAGCTTAAGCATCGGCCTTCTTCTTGGCTGACTTCTTGGGGAGCAGCACGGAGTGAATGTTGGGCAGCACACCACCGTTGGCGATGGTGACGGAGCCCAGCAGCTTGGACAGCTCTTCGTCATTGCGAATTGCCAGCTGGACGTGGCGAGGAACGATCCTTGTCTTCTTGTTGTCACGAGCGGCGTTGCCAGCCAGCTCCAGCACCTCAGCACACAGGTACTCGAGCACGGCTGCTAGGTAACGGGGGCACCAGCGCCAACACGCTCGGCGTACTTGCCCTTCTTCAGGAAGCGAGCAATACGGCCCACAGGGAACTGAAGACCAGCCTTGGAGCTGCGGGACACAGCCTTCTTGCCACCTCGGCCACCTGTCTTGCCTGCCATTACTGATGTGTTTGGATGTGAGAGGGATAGAGCGAAAAGAGGAAGCTTCTTCCTTCTCGAAAATAACCCGTAATTATACTCCCTCCCCTCGAGTTTGCTGATCTGCCTGTCGATGCGTCAGGGCACTCCCTTCCCAAGTCTGCTGATCCAGCTGTCAATGGCGTTTCGAAATTTCGAAACGTGTCGCGGTCTGCTGATCCGGGTCTGTCACCAGGTCGTTCGAAATGCAGATAAATACGCTAACTTTGCGAGTTGAACTACGACCCGTTACCGACCTACCTATAACATAATGGCCCCCAAAGCTGCGGAGAAGGCTCCCGCCAAGAAGGCCGCCCCCGCCGAGACTGCGGAGGGCAAGAAGAAGGCTAAGAAGATGGCCAAGGCCGAGACCTACAAGATCTACATCTACAAGGTGCTGAAGCAGGTCCACCCTGACACTGGCATCAGCTCCAAGGCCATGGGTATCCTCAACTCCTTCATAAATGATATCTTCGACAAGATCGCCTCCGAAGCTGCTCGCCTGGCTCGCTACAACAAGAAGCCCACAGTCACCTCCCGCGAGATCCAGACTGCTGTGCGTCTCGTCCTACCTGGAGAGCTTGCCAAGCACGCGGTTTCCGAGGGCACCAAGGCTGTCACGAAGTTCACCTCCGCGGAAGCTCCCACAACAGTCGGATTCCCCATTGATTCATTCAATTTCACAACGAAACCAACAAACGGTGTTTTTCAACACCACCTGATGAAACTACACGGGCTACCGCCTACAAGTTACGGCTTCTTTATGATCTCATCCTCTCTATGGTCTCTACAAAGTTGGGGAATGGTGTCACTATGGTTAGAAGTTGTTCCCCCCCCTGCGATGACCCCCCATTATTACCACAGGAACCACTTATAATACTCAATCCAATACCTTAGTATAACCACTGATAAACAGCCATCGCGAGCCATGAATCCAACTACTTACTTAAACCCTAAGTAATTTGACTTCATGTTTTTGGCATCATGTTTTTCGTCTTGAAGCTGCACTGACAAACTTCATCTTGAACTTAAACTAACCAATTTCATCTTACCAACTTGAACTCGAACCTGAACTCATCATCATCATCTTGAACAAACCAGCGAACCAACTTGAACTTGAAGCTGCATTTGGCATCAGCCAACTAACCAACTTGAATTTGAACCTGAATTTGGCATCATCCTTTTGAACACACTTTTGATATGGTACAGCCTGATACATCATATACAGGGTACCACTAAGCGCGCGCGGCAGCACGGTGCCGCGCTTCCTTTTTGAGCCCCTCTGCGCGTATCGCGCAGATTTTTCAACCCCTTGTGGGCACAGCGCGCACTTTTTGCATTTTTTGCACTAAAAAGTGCTGACCAATTCGACGTTTGTGCGCTTTAAGCGCTGACCAATTTGGCAAGAAGTAGTACCCTGATCATATTCATGTGTATTCGTCAGGTCGGATGGAGTATACATGGATGATAGATAGTTGGCAAGTACTAATTTACCTCGGAGGCAGTACCAAAGCTGTACGTCCCACCCACCACGAGTGGTTGAAATCTATCAGGAAAAGCCGCATTCAAAGTGTACTTCGCCCTCCAGCCTGTACAGTGGCCAGGTATGACAAGTGATGGAGCTAGCTGCACCAGATCCTCCACTGTGTCGCTTATGAGAGGCTCACATTCTCGTCCTGCCAGGTGGAAGCCCCCAATGACACAAAAAAGGTTTTCAAGTAGACAGTATAGAAAGAAAACAATAAAATAGAAGGCAGTACATCGTGGCAAACGTTGACAATGCCAACGTGGCTTCAGGCACTACAGACGCACGATGGCACCACGGCCTGCAAAGGATAGGTTGGGCAAGTCCCTTTAGCCTATTTGGCTAGCCTTGGACTGCAACGTATATACATGGCTGCAGACACTAAAGTCAATGGCACCACGGCCCGCAAGTGGTTTCGGAGGACAAAGTTTTTTTTCTTTCTTCAGGAGGTAGGATACTTTTTTTTTTTTTTTTTTTTTTCGTTCGTTCGTTCGTTCGTTCCTTCGTTCGTTCCTTCGTTCGTTCGTTCGTTCGTTCGTTCGTTCGTTCGTTCGTTCGTTCCTTCGTTCGTTCTTCGTTCTTCGTTCCTCGTTCGTGCTTCCTTCAGTTCGTTCGTTCGTTACTTCGTCGTAGTTCGTTTCGGTCGTTCGTTCGTTAGTATCGTTAGTTCGTTCGTTCGTTCGTTCCTTCGTTCGTTCGTTCCTTCGTTCCTTCGTTCCTTCGTTCCTTCGTTCCTTCGTTCCTTCGTTCCTTCGTTCCTTCCGTTTCCTGCGTTCCTTCGTCCTTAGTTCAGTTCTGTGTTCCCTTAGTTCGTTCGTTAATTCGTTCGTGATGTTAGTGTCGTTAGTGCGGTTAGTTCGTTCGTTAGTTCGTTAGGTTCGTTTGTTCGTTCGTTAGTTTAGTTCGTTAGTTACATTCGTCGTTCGTTCATCGTTCGTTCCTTCGTCGTGCCGTCGTCCTGTCTAATTGTTCATTTCGGTAATGCAGTTCTTCGTCATTCGTTCCTTCGTCCTTAGGTCGTTCGTTAGTCGTTCGTTCCGTCAGTTTACGTTCGTTGTTCGTTCGTTCGGTAGTTCGATTAGTTCGTTCGTTCGTTCCTTCGTTCCTTCCTCCTTCCTCCATCCGTCATTCCTTCCTTCCTTCGTTCGTTAGTTCATTGTTCGTTCGTCATCGGTCATTTCATTCTGCCTTCATTCCTTCCTTCCGTCTTTCCTTCCCTTACTTACTTCCTTCCTCCTTCCCTCCTTCCTATTGTGCGTTCGTTCGGTTCGTTCGTTTCGTTCGTTTACTTCGTTCGTTAGTTGTTCGTTGTCGTTCGTTCGTTCGTTCGTCGTTACGGCGTTCGTTCGTTGTTTGTTCGTTCGTCGTTCGTTCGTCGTTCGTTCGTCGTTCGTTGTTCGTTCGTTAGTTCGTCGTTCGGTTCGTTCTTTAGTCCCGTTCGTTAGTTTCGTTCGTTGTCGTTCGTTCGTTCGTTCGTTGTTCGTTCGTTAGTTCGTTCGTCGTTCGTTAGGTTCGTTCGTTTGTTGTTTGTTTGTTTGTTTGTTTGTTTGTTTGTTTGTGCGTTTGTTTGTTTATTTGTTTGTTCAGGGTGTAGGGCACAGTATCTTTGCTTGTTTGTTCAGGAGCTAGGTCTCAGTTTGCTTGTTTGTTTGTTTGTTTGATTGTTTGTTCAGGGGGTAAGACACAGTTTGTGTATTTGTTTGTTACCGTCCAGGGGGTAGCCAATAAGGTCTAAGGGGCTTTCCCGACCTCAAATAATCAAAATAATTATAGATTATCTGGAGGGGCTATTAACAAGCTCTAACAAATCTGGTCCCCAACAAATCACAAGGATACGACGGAGGACCGGAGATAAAGTACTCCTATATACAATATAAGTTTACACGTCCATGCATTGTATACAAGTCCAATGTGTATGTTTTGTAGGGATCGGCAAATCGTATGATACTGACCAAAGTCTAGTATGATATCATATGATATCATACAAATTGCATCATATTATATTGTATGTAAATGGTAAATTTAGCCTAGTCAGACTGACGGCATCATAATATATCTTATGATGTCATTTGATGACATGATATCATATGGCATCATATGGCCGTTCCCTAATGTTTTCGCATCGGCCTCAAAGAGGTTTTGAAGGCGACAATGGGGTGGTGGGTGGGTGGTTGGATGTGTGCGTGGGGGGGCGGGGTGTTGGTGTGTGGTGGCAGTTGTGTTGTGCTTGTGCTTGTGCTGTGGCAGTTGTGTTGTGTTTGTGTTGTGTGTGTGTGAGTGTGTGAGTGGGTGATCGCATCGACCTCAAAGATGTTTTGAAGGCGACAATGGGGTGGTGGTGGGTTGTTGGAGGTGTGTTGTGGGGGGGGGGGGGGAGGTGTGTGCTTTGGCTTGTGCTTGTGCTTGTGCTGTGGCAGTTGTGTTGTGTTTGGGTGTGTGGTGGGAGTGGGTGATCGCATCGGCCTCAAAGTGTTTTGAAGGCGACAATGGGGGGGGGGTGGGTGGGTGATGGGATGCGTGTGTGTGTGTGTGTGGGTGGGTGTGTGTGTGGGTGTGTGGGTGTGTGTGGGTGGGGTGGGTGGGGGGGGGGGGGGGGCCAGGTTGTGTTGTGCTTGTGTGTGGGCAGCTGTTGGTGTTGTTTGTATTGTGTGTGTGTGTGTGAGAGAGAGTGTGTGAGTGGGTGATTGCATCGGCCTCGAAGAGGTTTTGATCCTTTTCCTTTTCGTTTTTTTTGTCCAACCCCCTTCCTCCTCCGGCCATACTGTAGTGGGGGTTCTGGATCTGGTGTGGTGGGGTGATGGATGGTGGCAGGTGGTGTGGGTGCTGGCGATGGTGAAGTTAGCAGGTGGTGGTGTTGGCGATGGCGATGGTGGTGGTGATGGTGATGCGTAGCAGATGGTTGGGGTAATGGTGCTGTGTGTGGTGATGCTGATTCCTTGCACAACGGGGGGGTGGTGTGGATGGTGATCGTTGAGGTGAGCCGGTGTGCGGTGATGGCGATGGTGAAGGTGAGCAGGTGGTGGGGTGATGGCGATGGCGATGGTGTGGTGATGGTGATGCTGAGCATTGGTTGTGAACTGGTGATGGTGTTGGTGTGCTGAGGCTGAGTCATATGGTGGGGAAGGGTGATGGTGAAGGATCAGATGGGGGTGATGGTGTGTGGTTGGTGGTGCCTTGTGTTGTGACATGGTGATAGCTGAGCAGATGGTGGGGTGATTTTGATGGTGATGTGACAATGGTGGGCTATGGGGGGGTGATGGTGGGGTGATAGCGATGGTGGATGATTGTGATGGTGTGTGATGTTATCAGATGGTGTGATGAATGGTGAAGGTGGGGTGACTGTGTGTGGTTATTTGCGAGGTCTGGTGCTTTGATGGTGATGGGGAAGGTGGAGCATGGATGTTGGTGATGTGATGGTGGGGGATGGTGAGCAATTTGGGGTTAATCGGATTGTGGGGGGTGATTGTGGGTGATGGCGATGGTGATGGTGAGGTGATTGTGATGGTGGTGCGGGGGGTTATGTGCGATGGTGCTGTTGTGTGATGTGATCCAGATGGTGTGAGTGGATGTTGATGTGACGGTAGGATGATATGATCAGCTGCGAACCTGGGATAGGGTGTTGATCTCGCACCGGAAGCATGATTGTTGGGTCTTTGGCTGAGCCCCCCCTTCTGTGGGCGGGAGCCCCCAGAGTCACCCCGTTGTCCGCTTGACAACAAGAAACAAGAAACGAACTGGCCCCGTCGTAAACCCTGGCTTCAGTCCGCTGCACTCGATTCCGGTGGCACCTGTCGCTCCGATAGCCAACACTCATAGCCAAATTTCTGCGTCGCTTGCGACACGCCTAGGACTTGTCCGGCGCAACATCATGTTTACGGTGTTGCACCGGAAATGCAAAGAAATACAACATAAAATGCACCGGAAAATGCAAATAAATAAAACGAGCCAAACTTGGCCCGGCTTCTGGTGCACCGGAAAATGCAAATAAATAAAAAGGCCTCTGGTGATCGGCCCCAGTGAAAGCAAACGGGCAGGCCCCCTCAACCTCACCCCTCGTAATAAGCCTTAACATTTAGTTACTTATTTAAAACGGGCCACACTCACTTGGTCTCCTTCTTCTGCTGCGACAACTGATAGAAGCCATAACCCACAATGGCCGCAGTGATACCTGCAGTCACAGAAGAGAGGGGTTCGGTGGTTGGGGCTAAAAGCGGACCAGGTTACCACAAATGGGGCTGTTAGCTAAATTAGCCCTTATAGGATCAATCAACCAACATAAGCCATAACCCACAGCGGGGGCAGTAATACCTGCAGTTGCATGAGAGACAAATATAAGTTGGGAACGGCAATATGATATCATGTGATAACATGTCATCAAATGATATCATAATATGCCGGCAGTCTGACTAGGCTTTAGTGACCATTTACGTACAATAGTGTACGGTGCAGTTTGAATGATATCATTTGATATCAAACTCGTCTTTGGTCAACATAAAATCAAAAAAGTTCATCATGATATGCCAGTCCCTACATATAAGCACATAAATCTTATGCTCCTGCACATGTCTTCACATTATGACACATATATAGGGACCGGCATATCATATGATGTTGACCAAAGGCGAGTATGATATCATATGATATCATACAAATTGCACAATATGATATTGTATATACCTGGCAACTTTAGCCTAGTCAGACTGCCAGCATCATGTGATTTTGTATGATATCATATGATGACATGACATCATATGATATCATATTGCCGTTCCCTATGAATATATGGACATATCCCATCCGCACATTCTATTCCCAGTCATCCAATTGCTCTAGGGCCTTCTCTCTACTGAACGTTATTAAACAAGTACACAAGTTGTGGTCCACCCGCACAGTAATCATGAATAACTTGGGCCCACATCTCTCTCTCTCCCCTTTTCTCTATGTTTCATTCCCCCCCACCTATACCCCACCCCACCCACCCTCATAGAAAATATACAATGCCGACATGTACCCTCTCTTTACCAGAAACACCGATATTTGATTACCTCAGCCCCCACCAAATGAAACCACAGGGACATTGCCAAGGGAAGGGGAACCTGGCCCATGTTATTGTCTTTCTCCCGACCCCCGCTCCAGCTAATGACTTTCAACACCAGGCTATGCATCAAAAGAATCGAAGACAGGCGCTCACCGAAGATAGCAATACCAGTAGGGCCCGCAGCTCCGAACTTTCGGTCGATCCTAATAGCAGGGAAACCGCCTGGGGGAGGAGCATCTTGAAGGATGGGCATATCCTTGACACTCTACGAATGGCACAGGTAGCGTACTGTGAGTGCAAATAATGATGGAATGCACTTCTTTCTGCGACAGGTTGACAATCGCCGTGCACGAGGACACCTAGCCATCAAAGCAGTTTTAAAGTCCATCCGTTCTACAGACAGACATTCGAGAGCTAGATGAACAATCAACGACCTTAATGCCAGGATAGCCACGCTTCATGATTTCCGTCATGGTGAAGTTTTCTCTGCGCTACGCCGCGCGCAGCTATCAAAATGTATGCAGCTGCTAGCACGGACTCGGCGAAGGCGGAGAAGATGGGCAGAAAGTGTACTTCGCATCATGTACCGCAGTAGTGCCAGCCACGTGCAGTCAGTACAGCACCCGCACCCGGACGACAAGCTTCCTATTCGCTAGGTTCAACCCCCATTCAGGCAATGTCGACGGCATCCCTGGCAGCCTAAGCCTGAACCAGCGAATTGCTCATGTGCTTAAGTTTCTGAGCCCAACGCACTTAAAACCGATTGATGCCTAAGTGGTAATTATATATATTGTCTGCGACTCCATTGGTGGGCAGCCAGCTGCGGCAACCTCAGAAGAGTACGGTACGAGAAGGAATTGGAGCAGTGGCCTAGCCCAGGGCCACTCATTTTAAATGCGTGTTTCTGATATGATTGGTTCCTGTGTCACACGCTTGTGCATGTTCAGCTGAGCTACAACTTCTAGGCCACCCGTCGTTCTTTAGTCTAGACAGAATACGTCAGAGAGCACCACCAAAGCGTCTTGTCCCTAGTGAGAATAGTCAAGCACCTCCGCCCAACTCAGTTCTAGGGACGCGCTGACAAACGACATGGGGGCTCTCAAGCAATAGGGGGGGAAGGGGGTGGGGGTGGGGGGTGGGGGGGGCTTTAGTTACGACCCCTACACAGTGAGGTCGGACAACAGGGGGGTCTCCCACCCAAACCGCCCAAAGCGTGTTCGCTCGCCCAAAGCGTGTTGGCAGCCCTGTATTTTAATTATTAGCCAAGTTCGCTCTTGCTCAGAGAGTCAGAGTCGATTGCCTCAGAGAACGATACCCTGAATTGGCACCCGGCAATCCACACCTGCAGCTTGACTGGCGGTTTGTTTGTGATTTACCCATTACCTAATACCTGTACAGGCGTATACATTCTATACCTTCAAACTTTTAGTGCCAAGGGCGTGCCCGTGCCATGCGAGTTCAAATTGCCTACCAAGTTCAAAACACCTGCGCAGCTAAGTTATTGTCAATCATTCATTGAGTGGGGACTTAATTCGGTTGTGACTACCTTCTGTACTCAGGTGTATGGTTTGGTAGTGTCAATTTTATAGTGTCCAAGTACCCATGTTCATCTTGAACGATTCCTGAATCACATACTATACAAGCCTTAAGTACGATAGGCAAGATTAAGTATTGGCAAATGTCATGTTAACCCATTAAGTGGATATCAGAAAAACATGGCAAAACTAACTTGGCAAAGGGGTCTATGGCTTTGACTATCTCAAGCTCAGATTTGAAATCCAGTTGGCAAAAGGCCATGTTATTGTTACATTTCTTTGTTACATGTTCGCCAAGTATTCTGTCAAAGCTTGCTGTAAAACCATGTAACAATTCAAATCAGGAGCATTTAACTTGCTAGAGCTTAGTAGCCAGACCGGTACATGGCTCCAGCCATCCAAATTGCCGGCTGGAGCCATGTGCCAAGTTCAAGGTCAAATACATGTTTACTAAGTAGTCTGCCCAAGCTTGCTGAAAATAAAACCATGTAGCAATTCAAATCAGGAACATTTAACTTGCTAGGGCTTAGCAGACAGTGTACCATGGTAACCGTAACTTTGCAAAGACCAACCACCTGGAGTGGTCTCAACCTGGACCCGTAATCCGGTTTGGTAAAGGGTCGTTTGCCAAACCGTTTGCCAATACTTATGGTGCGTACGGTAGATGGCACACTCAATCATTCCGAGAGACGACGGGTCGCTTCCATCTATCAGTTTTCTCCTTCAGAATGTCTGAACTAGCCATACGTACCGGTATTATACAAACCCCTTTGTGGGGTTAGTTAAGGGTTTAGATGGGATAAGTAGGCATCTGGGGTTTACCACACTCATCCCACGCTGGCCAGTGTTTCCAAACTCGTTGCAAACCATGTTATCGTGGTTGGCGATCAAAATAGTAGCGTGCCTTGGGTGAGATTGTGTCAACCCTTCCTGATGTTCGCTTATGATTATTTTTCCACCAACAAGCTGTCGTGTCAGCCTGTTCCTCGACTGACGTGGATCTGTCACACGGTCACTCAAAAAGGTGGTAGCTAACTGGCGCCCGGTCTTTCACGATTTCCGACCCTCGCCACCTTCGTATTCCAAACGGGAGCGCGAGCTGCTCACAACGCTCCTCGGCTAAACCCCCACCGATATGATGATATCCCATTTTCGGTCGCTGCTTGTCTGCAGCGCTCGGTACCCCTCTCTCTGGCGCCACGCCACTTCCGCTGCACCTGCTGCTGCGACCGATTTTGACGAGGACAAGATCTATACGTCGGAAAAATTCACAGAGACATTCGTTGGACCAGTTGGCGTCCATCGCATTCCGGGTGAGAAACTGCGAATTCCACCTGATCCCTTCCCATCAACCAAACCCCAACTTCCCAAGACCCAATCTGGCACTTGTAGCGTAAGCCCCCCCCCCCCCCCCCCCCCCCACCATCCCACCATTATCCCCCTCCCCCCCCACCCCACCCCACCACCCCCACCCCACCACAACCACCACAACCACCACAGCCACTACCACCACTACCACCACCACCACTACCCAACCCCATCAACGAAACCCCAACCTTACAGTCAAGGTTAATGGTTTATGCGCCCAGAAATGCATCACTGTCGGGGACCTCATCTTGGTGGATCTAGCGTTTGCTTTCCTTGAAGGCCCCGAGGATGACAAGCCGCTTGCTGATGACTTGATGCTGCAAAATTGGCAAATAAAAGCATGTATTCCCTTCCCACCCCCATGTACATGAAGGGGCAACGGCTTGTGCGCCCAGATATGCACCATTGTCAGGAATCTCATCTTGGCTGATCAACCGATTGCTTTCCTTGAAGGCCCCGAGTACATCAAATAAATGAATAAATAAAAGTTTCAATCTCTAAAATGATCAAATACATGATCAAATAAATGAACCTGCAAAAGTATCAATCTCAAAAATGATCAAATATATTCTCAAATAAATGAACCTATAAAAGTATCAATCTCAAAAATGATTAAATACATTATCAAATAAAGGAACAAATAAAAGAATCAATTCCATTCCCTCTCCATGTACAGACAAGGGTAATGGTTTATGCGCCCAGAGATCCATCACTGTCGGGGACCTCATCTTGGCAGATCAACCGATTGTGTTCCTTGACGGCCCCGAGGATGAAATGCCTGAGTATGATGACTTGATTTCTCTTTTGCAATCTCCCTCCTTGGACAAGCACGCACGCCGCATGGTGTCCCTCCTCCACAAAGGAAGTGGCTACCAGCGACCTGAGTGGATGACCAACGAGGTTATGAATCAGGTCTTTGGGTTTCAGAGCGGAAGCAGCCAAGGTGGGAATGCCAAAGAAAGTTTTTGTATTAGACAATTAGAGTACAATTATTATACAATATTTTTACAATTAGTATGCAATAATAATAATACTTGTTATCTCTATAGAGATATTGTAATAATAATAATAATAATAATAATAATAATAATGATAATAATAATAATAATAATAATAATAATAATAATAATGATGCTGCTGCTGCTGCTGCTGCTGCTGCTGCTGCTGCTGCTGCTGATGATGATGATGCTGCTGCTGCTGATGATGATGAGGATGAGGATGATGATGATGATGATGATGAGGACGAGGACGAGGACGAGGACGAGGACGAGGACGACGACGACGACGAGGACGACGACGACGACGACGACGACGACGACGACGACGACGACGACGACGACGACGACGACGACGACGACGACGACGACGACGACGACGACGACGACGACGACGACGACGACGACGACGACGACGACGACGACGACGACGACGACGACGACGACGACGACGACGACGACGACGACGACGACGACGACGACGACGACGACGACGACGACGACGACGACGACGACGACGACGACGACGACGACGACGACGACGACGACGACGACGACGACGACGACGACGACGACGACGACGACGACGACGACGACGACGACGACTACGACGACGACGACGACGACGACGACCGACGACGACGACGACGACGAGACGACGGACGACGACGACGACGACGACGACGACGACGACGACGACGACGACGACGCGACGACGACGACGACGACGACGACGACGACGACGACGACGACGACGACGACGACGACGACGACGACGACGACGACGACGACGACGACGACGACGACGACGACGACGACGACGACGACGACGACGACGACGACGACGACGACGACGACGACGAGCGACGACGACGACGACGACGACGACGACGACGACGACGCGACGACGACGACGACGATGACGACGACGACGACGACGACGACGACGACGACGACGACGACGACGACGACGACGACGACGACGACGACGACGACGACGACGACGAAGACGACGACGACGACGACGAAGCGAGACGACGACGACGACGACGACGCCTACTACGACGACGACGCGACGACGACGACGACACGACGACGACGACGACGACGACGACGACGACGACGACGACGACGACGACGACGACGACGACGACGGCTAAACGACGACGACGACGGACGACGACGACGACGACGACGACCGACAGACGGACGACGACGACGACGACGCACGACGACGACGACGACGACGAGACGACGACGACGACGACGACGCGACGACGACGACCGACGACGACGACGACGACGACGACGACGACGACGACGACGGAGACGACGACGACGACGACGACGACGACGACCGACGACGACGACGACGACGACGACGACGACGACGACGACGACGACGACGACGACGACCGACGACGACGGACGACGACGACGACGACGACGACGACGACGACGACGACGGACGACGACGACGACAGACCGACGACGACCGACGACGACCGACTACGATCACGTCCTGCGACGACTACGACGATCGATCACTGACTACGACTACCCCTGGAGGCACCTTCATGCTCACACTTTTGCTAGCCATCGCATCGCATTCGTCGTGGTTGGCACCCAGTTGTTGCGATTATTTGACTTAGTTCAGATCGCCATGGCCATTTCGTCCTCCTGCCACACTCTCGCGCTTGCCACGCTCATCCCATTTTTGCAAGCTCTTTTCGTTGTATCGATTATCGTGAAAACGTTGCTGGCGATTTTGCTGTTCCGGGTGTTGACCGAGCATCGACTGGGGGCACTGCACGAGAAGAAGAAGCTGCAGGTGTATTGCCATGCAATTGCACCGGTTCGGTGTTCTCGGCGTTATCGGAATCTGAGCGTTCGCATGTTGTTGGTAGGATCAAAGCACAGCCTGCCCCTCTTTCTGCACGATTGAATCCCACAGGGTGAAGGTTGTTGGTGAAGGGGTGAAGGTTGTTGGGGTGAAGGTGGTGGGGTGAAGGTTGCTTACCCACATCAGCTCAACATATAAATACTTGGATTGGGGTATGCTCAGGGTTAGTGAACCAGATGAAGTAAACTTTTTTTTCACTATCATATGGGGGTCCCTAATTCAGGACGGACTTTTCACAAATGTGGGACGGAGCATAACGCAGTCAATTTTTACTTTTTTGAAAATTGAATTAGGTAGGTCTGTTTTTCACATCTTCCCTTTCAAGCCATTGTCACAGCAGGTTATGGAAGATACTGTGCAGGCAGTACGGGCTGTACAAAGCCAAAAATCACTGAGTATTTGCACATTTTGGGCTATTTTAGGAGTCCCTAATTATGTTACAAGCTGCACAGCTGCAACTGCATCGTTTTGTGTCTTCGTCTTTTCAGTGAAGGGAACGGAATCACTTTTCGATTTAAAAAAAAATGAAATTTCAAATCCCAATTTCAAACAATATTAAAAAAACAAACTTTATTTTTCTTTTCTCATCAAATATCCACATCTGAAGTCAGATTTTGATTGGGAAATTTCCCAGGTATAGACCGAACTGGCAGGTTGAACGCTGGTATTTGCCGAAATGGCAGGTGGAATTGCTATTGCAATTCACTCAGAAGCCGAGGCTGAAGCGCAGTCTCCGACCTTGCGGTAGGGGCTAGATATGCCTTTCGTCCCGCGGAAACTTGATTCGTGATATCTCGCGCGACCTCATATTTGACGCGGATTGAATTTGTCCCAAAATATTTCGTACATCTCGTGTACTGCCAACTGCCTGCCGGCCTGGGCTGGTCGCGACCGAATGCCCATTGGAAAAAAAAATAGCTGCGCGTCTAGCTGAAACACTCACGGGAAACGCTATCAACTCAGAATTCGATTCCGAGCATTTTGGGGTGTGTACGGCTCTGTCCCACACTCTTGTCCCGAAGGAGGGCGTTTTGGGGGATTAGGCACCTATGGAGATGATAAAAAAAAAAAAAAAAAAAAAAAAAAAAAAATACAAAAAAAATGTCAGGTCTTAGGCTTTTGGAGCAGAGCATGTGATATCATATTGCCGTTCCCTAATGATCTGAGATAGGGTTGTCAAAGACGATACCGTACAATATAGTGTACGGCACATGGCATTTCAAGTCGGTCACCGTAAGACAGCAGGGCCACCTACTACCATCTGCACCTAAACCCTAGCCGATGCGCGCATCCTCCCTTCCAGGGCACCCACCACCTACCACCCTAAACCACCTACCACTCACCACTCACCACTCCCACACACCACACATACAGCCACAAAACAACCCACACACCACACCCACACAACCACACCCCACTCCCCACCGCCCCCTCACACTCTACCACCCCCCACCTATCACCTCCACCCAGCCACACCCCACCCACCCCACACCACCGTTCCCCCCACCCCCCCCCCCTCCCCCTCTCCCCCCCCCCACCTCTCCCCCCCCCCCCACCCCCCCCAAACCCCCCCCCCCCCCCCCCCCCCCCCCCCCCCCCCCCCCCCCCCCCCCCCCCCCCCTCCCCTCCACAGATGTGCCATCCCCATCAGGACCAGCCCACAGCCACGTGTCGACCTGAAGGCTGAGGCATTGTTGCCCACAACGCATTTGGGGAAAAGTTCGACGACCTTGCAGCAGTAGCATGCCGAGGGGGCAAGAGTGCAAAAAGCCACTTCGGCATTTGGCCCCGCTTTGCTTTGCTCAACCACTCATGTCTCCCGAACGCGATACACTATGTGGTTGGCAGGTAGGTGAGGGTGGGGGTTGGGGGTGAGGGTGAGGGTTTGGGGGCTGCCAGGGCAAGAGTGCAAAACCCCATCGTCATTTTGGCCCCCGCTTTGCTTTGCTCAACACTCATGTCTCCCCGAACGCGATACACTTGTGGTTGGCAGGTAGTGAAGGGTGGTGGGGGTGAGGGTGAGGGTTGGGGGCATGCCAAGGGGGCAAGAGTGCAAAAAGCCACATCGGCATTTGGCCCCGCTTTGCTTTGCTCAACCACTCATGTCTCCCGAACGCGATACACTATGTGGTTGGCAGGTAGGTGAGGGTGGGGGTTGGGGGTGAGGGTGAGGGTTGGGGGCATGCCAAGGGGGCAAGAGTGCAAAAGCCACTCGGCAATTTGGCCCCGCTTTGCTTTGTCTACCACTCATGTCTCCCGACGCGATACCCTATGTGGTGTGTCAGGTAGGTGAGGGTGGGGTTGGGGGCGAGGGTGAAGGTTGGGGGCATGCCACTGGGGCAAGATTGCAAAAAAGCCACATCAGCATTTGGGCCCCGTTTGCTTTGCTCAACCACTCATGTCTCCCGAACGCGCGCGATAACACTATGTGGTTGCAGGTAGTGAGGTGGGGGTTGGGGGTGAGGTGAGGGTTGGGGGCATGCCAAGGGGGCAGAGTGCAAAAAGCCACATACATTTGGCCCCCCGCTTTGCTTGCTCACCACTCTGTCTCCCGAACGCGATACACTAATGTGTTGCAGTAGGAGGGTGGGGGTTGGGGGTGAGGGTGAGGTTGGGGGCATGCCACAAGGGGGGCAAAGGAGTTCAAAAGCCATCATCACATTTGGCTCGCCGCTTTGCTTGCTCAAACACTCATGTCCTCCCGAACGCGATACACTATGTGGGTTGGCAGGTAGTTGAGGTGGGGTGGGGGTGAGGGTGAGGGTTGGGGGCAATGCCAAGGGGGCAAGAGTGCAAAAAGCCACAAGCATTTTGGCCCCCGCTTTGCTTTGCTCAACCACTCATGTCTCCCGAACGCGATACACTATGTGGTTGGCAGGTAGGTGAGGGTGGGGGTTGGGGGTGAGGGTGAGGGTTGGGGGCATGCCAAGGGGGCAAGAGTGCAAAAAGCCACATCAGCATTTGGCCCCGCTTTGCTTTGCTCAACCACTCATGTCTTCCCGACGCATACAATACACCTATGTGGGGTTGGCAGGTAGGTGGGATTGAGGGTTGGGGTTGGGGTTGAGGGTGGGGTTGAGGGTGAGGGTTGGGGGTGAGGGTGAGGTTGAGGGGGGTGGAGGGTGGGGGGTGAGGGGTTGGGGTTGGGAGTGGGGGGTTATGTATTGGAGTGTGTAGGTGGGGGATGAAGGGTGAGGGTTTGAGGGCCTCCGAGGGGGGCAGAATTGCCAAAACTACGAGGGTATTTGCCCGGCTTTGCTGTGTCTCAGGGCTACTAAATGTCTCCCAACGCAAAAACACTACTTGGTTGTCAGGTAGGTGGGTGGGTGTGTTTGGGGTGAGGGTTTGGGGTGAGGGTTGGGGTTGGGGGTGGGGTTTGGGGGTGTGGTTGCAGGTAGTGGTGTGAGGGTTGGTGGTTTGGCGTGGGGTTGAGGTTGGGGTTGAGGGTGAGGGTTGTTGTTTATTTGTGAGATTTGGTTTGTGTTGGGTTTGAGGGTGATTGTTGAGGGTGGTTTTAGGTTGGGGTTGGGGGTTTAGGGTGGGGTGTGGGGGTTGAAGGGTGGGGGTTGAAGGTTGCGGGTGAGCGTTGTGTTTGTTGTTTTAATTTTGTTGTTTCTTGTTTTTTGTGCTTTTTTGGTTTTAAGGGTTTTGGTTTCTGCTGATGTTTTGGGGTGAGGGTGTGGTTGGGTTTGTGTCTTTTTTTTTTTTTTTTTTTTGTCTTTCTGGTTTTGTTTGTTTTTTGCTGTTGTTATATTGTTTTTTTTTTTTCTTTTTTCTTTTGTGGGCGGGGTTGCGGTTGGGGGCGGGGCTGCGGTCGGTGGGTTTTGGGGTCGGGGTTTTGGGGTGGGCGTGGGGTGGGTGTTTGTGGGGGGTGCGGGTGCGGTTTGGTTTGGGCGTGCGGGTGCGGTTGGGGGCCCCGGGTGCGGGTTGGGCGCGCCGGTTGGGGGTGCCGGGTCGGGTTGGGGGTGCGCCTGCGGGTTGGGAAGTTAGGGTGAGAGTCGGGGGTGAGGGTTGGGAGTGAGGGTGAGGGTTGGGGGTGAGGGTGAGGGAGGGGGAGGGAATTGCAGGCTATTTGAGGTGCATAGGGGACAAGACTGCTGAAGGCAGGTTTTCTCGCGGGGGTGGCATGAGAGTCAATAGCTATGTTAGTGTTTGACCTTGGTTTGATTTGCTCAACCACTCATGGCTCCCAAGTTCAGTACACTATGCAAAAGTTTTCCTTGCCTTGCCTTGCCTTGCCTTGCCTTGCCTTGCCTTGCCTTGCCTTGCCTTGCCTTGCCTTGCCTTGCCTTGCCTTGCCTTGCCTTGCCCTGCTCTGCTCTGCTCTGCTCTTGCCCTGCCTTGACTTGACTTGACTGAACTTCTCTTTTATTGCTGATGATGCAGAGCCTGACACTGTCAAACCTCATCTCACCTTAATCTCCTAAATGAGGTAGTTCGGTAGTGGGGGGGGGATGAGGTTGTTCGGGTGGGGGTCAGGGGGTGGATACGTTAAGGGAGGGGGGGGGGAGGATGAGGTTTTGCTGGGGGGGGTTCAGTGGGTGGGGATACGTAAGGGGGGGGGGGGGGATGAGGTTGTCTGGGTGGGGGTCATGGGTGGGATACGTAAGGGGGGGGGGTTGATGGGTAGTTGGGTGGGGGTCAGTGGGTGGGATGGGATACGTAAGGGGGGGGGGGGGGGGGCGGGGGATGAGGTAGTGGGTGGGGGTCAGTGGGGTGGGATACATAGGTGGGGGGGGGGGGTGGAGGGGGGGGATGAGGTTGTTGGGTGGGGTGTTCAGTGGGTGGGATAAGTAAGGGGAGGGGGGTGGGGATTTGAGGAGTTGGGGGGGGGTCAGTGTGGTGGGAGGCGAAGGGGGGGGGGGGGGGGGGGGATGAGGTTGTTGGGGGGGTACAGTGGGTGGGATACATAAGGTGAGGGGGGGTGGGGGGTGGGGTGGGGTGGGGGGGTGGGGGATGAGGGGTTGGGTGGGGGGTGTGGTGTGTGTGTGGGTTGGGGGGATGAGGGTGTTGGGTGGGGGTAAGTGGGTGGGATAGTAAGGGGGGGGGGGGGAGGATTGAGGTTGTTGGGCTGGGGGTCAGTGGGTGGGAATACGTGAGGGGGGGGGGGGGGGGGGATGAGGTAGTTGGGGTGGGGTCAGTGGGTGGGATACGTAAGGGGGGGGGGGGGGGGGGGGGGGGGGATGGATGAGGGTAGTGAGTGGGGTTAGTGGGTGGGATAAGTAGGGGGGGGGGGGGCGGTGGGGGGGGGGGGGATGAGGTTGTTGGGTGGGGGTCGTGGGGTGGAATAGTAGGTGGGGGTGCTGAGGTGTTGGGTGGGGTCCGTGGGTGGGATAGTAAGGGGGGGGGGGAGGGGGGTCGGGGGGGGGGGGGGGGAAAGAAGGTAGGTGGGTGGGGGTCAGTGGGTGGGATACGTAAGGGGGGGGGGGGGGGGGGGGGGAGGGGGGATTGCAGGTAGTTGGGGGGGCGGTCAGTGGGTGGGATACGAAAGAGGGGGGGGGGGGGAGATGAGGATGGGGTTGGTTGGGGTAAGTGGGTGGGATTACGTAAGGTAGGGGGGGGGGGCGGGGATGAGGGTTGTTGGGTGGGGGTTAAGGGGGTGGGATATTGTAAGGGTGGGGTGCGGGGGTGGGGGGGGCGATGGGGGGGCGATAAGGTTGTTGGGTGGGGGTAGTGGGTGGGATTGGGATAGTAAAGGGGGGGGGGGGGGGGGGGGGATGAGGTTGTTGGGTGGGGGTCGTGGGTGGATATGTAAAGGGTGGGGTGATGAGTTGTTGGGTGGGGGTCAGTGGGTGGGTACGTACGGGGGGGGGGGGGGGGGGGGAGTGAGTAGTTGGGGTGGGGGGTCAGTGGGTGGATACGTAAGGGAGGGGGGGGGGGGGGGGGGGATGGGGGATGAGGTAGTTGGGGAGGGGTTCAGTAGGGTGGGATACGTAATGGGGGGGGGGGGAAGGATGAGGTGATGAGTGGGGTCAGTGGGTGGCGAACGTAAGGGTGGGGGGGGATGGGGTAGTTGGGTGGCGGGTCAGTGGGTGGGATAGAAGGGGGGGGGGGGGGGGGGGTGATGAGGTTGTTGGGCAGTGGTCAGGTGTGTGGGATACGTAAGGGGGGGGCGGGGAGGATGGATGAGGGTTGTTGGGGGTGGGGTTGCAGTGGGGGGGATAGTAAGGGGGGGGGGGGATGAGGTTGTTGGGTGGGGGTCAGTGGTGGGGTACGGTAAGGGGGGGGGTGATGAGGTCGTTGGGTTGGGGGTCGGGGGTGGGGATTGGGATACGAAGGGGGGGGGGGGGCGGGGGGGATGAGGGTGGTTAGTTGGGTGGGGGGTCAGTGGGTGGGATTGGGTGGGAACATACGGGGGGGGGGGGGGGGGATGGGGGATGGGTTGTGGGTGGGGGTCGTGGTGGGATAAGTAAGGGAGGGGGGGGGTGGGGATGACAGGTTTAGTTGGGGGGGGTCAGTGGGTGGGATGGAAGGGGGGGGGGGTGGGGGGGGGGGGGATGAGGTTGTGGGGGGGGGTCAGTGGGTGGGATACATAAGGGTGAGGGGGGGTGGGGTGGGGTGGGGGGTGGGGGATGAGGTTGTTGGGTGGGGTGTTGTGTGTGTGTGGGTTGGGGGGGGATGAGGTTGTTGGGTGGGGGTCAGTGGGTGGGATACGTAAGGGTGGGGGGGGAGGATGAGGTGGTTGGGTGGGGTAAGGGGGTGGGTACGTGAGGGAGGGGGGGGGGGGGATGAGGTGGTAGTTGGGTTGGGGTCAGTGGGTGGGATAAGTAAGGGTGGGGGGGGGGGGGATGGGATGAGGTGGGGATGAGGTTGTTGGGTGGGGGTCAGTGGGTGGGATAAGTAAGGGGGGGGGGGGGGCGGGGGGGGGGGGGGATGAGGGTAGTTGGGCTGGGGGGTCAGTGGGTGGGTACGTAAGGGGGGGGGGGGGGGGGGGGGGGGGGGGATGAGGTTGTTGGGTGGGGGTCAGAGGGTGGGATCCGTAAGGGGGGGGGGGGGGGGGGGGGAGGGGGATGAAGTTGTGGGTGTGGGCAGTGGGTGGGTGGCGATTACTAAGGGGGGGGGGGGGGGGATGAGGCAGTTGACGGTGGGGGTCAGTTGGGTGGGGTTTCAGTGGGTGGGATGCGTATGGGTGGGGGGGGGGGGATGAGGGTGTTTGGTGTGGGGGTCAGTGGGGGGGATACGTAGGGTGGGTGGGGGATGGTGTGGGGGGGGATGAGGTTGTGGGTGGGGGTCAGTGGGTGGGATACGAAAGGGGGGGGGAGGGGAGGGGGGGGGATGAGGTGTTGGGTGGGGGTCAGTGGGTGGGATACGTAAGGGGGGGGGGGGGTGGGGGATGGGGGGGGGAGATGAGGTTGTTGGTGGGGCGTCAGTGGGGGGGATACATAGGGGGGGGGGGGGGGGGGGGGGGATGAGGTTGTTGGTGTGGGTCAGTGGGTGGGGGATACGTAAGGGGGGGGGGGGGGGGAGGAGGTTGTGGGGTGGGGGTCAGTGGGCTGGGAGACGTAAGGGGGGGGGGGGGGGGGGGGGGGGGGATGAGATTGTTGGGTGGGGGGGTCAGTGGGTGGGCATACGTAAGGGGGGGGGATTGGAGGTTGTGGGTGGGGCGTCAGTGGGTGAGATACGTTAGAGGGGGGGGATGAAGGTAGTTGGCGTGGCGGGTCAGTGGGTGGATACGTAAGGAGGGGGGGGGGGGGGGGGGGGGAGGTAGTTGGGTTGGGGGTCAGTGGGTGGGATACGTAAGGGGGGGGGGGGGGATGAGGTTGTTGGGCGTGGGTTTCAGTGTGTGGCGATCACGTAAGGGGGGGGGTGATGAGGGGTAGTTGGGGTGTGGGTCAGTGGTGTGGGATACGTGAGGGGGTGGGGGGAGCGAAGTTGGGTGGGGGTCAGGGGTGGGATACGTAAGGAGGGGGGGGGGGGGGTGATGAGGTAGTGGGGGTGGGGTCAGTGGGTGGGCTACGCAAGGGGGGGGGGGGGGGGGGGAGGTGAGGTTGTGCGGTGGGGTCAGTGGGTGGGATTACGTTAAGGGGGGGGGGGGGGGGGGGGGGGATTGAAGTTGTTGGTGGGGGGTAAGTGGGTGGGATACGTAAGGGGGGGGGGGGGGGCGGGGATGAGGTAGGGGGTTGGGGGTTCAGTGGGTGGGATGCGTAAGGGTGGGGGGGGTGTGTGGGGGGGGGGGGATGAGGTGTGGGTGGGGGTCAGGGGTGGGATAAGCTAAAGGGTGCGCGGTGGGGGGGGTGGGGGGGCGGGGATGAAGGTGTGGGATGGGGTGGTTCAGTGGGTGGGATAGTAAGGGGGGGGGGGGGGGGGGGGGATGAGGTAGTTGGGTGGGGGTTCAGTGGGTGGGAACATAAGGGGGGGGGGGGGGGGGGGGGGGGGAATGAGGTAGTTGGGGGGGGAGTGTCAGTGGGTGGGATATGGGATACGCAAGGGGGGGGGGGGGGGGGGGGATGAGTGAGGTTGTTGGGTGGGGGTCCGTTGGGTGGGATACGTAAGGGGGGGGGGGGGGGGGGGGGGGGGATGATGTCTGTTGGGTGGGGGGTAAGTGGGTGGATTACGAAGGGGGGGGGGGGGGGGGGGGGGGGGGGATGAGATTATTGGGTGGGGGGTCAGGGGGTGGGATACGTAGGGGGGGGGGGGGGGGGGCTGGGGGGGGATGATGGTGATATTGTGGGGGGGGGTCAGTGGGTGGGGATATATGTAAGGGTGGGGGTGATGAGGGTGTTGGGGGGGGGTCAGTGAGAGTGGGATAGTAAGGGGGGGGGGGGGGGGGGGGGATATATGAGGTAGTTGGGTGTGGGTCAGTGGGGTGGGATCGTTAAGGGAGGGGGGGGAGGGGGGGGGATGAGGTAGTTGGGGGGGGGTGGGTCAGTGGGTGGGATACGCAAGGGGGGGGGGGGGGGGAGGATGAGTAGTTGGTGGGGGTCAGTGTGTGGATTACATAAGGGGGGGGGGGGAAGAGGGGGGTGATTGAGATGAGGGTAGTTGGGGGGGGTCAGTGGGTGCGGATACGTTAGGGGGGGGGGGGGGGGGATGAATGGTAGTTGGGTTGGGGGTTCAGGGGTGGGATAGTAAGGGGGGGGGGGGAGGATGAAGTTGTCGGGGGGGGTCAGTGGTGGGATACGTAAGGGGGGGGGGGGGGGGGGATGAGGTTGTTGGTAGGGGTCAGTGGGGTGGGATAAGTAAGGGGGGGGGGGGGGGGGGGGGGGATGAGGTTGTTGGGGGGGGGTAAGTGGGTAGGGAATATGCAAGGGGGCGGGGGGGGGAGGATGAGTTGTTGGGGGGGGTTCAGTGGGTGGGCTACGCAAGGGGGGGGGGGGGGGGAGGGGAGGGGGGGGATGAGGTTGTGGGTGGGGGGTCAGTGGGTGCCGATACGTAGGGGGGGGGGGGGGGGGGGATGAGGAGTGGGGGGGGTCAGTGGTGGGAACATAAAGGGGGGGGGGGGGGGGGGGGGGGGGATGAGGTTGGTTCTTGGGGGGGGTCAGTGGGTGGGAAATTAAGGGGGGGGGGGGGGGGGGGGGGGGGGGATGAGGTTAGTTGGGGGGGGTCAGTGGGTGGGATACGTAAGGGGGGGGGATTGAGGGTGTTGGGGGTGGGCGTTACTTGGGTGGGATACTTAAGGGGGGGGGGGGGGGGTGGGGGCGGGTGAGGTTAGTTGGGTGGGGGTCAGTGCGGGGGATAAGACAGGGGGGGGGTGATGATGAGGGGGGGTGAGTGATGAGGGGTGTTGGGTGGGGGTGCGGGGGCGGGATAAGTAATGGGAGGGGGGGGGATGAGGGGAGTAGGGTGGGGGGCAGTGCGTTTTTTTTGGGGATGAGTAAGGGGGGGGGGTGGGTGGGGGGGGGGGGATGAGGTTGTTGGGTGGGGGTCAGTGAGTGGGATACATAGGGTGAGGGGTGGGGTGTGTGTGTGGGGGGGAAGGGCTGAGGTAGTTGGGTGGGGGTCAGTGGGTGGGATACGTAAGGAGGGGGGGGGGGGGATGAGGTTGTGGGTTGGGGGTTCAGTGGGTGGGATACGTTAAGGGCGGGGGGGGGGGGGGGGGATGGGGATGAGGTGGTAGTTGGGTGGGGTCCGTGGGTGGGTACGTAAGGGGGGGGGCGGGGGGGGGATGAGGTTGTTGGGGGGGGGTCAGTGGGTGGGATACGAAGGGGGAGGGGATGAGGGGTAAGTTTGGGAGTTGGGTGGGGGTAAGTGGGTGGGGATACGTAAGGCGGGATGAGGTTGTTGGGTGTGGTTGTCAGTGGGGGGATAAGTGAAAGGGGGGTGGGGGAGGCTGAGGTAGTTGGGGGGGGGGGGTTCAGTGGGTGGGATACGTAAGGGGGGGGGGGGGGGGGGCGGGGGGGGTGAGGTAGTTGTGTGGGGGCAGTGGGGTGGGGATCGTAAGGGAGGGGGGGGGGGGGGGGGGATGTTGAGGTTGTAGGTTGTATGGGTGGGGGTCAGTGGGTGGGATACGTACGGTGGGGGGGGGGGGGGATTGAGGCTAGTTGGGGGGGGTCAGTGGGTGGGATACGTAGTAAGGGGGGGGGGGGGGAGGAGGCGATGGGGGGGAGGTCAGTGGGTGGGTAAATAAGGGGGGGGGGGGTGTGGGGGGGTGGGGGGGTGGGGGGGATGAGGGGATGGGGATGAGGTTGTGGGGGGGGGTCAGTGGGTGGATACGTAAGGGGTTGGGGGGGGGGATGAGCGTGGTGGGTGGGGGGTCAGTGGGTGGATACGTAAGGGGGGGGGGGGGGGGGGGGGGGGGGATGAGGTAGTTGGGTGGGGGTCAGTGGGTGGGATACTTAGGGGGGGGGGGGGGGGGGGAGGTAGGTTGGGTGGGTGGGGTCAGTGGTGGGGATACATAAGGGGGGGGGGGGGGGGGGGGGGGATGAGTGTTGTTGGGGTGGGGGCAGTGGGTGGGATACGTAAGTGGGGGGGGGGGGGGGCGGGGGGGGGGGGGGGATGAGGTAGTGGGTGGGGGTCAGTGATTGGGATACGTAAGGGGGGGGGGGGGGGGGGGGGGGGGGGGGGGGATGAGGAAGTTGGTGGGGGTCAGTGGGGTGGGATACGTAAGGGGGGGGGGGGGGAGGGGATGAGGTTGTTGGGTGGGGTCAGTGGGTGGGGATACGTTAAGGGTGGGGTAGATGAGGTGTTGGGTTGGGGGTCAGTGAGTGGGATACGGTAAGGGGGGGGGGGGGGGCGGGGGGGGGGGGGGGGGGGGGGGGGGGGGGGATGAGGTAGTGGGTGGGGGTCAGTGGGTGGGATACGTACGGGGGGGGGGAGGGGGGGGGGGGGGGGGGGGGGGGGGATGAGGTAGTTGGTGGAGGTCAGTGGGTGGTGGGATACGCAAGGGGGGGGGGGGGGGGCGGAGGAGTGTTGGGGGGGGTCAGGGGGGGGCAGGGTGGGGGATACGTTTTAAGGGGGGGGGGGGGATGAGTAGTTGGGTGGGGGTCAGTGGGTGGGATGACGTAAGGGGGGGGGGGGGGGGGGGGGGGGAGGATGAGGGGGGGGGTGTAGGTAGTGGGTGGGAGTCAGTGGGTTGGGATAGTAAGGAGGGGGGGGAGAGAGAGGGTTGGTGGGGGGGTTGCAGTGGGTGGGAACGTAAGGGGGGGGGGGAGGGGGGAGGAGAGTTGTTGGTGGGGTGGGTCAGTGTGTGGGATACGTAAGGGGGGGGGTGATGACGGTGTTGGGTAGGGTTCAGTGGGTGGGATAGGATCGGAGGGGGGGGGGGGGGGGGGGGGGTGGGGATGGGTAGTTGGGGGGGGTCAGTGGGTGGAAAACGTAAGAGGGGGGGGGGCGGGGGGGGGGGGGGAGGGGGTGATGAGGTGTTGGGGTGCGGGAGTCGGGGTTGAGGATACGTAGGGGGGCGGGGAGGGGGGGAGGATGAGTGTTGGGGGGGGTCTAGTGGGTGGGATAACTAAGGGGGGGGGGGGAGGGAGGATGAGGTGTTGGGTGAGGTCAGTGGTGGGGATACGTAAGGGTGGGGGTGGGTGATAGGGTTAGTTGGAGTGGGGGCAGTGGGTGGGATACGTAGGGGGGGGGGTGTGATGAGGTAGTTGGGTGGGGGTCAGTGGGTGGATAGTAAGGGGGGGGGGGGGGGGGGGGGATGACGGTATTGGGGTGGGGGTGCGAGTGGGTGGGATCAGAAGGGGGGGGGGGGGGGCGGGGGGGGTGTGGGGGGGGGGGGGGGGGGAGGAGGTAGTTGGTGGGGGGTGGGTGGAATGAGGGTGGGGGGGAGGGGGGGGGGGGGGGGGGAGGGAGGGTAGTGGGGGGGGGTCGGTGGGTGGGAGTAGTAAGGGGGGGGGGGGGGGGGGGGGGGGGAGGGGGAGTGAGGTAGTTGGGTGGGGAGGTCGTGGGTGGGCATAGAAGGGGGGGGGGGGGGGGGTGGGGGGGATGAGGTAGGTTGGGTGGGGGGTCAGTGGGTGGGTACGTAAGGGGGGGGGGGGGGGGGGGGGAGAGGTAGTTGTTGGTTGGGGGTCAGTGGGTGGGATACGTAAGGGGGGGGTGATGAGGTTGTTGGGTGGGGGTCAGTGGGTGGGATACGTAAGGGGGGGGGGGGGGGGGGGGGGGGAGTGAGATGTACAAAGAGAAAGCACTGCCCTCGCACTACCCATCACACTACCAATGACACTACTCAGCCACTACTCATCACACTACCCATCACACTACCAATGACACTACTCAGCCACTACTCATCACACTAACCATCACACTAACCATCACACACTTGTTGTCTGATGGGCGCAGGTGAGAAGTCAACTGATGGGTGTCACTGCTCATCACACTACCCATCACACTACCCATCACACACCTGTTGTCTGATGGGCGCAGGTGAGAAGTCAACTCTGCCTAAGTAGGATACAGTCAACTCCTCCCCAGCTTCTATATCTCTACACGCACGCACTACCATTGTGCTGCAGTAATGAAGGGGTGGGGGTGAGGAGGCAGAGGTTGGGGGTGGTGGTAGGGGAAGGGGAGGGGGAGGGTGATGTGTTGGGGGGTGAGGGGTGAGGGGGGGGGGGGGGGGGGGGGGGGGGGGGGAGGTGGGGGGGGTGAGGTGGATGGAGGTGGGGTGAGGATGAGGTGGGGGGGGGGGGGTGAGCTGGGGTGGTGAGAGGTTGAGGTGGGGTGAGGATGAGGTGGGGCGGAGGGGAGGTGGGGTGAGGTGGAGGTGGGGTGAGGATGGTGGGAAAGGTGGGGGGGGTGAGCTTAGGTGGGTGAGGATGAGGTGGGGTGAAGTGGCGGGGGGTGAGAGATGAGGTGGGGGGGTGAGCTTAAGGTGGGGTGGGATGAGGTGGGGGAGGTGGAGGTGGAGGTTGAGGAGGTGAAGTGGGGGGGTGAGGCTTAACGGTGGGTGGTGAGGTGAGGTGGGGTGAGGATGAGGTGGGGGTGAGGTTGAGGTGGGGTGAGGTGGAGGTGGGGTGAGGATGAGGTGGGGTGAGGATGAGGTGGGGTGAGGATGAGGTGGGGTGAGGATGAGGTGGGGGGGGTGAGCTTGGGGGGTGAGGGTTGAGGGGGGTGAGGTTGAGGGTGGGGGGGAGGTGGAGGTGGGGGTGAGGTTGAGGTGGGGTGAGGATGAGGTGGGGGGGTGAGCTTAGGGGGGGTGAGGAGAGGGTGGGGTGAGGTGAGGTGGGTTGAGGTGGGGTGGGGTGAGGATGAGGTGGGGTAGGATGAGGTGGGGTTGTGAGGATGAGTGGGGTGAGGAGTTGAGGTGGGGTGGGAACTGAGGTGTGGGGGGGGTGAGA
>JACBWV010000509.1:0-44204 GCA_013435795.1 Chlamydomonas sp. ICE-L
GGAGGTGCGTGCGTGCGGCAATGCGAGAGTCGGGTGGGTGGGGAGGGTAAGGGTGGAGTATTGGGGGGTGGGGGGAGTGGCGTAAGGAAGTGGAGTGGGTAAGGGGTGGGTGGGTGAGTGCGTGAGTGCGTGAGTGAGTTGTGTGAGTGAGTTGAGTGCGGGGAGGGGGGAAGGGGGGGGGGGGGGGAAAAAGGAAAAAACAATAACAAAAAACCACACAAAACAAAAAAAAAAAAACAAAAAACACAAAAACCAACAACAAAAAACGAAACCCCCCCCCCCCCCCCCCCCCACAAACCCCCCCCCCACATAAAACACCCACTATCACCACATGATGTACCAGACTCAGTGTTTTTTTGTACCATCGCGATAGTGAGTTCACCGATGTTTTTTTTTTCGACCCCCACCACGGCCCACAAGAACACACAACATCGAACCATCCACACACACACACACCACCACCACCTCCGCCCCCCCGACCACCACAATTACCACACAACACCACCAAACCAACCACTAACACCCACCCCACCACCTGCTGTGCCAGCTTCAGTGGTCTGTACAATGGTGCAATCGATTTTTTTTTTGTTGATCCAAATGTTAAATTAGCCCAAGTGTTCATGCCACCTTGACTGATTGCTAAAGATGGCGGATGCCGGGGTTGTTTATGCCATACCTTCATTAACCCCTCCCCTCCCCCCCCCCCCACCCCCCCCCCCCACAAAAACCACCTGCGTGCCAGCTCATTCTTGAGTTAGACCATGGTTCCCGCGATGAAGTTGACTCAAATTTTGCTCTGTCAGACCCGCCCCCGCCCACTCTTAACGAAAGATCCTTACCTTCCCCCCAGCCAACGCTGCGAGCACTTGCCCTTTCTGCCCCTCGTGTGCCGATGCCCTGGGTGTATTCCTATACCCACAACCATCCCCACCCTCCCCCTCTTCACCACCACCACCCACACCACACACCTGCCGTCTCGCCAGCTCATTCTCTGTATACTACCATGGTGGGTTCTGAAGCCTGACTCGAAGATTGTACAGTTTTAAGACCACTTCCTTTCGACAAAGATCTTATGAGCCAGTGGATCATTTGCCACCTTACCGATGCATGGGTGGATGCCCTACACAACTACACATACACTTTAATCCCCACCCCACCCCCACACACCACACTGCTGTGCTCAGCTCATTATTGTATACCATGGTGCGACTGAATTGATCAAAGTTGTACGCCGCCCCATCGGGACCGACAAGATCTTATTAGCCAAGTGGATCATTGCCACCTTGCCGATGCCTGGGTGATGCCATACAAAGCTAACAAGCCTCCACCACCACCACCACCACCACCACCACACACACACACACATACACACCAGCACCCACCCACCCACCTGGCTGGGCAGCTCAGGTTTTCTTTGGTGTACCATGTGCGACCAAGTGCTGGAATGTTGTCACACTACCTCCACCCACCCACCCACACCACTAACAACACAAACACCCAATCATCCCCCCCCCCACACACCAACCCATCCCCTCCCCACCTGCTGTGCAGCTCAGCCTTGGTATACCTATGGTGCCACCGAGTTGAAATCAGAATGTTGTCCACTCCCCACCCACCCTCCCCACCCAACCACCCACCACACCCATCACACACAACCCAACCAACCACCCTCAACCCACCAACAAACCCAACATCCCACCCACCTGCGTGCCAGCTTAGTGTTGGTGTTGTCCATGTCTGCAACGAGTGACCCCAAATTGTCCCACAAGGCCACCACACACACACAACCTCCCCCCCCGACCCCCACCCACACACTGCGGTGCCAGATCAAGTGTTGGTGTACCACAAGGTGAAACAGAGTAGTTGACCCCAAAGTGTTCCCCATTCTACTCCTCACCACCCACCCACCCCCACCGCCAGCCCCACAACTACACCCCACACATACACAAAAACCACAGCCCCACCCACCTGCTGTGCCCGCTCATGTTTGTGTACCATGAGTGCCACTGAGGGTGACCCCAATGTTGTCCTACGTCCACTCCGCCCCCCCCCACCCCGCCCCCCACCCCCACCACCCCCACCCCACAACCACCACCCACCACACATACACATTTACTACCCCACCCACCGGCGGTAGCCAGCTCAGGGTTGGTGTACCATGCGGGGCGATCAAGTTGAACAGGAAAGGGGGGGGGCCCACGCCCCCCACACCCCACCCCACCCCCAGCCTTACATCTCCCCCACGCCGTAGCACACAAAACACGCCACTTTCTCTTTCCCCAAACACCCACCACAATCCCCCACCCACCTGCTGTGCAAGCTCAGTCTTGGTGTACCATTGGTGCGACCAAATTGACTGTGATCGGAATGTTGTCCCCACGACCACGCCAGCCCCGACTCACTCCACTCACCCATTACCTGAGCACACCCGAAACACTCCACCGATCACCCCCCCACACCAAAAAAAACCAACCATCCCTCCCACCTGATTCTGTTGCCCAGCCCTCAGTCTTTGGCCTCTTTTTTCTTTTTTCCCCCTTTTTCTCCCTACTCTTCCATGTGTTTTTTGCCTCAGTACCTACGAGTTGACTAGCATTATGTTGTCCGACCCGACCACTCTACCGACAACAATCTTAGCCATCCAAGATGAGTCGTCTTTTTTCCCCTTACCATTTCCCCGCTGCCTGGTGGGCGTCAAGGGGGGGGGGGGGGGGGGGGGGGGAGTCAGTTGGTTTAGGTTTTACCATGGCCCCCCCTTTTCCTTTTTCCCTCTCACAGAGTGAACCCGTTTTCTTTTTGCCACTGCGGCCAACACCACGAACACACCATTTTTATCCTATCACCCTTCACTTCAACACACCAAACACCACAGATCCTTTAGCCGCTGTTATGTGCCTTGGTGGTGCTGTTGTAAGGGTCGCGGGGCTTGTGGTTGTCTGGTGTCGTTTCTCTTCCTTGTGGGGTGGTCGGTCCCGGCTTGCGTTCGCTCTTGTCGCCTTGGTGGTTGGGGGGGTCTTGTGTTTTTGTTTTTTTTGGGTGTGTGTGCGTTGGTGTGTGGGTGGTGTGGGGAGGGTTGGTGGGGTGTGGGTGGGGTGTGGTGTGGGGTGGTGGGGTGTTGGAGGGTGGGGGGAAAGGGGGGGGGGGGGGGGGGGGGGGGGGTGGGGGGGGGGGGGGGGTTAGACGTGGGTTAGGTTTACCATGGCGCCACCGAGTTGACCCGTTTTGTTTTTTAGCCACTCCACGTGTCGTTTTTGGCCCACGGCGGCCACCAAACAAACACACAACCTCACCAACCACCACAAGATCTTAGCCAGCTGGTTCATCAATGCATTGGTGGTTTGATGGGGTGTGAAGGTGTGGGTGGGGGTGGGGGGGTGGGGGGGCAGTTGGTTTAGGTTTTACCATGGCGGCCAAGAGTGACCTGATTTTGATTTTTGCCCCACTGCGGCCACCACACAAACACACAACCTCACCACCACCACCACCACCACAAGATCTTTCCCACCTGGTTCATCACTGCCTTGGTGGTGTCAAGGGGGGGGGGGGGGGGGGGGGGGAGTTAGTGGGTTTAGGGGTTACATGGCGCACATAGTTGACCCGTTTTTGTTTTTTGCCACTGCATGTTTTTTGCCACTGTGTGTTTTTTGCCACTGCGTGTTTTTGGTCACTGCGTGTTTTTGCCACGGCTTGTTGTTGTTTGGACACTGCGTTTTGTTTTTGGTCACTGCACGTTTGTTTTTATTTTTTGCCATTGCGTTTTTTTTGCCACTGCGTGTTTTTGGCCACTACGTGTTTTTGACATCTACGTTTTTGCCATTGTCTTTTCTTTGATAGCTTTTTGACCCACTGACGTGTTTTTGAAACTACGTGTTTTTTGCCACTGCGTGTGTTGCAACTGAGGTGTTTTTTTTTTCCCCCCGGCACAGTGCTTTTTGTGTTTTTTTTTCGTTTTGGCATTCATTACCCCCCCTGCACGTGTTTTTGGCCAAAAGCCGTGTTTTGGCCACCTGCGGTCTCCTTTTGCCACTACGGTTTTTGCCCATTGCGCTCATACCCCTTTTTTGCCACTGCGTGTTTTTTGCCACTGCGGCCACCACACATACACACAACATCACCACCACCACCACAACCACCACAAGATCTTAGCCAGCTGCGTTCATCGCTGCCTTGGTGGTTTTTATGGGGGGGGGGGTGGGGTGGGGTTTTAGGGGGGCGGGGGGTTTTCCTCTAGGGGCCGGGGAGTGGGGGCTTGTATTCTCCGTTTTGGTTTCTTTTTGAGGTTTTTCCATTTAGCTCTGGTTTGGGTTTTGCGGTTTTGGGGGGGCTTTGGCGGTTCCTCGCTTGGCGTCTCGTATGGTTGGGCTCTTGTCGGTCTGGGTGTTTTGAGAGGGGGGGGGGGGAGGGGGGGGGGGACAGTCTAGGTTTAGGTTTTACCATGCGCACGAGTTGACCGGATTTTGATTTTTGCCCCCACTGCGTGCCACCACCACAAACTACACAACCTCACCACCACCACCCCAACACCCCACAAGATCTTTGCAGCTCTTTTGGTTCACCTTCACGCTGCTCCTGGGTGGTTTGGTTTTGTTACGGGGGGGGGGGGGGGGTATGGGGAGGGTAGAGGGGGGGCGGGGGGGAGGGGGGCGGGCAGTTGTTTAGGTTTTAACCATGGCCGCCACCGGGTTGACGGAATTTTGACTTTGCCCCACTGCGGCCACCACACAAACACACAACCTCACCACCACCACCACCACCACAAGATCTTTGCCAGCTAGTTCATCGCCGCCTTGGTTGTGTGATGGGGGGGGGGGGGGGGGGGGGGGGGGTGAGGTGGGTGGGTAGGTGGGGGAGAAGTCAGTTGGTTTAGGGTTTAGGGTTCAGGGTTTAGTGGTTTTAGAGTTTTGGAGTTTTAGATTCAAAGGTTCAGGGTTTTTAGAGTGGGTTTAGTGGGTTTAGGGTATAGCGGGTTTTGATTCAAAGGTTTAGGGTTCAGGTGGTTTTAGGGTTTAGGGTTTAGGGTTTAGGGTTTAAGTTCTAGGTGGGTTTAGGGCTAGGATAAGTGGGGGATAACTTAAATGGGACTAACTTAGGGGGGTAAACTTCCCCCCTAACTTGGTGATGCCATACACAGTCATCTCTAGATTCATACCCGCTGCCCGTACTTCACTACGGCAGTACACAGTGGTGCAGGACTGTGCTGCACTACAGCATTCAGTTTGAATGGCGTACCTTGGTCCACCAGCGCCCCCCCCCCCACCCCCCACAACCACCACCCCCCCATGACACCCCCCTTTAAATGCCCCCAAAAACACACCACACCCTTTACGCCATGGCACCGATTCCCCCCTACCTTAGTGATACCATACACAGCTCCGGAGCCCATGGCCAGCGGTCCACCAGCGCCCCCCGCCCCCTCACATCCATCCCCCCCCCCTCCCCAAACACACACACAGGCACACGCACACACACACACACGAAGCTGCTGTGCCAAGTTTACTACGGCAGCAACGAGTTCCCCCTAGCCCCTCAGTTTGAATGGCGTACCTTGGTGATACCATACACAGCTCCGGAACCCATGGCCAGGGGGCCACCAGCGACTGACGAGTTGAATAGGACGCTTGCATTTCCAGAGGCCTTTAACAGAGGGTGTGCTAACTGACATAACTGAAAGGCGCTGTCCAGGTTGGCACTCATCACCTTCTTGTAATCCTGGGGGGGTGCAGGGCTTTTTTTTTTTTTTTGAGTGCAATGAATTCGATTTTATTGGTTTTGATTGTGGGGAATGAAGGTTTAGGCCAAATGGCCAGCGCGGTTCCAATCAATTCCATCAACAGAGACTGAAGAGCTGAACAGGATGCTCTTGCAATTACAGGAGGACTTTTTAAAAGAGGGGGTGCAAAAGGACATAAGTGAAAGGAGATCTGTATAGTGGACACTACATCACAACTCTATAATCCTGGGGGGTGTTGAAGGGCGTTTTTGTGTTGTTGTCTGTTGTGGTGTCGGTGGTTGTTGTTGTTGTTGTTTTTGTTTGTGTTGTTGCTGTTGTTTTGTTGTTTGGGTTGGTGTTATTGGTGCTTTTGGTGTAGTTGTTTGTTGTGATGTGCTGTTGTTGTTGCTGATGGTGCTGCTGCTGAGTTTTGGTGTTGTTGTTGTTTGTTTGTTGTTGTTGTTGTGTTGTTGTTGTTGTTGTTGTTGATGTGTAGTGTTGTTGTTGTTGTGTTGTTGTTGTTGTTGTTGTTGTTGTTGTTTTGTAAATTGTTGTGTAATTGTTGTGCTTGTAATTGTTGCTTGTTGTTGTGTTGTTGTTGTTGTGTTGCTGTTGTTTTACCGGTGTTGTTGGTGTGTTGTGTTGTGCTTGTCTGTTGTTGTTGTTGTGTTGTTGTTGCTGTTGTGGTGTTGTTGTTGTTGTTGTTTTGTTGTCGCTTGTTGTTGGTGTTGTTGTTGTTGTTTGATGATGTTGTTGTTGCTGCTTGGTGATGATGATGAGTTTTTGTTGTTCGTTGTTGTTGTGTATGTTGGTTGCTGTTGTGTGTTGTTGTTGGTGTTGTAGTTGCTGTTGCTGTTGTTGTTGCTGTTGTTGTTGTTGTTGTTGTTGTTGTTGTTGTTGTTGTTGTTGTTGTTGTTGTTGTTATTGTAGTTGTTGTTGTTGTTGTTCTTGTTGTTGTTTGTTGCTTGTTTCTTTTTGTTTCCAGCATCACACAGCAGCTGTCTGACAGCTCGCTGAACACGGAACCAGAATGGAGACGCTTCTGTGGATTGGTGCTATTTTTATGTTTGATGTCGGTTTTGATTTGTTTTGTTTTGGGTTGTTTTGGGCTGGGTTTTTTATTGCATTGAATTCGATTTTATTGGTTTTGATTTATTTTAATTAAGATTAAGCCATGGCCAGCGGTCCACCAGCGACTGATGAGTTGAATAGTATAGGAGTAGTTTTTGTATAATTATGTGATTTTATTGCATTCAATTGGTTAGGATTGGTTTGGATTGGATTACTTTGGATTGGATTGGATTGGATTGGATTGGGTTGGATTGGATTGGATTGGATTGGGTTAGATTTGATTGGATTTGATTTGATTGGATTGAGTTGGATTGGATTGGATTGGGTTGGATTAGATTGGATTTTTTCTTTTTCAGGGCGTAATGCGGAGATGCGCATAGAAGCTGCAGAGATTCAAATTTGCAAGGCACCCCTCATCGAGTTTTGGCCAGTGTAACAGTACCGCGTGCAGGCAGGTGTTACGTGTCGACTGTGTGGTTGCGACAGACCATTCACATCAAACATATATCCAAATAGGTCGCAAACCAGGCACAGATTAATTGTACCTTTTGTTTTTTTCCCGGTACGTTTATATACAGACCCATTTGTTATTTTCCGAAACCTGATCCCCTCCCCCCGCATCTCTTTTTTCCGGCACCCCTTGACCCCCCCGACTCTGACCGCCCCTGACCCGCCACCCTGGACAGCCACCCTGACCGCACCCTGACCGCACCCTGACCGCACCCTGACCGCATTTTCTTTTTTTCCGCCCCATGGACCCCCGCACCCTGACCCCGAACCCTGACCCGAAGTTTCTTTTTCCGCACCCTCCTGACGAACCATGACCGCACCATGAACTGCCCCAGACCCGCAACTGGACCCCGCACCCCTGACCCGCACTTTTCTTTTTCCGCAACTTGACCGCCACACCTGACCGCACCCTGGATTCCGCATCCCTGACCGCAACATGACCCCCACCATGACCCCGCATTTCTTTGTTCAGCCCATGGACAAGCACCCTGACCGCAACCCTGATCCGCCACCTGAAGCACCCGATCCCGCACCCTGACGCCCCTGACGACACCCTGTCCCCCGCCATTTTATTTTTTCCGCACCCTGACCACACCCTAACCGCATTTTCTTTTTTCCGCACCCTGACCGCAGACCCATTTGTTATTTTCCGCAGAAAATTCCGGTACGTTTATATACAGACCCATTTGTTATTTTCCGTTACGTTTATATACAGACCCATTTGTTATTTTCCGCAACCTGTTAACATACATTTTTAACTAACATCGATCTACATACATACACACATTGCCGAGGGGGGGGCAAGAATAAAGTTGGCAGAGCGCACATTCATGTCGGTTAGGTTGTTATATTAACCACTGGGGACCACCCCCCCCACCCTCCCCCCCCCCACCCCCCCCCAACCCTCCCCTCCCCCCCTGTGCGACCTCATATTCAAACCCAGACAGTGTATAAACATAGTGAAAGGGGGGGCGGTCCATGAGCTCCCCCCCCCATTCTCGGCAAGGCACTTTCCAACCATACAACCAAAAGATACAAATATCAAGTTTGGGACAAAGTTATTAGATTTCAGATATGTTTACAACTTCTTCAGCGCTCGGCATCGTCGCACCATTGGAGGAGATCACTAAGGTATGTAAAGGACTGAAGGCGCTATTATCTGTCTACGTATCTAACTTTATCATCATCATGATCATGGCTTATCGTATTCTCAACTTGTATTCTGGAGCCTGCATGATGGTATGCTAGGAGGTTTGTGTTGTGTGTGTGGGTGTGTGTGCGGGGGGGGGTGGGGGGTCACACGGCTTGAGGAACATCGTAGGGGACCAGAGTTTCAGAACGCGCATTCCCAAACGCGTTGCGCGCGTGCCTTTTTCGCCCCCCGCTCGTGCGACAGCTGGGCGCGCGCAGGTATGGGTGACGTCAGCCTGGCGTCCAGCCTGGACATGTTTAACCTTACCAGGTAGATCCACCTATTACACCATACGTGTAACTTACTAAAGAATGCAAGTTCTTCGCACTCACTCTAGCTCGAGGAGTACCATTGGGTACCTCACGCTACGAGATAATTTCGCACTGGCCAAGCGAAAGTTACACGCCACCCGTCAAATAAAATTGGAAACTTGTGGAAAAAAAATAGGTCGGTAGGACCCCTCCTCCCCCCCCCCCCACCACAACCAACACCCCCACCCCCCCCCCCCCCACACACGAAAAAAAAACCACCCCACCCCCCCCCCCCCCTCGATCGCGGCCGCCGTGGGTGTATCGACATGATTTTTTTGTATAGTTACCATTGCTGCGGTTTCTCTATCCATATCGAACAGCGGTACGAAATATTTTTCCTTGCCCCCCCCTCGACACAATGCATCTTTCCTCTACATACTTGCCAACATTGATCTAACTACGTACAACAGTGTTTTCTTACATACTTGACAACATGATCTAATAACGTATAACATCGATGAATACATCTACACATTGATTTACATACTAACACATGGACCTTACATACTTGCACACTTGCTTACTACTTACACACATTGATCTACTACGTTACAACATTGTTCTATCATAATTACAACAAAGTGATCGACATACGTACAACATGATTACATACTACAAACATGTCTACATACGTTTAAACATTGATGCTACTTACTTAAACACATGATTACATGCTTACAACATTATAGACATACTTACAACATTGCTCTAATTAGTACAACATTGATCTAAGACTTCAACATGATCTAAATACGTACACATTGATCCGTATATTCCTTATCAAAACATGGATCTAATACGTACAACATTGATCTACATACTTACACACATTGATCTACATACGTACAACATTGATCTACATGCTTACACACATTGATCTACATACGTACAACATTGATCTACATACTTACACACATTGATCTACATACGTACAACATTGATCTACATACTTACACACATTGATCTACATACGTACAACATTGATCTACATACTTACACACATTGATCTACATACGTATAACATTGATCTATATTCTTACACACATTGATCTACATACGTACAACATTGATCTACGATTCTTATACTTACACACATTGATCTACTACGTATAAAATTGATCTATATTCTTCCACACATTGATCTACATACGGACAACATTGATCTACATACTGTTGACACATTCATGCCGCCCCCATCTAACAATCCGCCTTTACTAACATTGCGCACTCTACGTATACACATTGATTACCATCGGATACACATTGGCATACATACCTATAAACATTGATCTACATACATATAAACATTGATCTACATACATATAATCATTGATCTACATACATATAAACATTGATATGCATACCTATAAACATCGATCTATATACATATACACATTGAAAAACATACCTATAAACATTGGTTTACATACCTATAAACATTGGTTTACGTACCTATAAACATTGGTTTACATACGTATAAACATTGTTATACAAACGTATAAACATTGATATACATACGTATAAACACTGATATACATACCTGTACACATTGATCTACTCACTTATACACATTAACCTCACCTCAATCGTGTAGTCGGTGGTTGGCTTCCTCACGTTTGTTCCAACATTGTTGACTACCACATGCACACAAAATTGAAGGGTGTATGTGAGAGTGTGTGCATGTGTGTGTATGTGTGTTTATGTGTGCATGTATGAGCTTGTGTGCCTGTGCATGGGTGTGTATGTGCATGGGTGTGGGTGAGTGGTGGTGAGATGGGTGTGGAGGTGCGTGTAGGTGTTGTTTGCGTGTGATGGGTATAAGGAGTGTGTGTGTGCATGGGTGCGGGTGTATGTGTGGCATGTCGTGGGTGAGTACTGCTCAGGGTGCGGGGGGTGGTGGTGCATGCGTGTGGGTGAGTGTGTGTTTGCATGGGTGCGGGTGAGTGCGTGTCTGTGCATGGGTGTGGGTGAGAGTGGGTGTGTGCATGAGTGTGGGTGAGTGTGTGTGTCTGTGCATGGGTGTGGGTAAGTGTGTGTGCATGGTGGGTTGAATGGTGTGTGTGTGGTGTGTGCATGGGTTGTGAGGAGTGTGTGTGTTTGCATGGGTGTGTGGTAAGTTGTGTGCAGTGGTGTGTGATGTTGTGTGTGTGGGTGTGGCATGGGTGTGAAGTGTGTGTGTGTGGGTGTTGCATGATTGGGGTGAGTGTGTGTGGTGGCAGGGGTGGGTAAGTGTGTGTGCATGGGTGTGTGTGAATGTGTGTGTGGGGGTGTGTGTGCATGGGTGTGAGTGAGTGTGTGTGTCTGTGCATGGGTGTGGGTAAGTTTGTGTGCATGGGTGTGGGTAAGTTTGTGTACATGGGTGTGTGTGAATGTGTGTGGGTGTGGGTGTGTGCATGGGTGTGAGTGAGTGTGTGAGTGTGGGTGAGTGTGTGTGTCTGTGCATGGGTGTGGGTAAGTGTGTGTGCATGGGTGTGTGTGACTGTGTGTGTGTGTGGGGGGGGTGCGGGTGTTGTGATGTGAGTGTGTTGTGCACACAGGTAGGCGTGGGAAACCTATGTAAATCGTTCTATATTCCCTTTTGCAGTGTGTTGAATTGGACCGACCACAATCGACCTCACCCCCACTCCCGCAGTTCAGATATGATTTCATTTAACGGTTTTGGCCCAGATTAGATGTTGATTGATTTGATTTTATAGATTTGATTTGATTTGATTTGATTTACGCGATTTGAGCATTGATTTATATATTTGATTTGATTTACAAGATTTGAGCATTGGTTTATATATTTGATTTGATTTGATTTGAATTTGTTTCTGCTACCAGTAGTGATGGCCACCTGGCTCTGTCTTGTTAGGCCAAAACCTTGCTACCGAGGACTCACCAAACCATACCCTTCAAATCAAACTTCAAATTGCATCTAACCGGGCAACATTGCAGCACTCCACCCATTTCGCACCGGTCTAGGTGTTGTTTGTAGTTTAGGGTTATGTTTTAGGGTTTACAATTTAGGTTTTAGGGTTTAGGATCTGACCATTGCATCTCTCCCAGAACACGCAGCACTGAAAAATATGTAACAATTCAAATTCAAATTCAAATTCAAATTGTTTCTCACCCAGAACATGCAGCACTCCTCAAAAGTGTTGCCCAGGGTCTAGGGTTGGGGTAATGCAGTATGGTTTAGGGTTTAGGTTGAGGGTTTAGGGCTCTGAACAGTTGCATTACCTCCAGACCTTGAGCACTGGAAATATGAACCCAACTTCAAATTCAAATGCACATTCACAATGGTAGTTCAACCGACATGCAGCCTGCCACCAAAGTGTTGCGGCACCGGGGCAAGGCTCAGCAGAGCATTGCATTCACTTCAGCATTTCTCGATTAATCCTTTTATGTTAGCATCCAAGTTGTGTTATTTGCAGTAATCATGCAATTGTTATTTTCGGTCATAATTATATGTTGTTAATCATTTACTTTGCATTACCATTTCATATTTGAAAATGATGAAAGGCTAAATGGAAACTGTAAAAAAAACACATTACAATTTATTAAACAAAATTAAATTTAAATGATTCATTTCATCATATTATAATTTATCCCCTTAATAATGAAATCTTGAAGAAAAAAGGAAAAGCGAAATCAGTGTCTGCGTAAATCTCTTCCACCCTCTTTGACCCTCGTTGTTGCATCCTAGCCGGCCAGTCTGTTCCTTCCCTGCGGGCTTGAAACCACGCGATACCTGCATCGTTTTTGTCCAACCTCTGCCAATCCACAGTTGTTCGTGCATTTTCTCTGACAGAAAAGCTTGCTTTCTCCTCCTCCGTGACCATAACTCTGACCCTAACGGGATACTCTTCTAAAAGCTATGACAAAACAGATATTAATTTATTAGCGAGAACTCTGGAGCAATATATCTATAATAATATTACTATATTATATATATTTATTTATTATATATTATCATACACACTTATGTTCCACCTCCGTCAAATCAACGGGCGGCCCCTCACCCTCACGCGTTAAATCAGGAACCAAATATGTATGTTGTATGTATGTAGTATGTAGTATGTATGTATGTATTATGTATGCGGTCTGTATGCATGTTGTATGTATGGTACTAGTAATTTAGGAGGCCACCTCCTCCCCCGGTCATTGACCATGGTGGGGTTTCCGAACGAATACACCTTGTGGGCTCCCCCCCCCCCCCCCCCCCCCCCCCCCCCCCCCCCCCCCCCCCCCCCCCCCCCCCCCCCCCCCTGCCCTCACCTACATGCCCTACATATAACCCTTACGTCCCTAAATATTCTGCCCCCCATCCCCCCACACCACTCTGTTTTCCCCTTGCCACACCACACCACCGCCATCTCCACCCTCCCTCCATTTCTCTCCACACACCCACATTTTCCCATGCACCCCCTCCACAAATGCCCCCCGCCCTACCTGCTTCCTTCATTCTCTTCACGCCAACTCAAGTGTTGTCAAGTTCTCGTACGACAACGATAGTGGCAAGAACAAGTTGGATGGGAAATTTCTTCCCCCTGAAAAACCATCCGATCGCGCGCAGGGTCCGCCACTTTTCTGCAGCCGCTTTGAACGGATTTCGCGCCCAAATATTTTTTTGCTAACGCAAGCCGTGACCGGGAAACCTCCATCCTCTCCTCCTCCTCTGTTGCAACTGGTGTAGCTCTTGTGGGCGGTTTCTCGATGCAAGGGAAGTCTATCGACGAGATCGGTGCAGGGTTAAAGAGGTCGCAGCGGAAGACCATGGAACGTCGCAAGAGAGGGGCTTTGCTTGCAGCATTTTTACCAAGACGAGCTTCTGCCTGCGCAGCCGCTTGCAGCATTAGCGCAAGAGCTCTGCCTGCGCACGCTTGCCCGGCAGCATTGGCTTCAGCATTCGGCCTTGCGCCTGATCGTTTAGCAATGCCAGGCTGCTCATTTTAAGGCCAGTAGTTATCTAAACGGCCGTCCTGCGTTTGTACTTGTCGTTGTACCGGCCTCGTTGACAGAGCTGCCTTGCTCCTGTCGTTGTACGAGCTCGTTGTACAGAGTAGTTGTACAGAGTTGCCTGCTCCTGTCGTTGTGTACAGAGCCGTGTCCAGAGTCGCCTTGCTCGCTGAGTGGCAGTGTTTAATCTCTTGTCTCTGGAATTGGTGCTGGTTTGCACCATGGTGGATCAAGGCGCAAAAAATTGTACACAATAAGCCTGGAGGCCCTGCGTAGAAGACACAAAGTATTAGGGTGGTGGTAGGATTGAACAACTATTTGACTTTTCCAATTGCGCATGATGCGGATTGGGAGAAAGAGAAGGAAATGGGCTGGAGTTTGAAAGTTTCTCGAGTTTCTGTGAAGTTAGTCCGAAGGTTGCTCGAGTTGCTCGAGTTGCTGCAAAGATGCTCGAGTTGCTGCAAAGTTTTGCTGCAAGAATTGAAGCGATACGCCGTGGAGGGTTAATTCGGCCTGGAGCAGGAGTAGCCCAGGCCTCAAATATTTCACGCCGGTCGATTTTTTCTGACGATGGGGCTGTAATGGCATGTATGTATTAAGGCTATATTAAAGTCATTTCAGGTATTCCGAGCCACCTCATTTGGGGGGGGGGGGGGGGGCGAGGGGGCGGGAGGCTGGGCCTCATTCTTTTTTTGCTACCTTTTTGCTACCTTTTTGCCTAACGTTTGTAACTTTTTGCTAATCTTTACTCAGCCATCCAATGTCATTCTGAGACACTTCTTAGTAGGACTCTTGGGAAGGGTAGGTCTATGAGCATACTTTTGACTGGTTGCAATACGTATTTACCCCCCCCCCCCCCCCACCACACACCCACCCAACCCACACCCCCCAACCCCAGCGCCCCGCCCCGGTTTGAGGTGTAAGGCTGCATTGTAATCCCAATGGCAGTTCTGCCACCACTTAAGACCCAGTGTTTTTGTGGGGGTGTTGAGCTGTGGCGTTTGGGGTTGCCCCAACGACCCCCCCCCCCCCCCCCCGCCCGACCAGCCCCCCCCCCCCCCCCCCCCCCCCCCCCCCCCACACACACACCACACGGCCGACCACCACCTTGCTGAAACACCAAAACCGCCGCCATTTACTACATTTGGCAGTTGCTTTCTCTTCGTTTCGGTTTGCCTGTGTGATGCTGATATGAGCTGCTGCTGATGCTGCTTTGATCTGATGATGGTCCTCACAGTGCGAGGCCCAGAGAGAATTTATGGGGAGCTTGGAGGAGGAGCGTAGTAATGACAGTCTGAATCCAACGCTCTCCTCCCAGGGCGCATTAAATAATAATAAAACGCAGTCCTTGCGGTCCTTGGTTATATATTTGGGTGCCTATAGGGGTGCCTTTATTGAGCCTCCATGCTGCCATCATTCGCCCTGATTTCGACGCAACCTGGAGTGGCCTACGGCCAAGGCCCATTAAACATTGGGGCCCAGTTGGGTGGGGCCCAAGGGGAAGTGTAGTGCACCATTGAGGACACCTTTCTGTACGTTTTGTTTGACCGGTTGGTAAATGCAAAACCTCCAGTTGGCCGCCCCTGCAAAGGTGAGGGTGTCTACCGTACTTGGGCAAACCCACAGGGGGTGCACGAACTGAGTTTGGACTATCACACAAATCTATGTGGGAATCCGAGAGCCATTTGTGGCCCAATGTAACCCCAGAATCCCATATATCTAAGTTTTCAAAAAAAGGTTTTATTTTATTGAAGGGGAGGGGGGGTGGGGGGGCAGCCCCTCAGTTTTTTAGGCGTTTGGGGGAGTGAATTTTGCTTTTCTACTCGCTGGAGGGTTAATCGGCGTTGAGGGGTAATTGGTTTGGGGGGGGGTGGATAGGGGATTAGTAATTGCCCAGTGAACTCCAGGTAGGCGTGGGCGGCGGTACACGTGCGCGTCTGGTTTTGTCCCCGCAGGTCAGTCGGTCACTCGCGTACCATGTATGTCTACATATATATAGATTTGCTTATTTATGTATTTATTTACGTATTTATCTATTATTTATTCATACATTAGGGTCGTCATCAGCTAACTCAAAGGGCTGACCCCCTCGACTTCAAGCCTTATAATAAGGCGTAATAATTATTTATTTATTCATACATTAGGGTCGTCATCAGCTAACTCAACGGGCTGACCCCCTCACCCTCAAGCCTCCTAATAAGGAATACTATTTACATATTTATTTGTGTATTTATTTATTCATAATTTTTTTTTTGTATACCGTACTGCTCTCAAAATTTAACGGTTTCAAAATTTGACGGCTTTTTTTTTTTTATTATAAATTGACGGTTTACATTTGACGGGTTTTTTAATAGGAATATAAATTGACGTTACACATTTGACGGTTCCCATTTTTATATAATCCATTTATGCAACTGAACTTTTGTACTTAATCATGTGACACTGGTTTATGGTTCATGGTACAATATTAGGGTACACTGTTATAGGACCTGCAAGGAGTGTACATATAATTTTGCAATGATCCCAACATCTTGTTCAGCATAACACTACCGGTACTCATTGAAATAACTAGAATGAGACATTCAATCGTTTCCATTAACCCCTGAAATCATCTCTTGCTCAGTTAATGTCATAAGCATAAGCATAATGTATGTTCATGTGGTACTCAGCGATCTAGAAGGGCCAAGGGCACCTCATCCTCATCACCAGTGTGTCCTAATTCAAACAATTGGAGCAAGGAAGAGTGGTTAAAGATGGCCACAGGGTCTGTGCTCCCAAACTCGTTATTTTTGTCAGATGAAGCATCTGAATATGCAAACAGATGCAGGAGGTCCCAGGGATCTCGTATCACTAAAAAATGTAGTGTTTGGCCCACTGAGCAGTGAGATATGTGCATTCTAGTGATGCACCTAATATAGGCAAAACAACCGATTTGACGGTTTTTTCGTTTCGTAAAATACCGTACGCCACGATTTGACGGTTGCTCTCGTCAATTTAAACCGTTAAATTTTGAGAGCAGTACGGTATATATATTTATTTATTTATTTGTATTCATACATTAGGGTCGTCATCAGCTAGCTCAACGGGCTGACCCCCTCAACCTCAAGCCTCCTAATAAGGAATACTATTTACATATTTATTTGTGTATTTATTTATTCATACATTTTTTATTTTTTTTATTTTTTTTATTTTGTATTTCTGTATATATATGTATTTTTTATTTTTTTTTATTCATACATTAGGTTCATCATCATTTATCTTGACGAGCTGCCCCCCCTCACCCTCAAGCCTCCTAATAAGGCGTAATATTTATTTATTTAATCATATATTATGGTCGTCAGCTAAACTGAAGGGCTGCCCCCCTCAACATCAAGCCTCATAATAAGGCGCACTATTCATTAATTTATTTATTTGTACGTTATGGTCACCATCAGCCAACTCGACAGGCTGCCCACCTAACCCTCAAGCCTTGTAATAAGGCGTACTATTTATTTATTTATTTGTTTACTTATTTAATTAATTAATTATTCATACATTATGGTCACCATCATCTATCTCAACGCGCTGCCCACCTAACCCTCAAGCCTTGTAATAAGGCGTGCTATTTATTTATTTATTTGTTTATTTATTTAATTAATTAATTATTCATACATTATGGTCACCATCATCTATCTCAACGCGCTGCCCTTCTAACCCTCAAGCCTGGTAATAAGGCGTACTTTGTTTTTTAATCATACATCAGGGTCACCATCATCTAACTCAACGGGCTGGCCCTCTCACCCTCAAGCCTTGAAATAATGTGTAATATTTATCTATTTATTAATGTTCTGATTAATTCATACATCAGGGTCACCATCATCTAACTCAACGGGCTGGCCCCCTCACCCTCAAGCCTGGTAATAAGGTATAATACTTATGTAACTATTTATTCATTTATTTGTACGTACATAAATACATTAGGGTCGTCATCAGCTAACTCAACAGGCTGCCCCCCTCAAACTCAAGCCTCGTAATAAGGCATAATGTTTATTTATTGAATCATATATTATGGTCATCAGAAAAGCTGAAGGGCTGCCCCCCTCAACACCAAGCCTCATAATAAGGCACACTGTTTATTTTTGTATTCATACATTATGGTTACCATCAGCTAACTCAGCGGACTGGCCCCCTCACCCTCAAGCCTCGTAATAAGGTATAATATTTATGTATTTATTCATACGTAGTCATCGTCAGCTATCTTGACGGGCTGCCCCCTTACCCTCAAGCCTTGTAATAAGGCGTACTTTTCATTTATTTATTTATTTATTTCTATATTATATTCATTCATTTATTTATATATTATATTTATTCATTTATTTATTAAATCATACATTAGGGTCAACATCAGCTAACACAACGGGCTGCCCCCCCTCAACCTCAAGCCTCGTAACAAGGCGTAGTATTTCTTTCTTTCTTTCTTTCTTTCTTTCTTTCTTATTTTCTTTTTTCTTTCTGATGGTCCTTTTTTTCTTATTGTCTTGTTCTCTTTTTTTCGTATGCTTGCGTTATGTCGTCTGTCGTCTTCGGTCGTCTTTAGGTATTTCTTTTTGTCGTCGTTAGGAAGGGATTGAGAAATACACCTAGGGGTCGTCACCAGCTAACACAACGGGCTTTCCACCTCAACCTCAAGCCTCGTAATAAGGAGAACTACACATTTATTTATTTATTTATTTAATCATACATAATGCTCAGCATCCCGTTGAAATCCACAGGCTGGCCCCCATCAACCGCAAGCTCGTAATAAGGAGTTCCTATTAGTATGGGGTTTGGGTATTGTATATATTCATTTATTCATTTCTTTGTCTTCTTTCTTTCTTTCTGTCTTCTTTTTTTTTTCTTTCTTTCTTTATTTCTTCTGTGTTGCTGAGTTCTTATTTCTTTCTTCTTTCTTTCACTTTCTGTAGTTCTTTAGTATTTCGTCGTAATTTATCACCATTGGTCAGCATCAGTGAACTCCACATGCACTGCCACCCATCAAAACTCAAGCCTCGTAATAAGGCGTAATATTTATTTATCTGTTTGTTTATTTATTAATTTATTTTTTTATTTTTTTATTTAATTACACATTATGGTCAGCATCAGTTAACTCCACAGGCTGCCCCCTCAACCTCAAGCCTATTAATAAGGCGTAATATTTATATATTTATTTGTTTGTTTGTTTATTTATGTATTTGTTTGTTTATTTATTTATTCATACATTATGGTCATCATCAGCCAACCCACCTTGGCTATGAGGAGCTTGCACTGATCAGGGTCAGACACATCTGCAGCATGACCCTGCAGGGTTTAGGGTTTAGGGTTTAAGGTTAAGGGTTTAGGGTTTAGGGTTTGTGGTGCAGAAACATAAGCATAGACTTCACTTCGTGTCATTAGTAGTGAGTTTAGGGTTTAGGGTTTAGGGTGCAGAGACATAAGCATAGGCTTCACTTTGTGTGATTAGTAGTGAGTTTAGGGTTTAGTGTTTAGGGTGCAGAGACATAATCATAGGCTTCACTTCGTGTCATTAGTAGTGAGTTTAGGGTTTAGTGTTTAGGGTGCAGAGACATAATCATAGGCTTCACTTCGTGTCATTAGTAGTGAGTTTAGGGTTTAGTGTTTAGGGTGCAGAGACATAATCATAGGCTTCACTTCGTGTCATTAGTAGTGAGTTTAGGGTTTAGGGTTTAGGGTGCAGAGACATAATCATAGGCTTCACTTCGTGTCATTAGTAGTGAGTTTAGGGTTTAGGGTTTAGGGTTTAGGGTGCAGAGACATAATCATAGGCTTCACTTCGTGTCATTAGTAGTGAGTTTAGGGTTTAGGGTTTAGGGTTTAGGGTGCAGAGACATAATCATAGGCTTCACTTCGTGCCATTAGTAGTGAGTTTAGGGTTTAGGGTTTAGGGTGCAGAGACATACACGTAGGCTTCCCTTCGTTTCATGAGGAGACCCTTCAAGTGCATCATTTGGGACACAGTTTTAGAAGCATAAGGAGCAGAGTACCCACACACCTTAACAAAATTAGCAAAATAATATTATGAAGAAAGAAAACGAGAACTGCACAGAGTACCCACGCACCCTAACAAAAACAGCAAAACAATTTAAAAAAGAAAAGAAAAACAACGCACCTGGACTGAGTACCCACGCACCCTAACAAAAACAGCAAAACAATTTAAAAAAGAAAAGAAAAACAACGCACCTGGACTGAGTAAACAAGTTAAAGAAGAAACGCACCTGGACTGAGCAAACAAGTTAAAAAAGAAAAGAAAAACAACGCACCTGGACCCACGCACCCTAACAAAATTAGAAAAACAATGTTAAGAATAAAAGTCCTATGCAGTGTCGCAAGCGACGCTGAAAATTAGTTGAGAGTAAAGCCAACAAAGCGACAGGTGGAATTGATGGAGCTCACCAAAGCCAGTTAGTTAAGAGACAGTTGGCTGACATTTCAGGTTTCGTCTCGGCTGTCGGTCGTCAGTCGGTCGGACGGACAAATGGGTGAGTCTGGGGGCTCCCGCCCCCCAGGAGGCAGGGGCTCTGCCCAAAATACGCACCTGCACAGAGAATCCATGCACCTTAACAAGATGAGCAAAGCAATATTAAAAGGAAAGAACAACAAAGCACGTGCACAGAGTACCCACCCACCCTAACAAAATGAGCACAACAATATTAACAAGAAAGAAAAGAAAACGAACCTGGACTGAGTACCCAAGCACCCTAACAAAATGAGACAAACAATATTAGCAAGAAAAAACGCACCTGCACCTAGCAAAATAAGCAAAACAGTATTAAGAAGAAGAAATAAACGCACCTGCACCTAGCAAAATAAGAAAAACAGTATTAAGAAGAAGAAATAAACGCACCTGCACCTATCAAAATAAGCAAAACAGTATTAAGAAAAGAAAAAAAAACGCACCTGCACCTAGCAAAATAAGAAAAACAGTATTAAGAAGAAGAAAAAAACGCACCTGCACTTAGCAAAATAAGCAAAACAGTATTAAGAAAAAAATAATAAACGCACCTGCACCTATCAAAATAAGCAAAACAGTATGAAGACAAAAATAAAAAACGCACTTGCACCTAGCAAAATAAGCAAAACAGTATTAAGAAGAAGAAATAAACGCACCTGCACTTAGCAAAATAAGAAAAACAGTATTAAGAAAAAAATAAAAAACGCACCTGCACAGAGAACCCACGCGCCCTCCAGAACCTCAGCTTCTCATCCAGATCTGTCTGACTCCGCGCACATGTGTACACCTGGTGCATGGCAGAAGGTACTGTATTGCTAGAGGTTTCACTTTGTGTGATAGGCTTCACTTTGTGTGATTAGTAGTGAGTTTAGGGTTTAGGGTTTAGGGTGCAGAGACATACACGGAGGCTTTTCTTTGTGTCAATAGTATTGAGTTTAGGGTTCAGGGTCTAGGGTTTAGGGTAGCTCAGCTTCTCATCCAGACTGACTGACTCCATGCACATGTGTACACTTAGTGCATGGCAGAAGGTACTGTATTACTAGAGGCTCTATTTTGAAGGAGGTGCTGTATGGCTGTAGGTACCATTTCTCATTCTGTTATGACTAACTCCGCGCACATGTGTACACCTGGTGTTGCATGGCAGAAGGTACTGTACTGCTTTAGGTAAAGGCTTCTCATTCAGATCTGTCTGACTCAACGCACATGTGTACACCTGGTGCATCGGTGTGTGTGAGTGTGTGTGTGTGTGTGTGTGTGTGTGTGTGTGTGTGTGTGTGTGTGAGTGTGTGTGTGTGTGTGTGTGTGTGTGTGGTGTTCTTCTGGGTTTATATTTTGAAGGAGGTGCTGCACGGCCGTAGGTTCAATGAAGGGGATAACGTACTTATGTATTGCATCAGGTACTGTAATCCCAGAGGTACAATTTTGAAGGAGGTACCGTACCCTACCAAGTTATCAACCCTTCCCCCCCCTTACTCCCCTACTCCCCACTCCACCACCTCCCCAATCTCTCCTCCACATGACCAACCCAACACCCTCCCCACCACAACACCTCCCCAACCCCATCCGCACATACACAACCATACACCCCTCTCTCTACCATCCCCCACCCCCTGTCCACCTAACCGACACCCTCCCCACCCACCCTACTCCCACTAATCCCACTCCAACACTTCCCAATATTCCCTCCACATGCCCAAAACCTACACCCCTGCCTCTACCACCCCCCGGCCACCCTCATCGAGACCCCCACCCCACCACCTAACCAACCCTGCCTGCAATTACACACCCTAATCCTATTCTCCACCACACCCCCCGTCCACCTCCTCTACGGTTCTACACCAACCCCACCACATCCCAACACTATATACATGCACCACACCCCAGACCCCGTTCTCCACCCCCACCCCACCCACCCTCTCTACTGTTTATCCCCCACCACTCCACTCTACCCAACCCTATCTAACATGCACATACACCTAGACCCCCTTTCGCACCCCCACCCCACCCCCATTCTTACTGTTATCCACCACCCGCCCATTCCCCAAACCTTATCTACATGCACACAACCCTAGACCCCTTTCTCCACCCCCACCCCACCCACCCTCTCTACTGTCTCCACCCACCACTCCATCTCCCCAACCCTATCTACATGCACACAAACCTAGACCCCTTTCTTCCACCCCCCACCCCACCCCACCCTCTCTCTCCTGTTCTCCACCCACCACTCCATCTCCCCAACCCTATCTACATGCACACAACCCTATACCCCTTTCTCCACCATCACCCCCATCCACCCTCCTCTACTGCTATCCACCCACCACTCCATCTCCCCAACCCTATCTACATGCACACAACCCTAGACCCCTTTTTCCACCCCCACCCCACCCAACCCTCCTCTACTGTTATCCCCCCACCACTCCATCTCCCCAACCCTATCTACATGCACACAACCCTAACCCCCTTTATCGACCCCCACCCCCACCCCACACAACCCCAACCGCACATACACGTCCATACACCCCTCTCTCTCCCGCCCCCATGCCCCGCCGCCCTGTCTACCCTCACCGACACCCACCACACCACCTACCCAACCATACATGCACACACACGACCATGCACCCCTCTCTCTACCACCCCCCAACGCCAAATCCACCCTCAGCGACACCCACCCCACCACCTCCCAAACCCCATCTACACATACACAACCATACCCCCCCCTCTCTACCACCCTCAACCCCATATCCACCCTCCCCGAAACTCACCACACCACCTACCCAACCCTATCTGCATGTACACAATCTCCACTTCCCTCGGCACATGCATAACCCAACTCCCCTCTCTTCCCCATACTCACCTGCCCCCCATCCCAACCCCATATCCTACCCTCTCATACACCCACCTCACCATCCCGACTCCCCCCCCCCACCACCACCACCACACACACACACCCTATTATCCACCCTCCCCTAAAACCCACCCACCATCCCTGCTCCTCAACCCAACCCAACACCCCCCACCCCCATATACACCCCTCCCCTACACCCACCCACCATCCCTGCTCCCCAACCCAACCCAACCCAACCCAACACCTCCCCACCCCACCCCCCTCTCTACCCTCCCCTACACCCCCCTCACCATCCTTCCTCCCCCACCCACCCACCCACCACCAACACCACCACCTTCCCACCATCTTATCCACCCTCTACTACCCCCCCACCCCCACCCCACCATCCCTGCTCCACCCCCCCACCCCCAACCCACCCCACCCCCAACCCCAACCCCAACCCCAACCCCAACCCCCTATCTGCTCTCCCCTACTCATACCCACCATCCCTACTCCCCACCCACCACCTCCCCATCCCCACCCCCACACCACACCACCCCCGCCACCTCCCCACCCCCACCCAAAGGCCCCCAAACCTATCCTTCCCTAGTACTCGCCTCTGCCCCTAGGGCGCTGAACTCCTCCACGATGGCAGCACCCAAGCCTTTGGTACCACCGGTCACCAGACACTTCTGGCCCGTCATGCCGAAGCGCCGACCGGCATGGGCTGCAACTGAGGCGGTGGGCGAGTTCGACATGGGATGGGGAACGGTAGGATTACGATGACATGCGGTGACAGCGTGCTGAGCACGATAATGGGTGGTACTCCCCTACTAGCTACTAGCTACTGGAACCTGGGCTCACACAAACTGACTGACTCGCACATGTGCTCATCACACTAAAAACGAAGTCAGCAGCGAAGTACACTCCGCTCTGTCTTACGCTTATACAAACCTGGCGGCATTTCTCGGTCGTAGACCGAACCGACGGCCTTTTGCTCTGCCATCATTATCAGCAGCGTTCTTCCCGATCCATGCGACGATCAGGGATTCCTCTAACCTGCCAATCAATCAACTTTAGATCTTTCACACTTCCTCTGAATTCCTCTTCTGTTTCCTGTGCCGAATTTTGATTTCTCATCGCTTTCTTTCTGAAATCAGTGGCGCGGATATTATCTGGCGAAGGACAAAGTTTCTCGACCAACGACATATAACTTTTGGTCTGGGCGACGATTGCTGGTAATCAGTGGCCTCATCTGATCTCTGCGATTGCTGCGAATCAGTCTGATGCCCCCTTCAACAGCTCATTAGTTGGCCAGATACATCTCGTTTTGGGTCTGATTGCCTATCTCCCAGCTCCCTCCCAACCGCTCAAGTCAGCAGCATCTCCTCAGTAGCTCCTTCCTCAGTGAACGTCTACTATAGCGGGGCTTCAATACTTGGCTTGCTCCTAGTCAAGTACTCCCACCAAAGTGCGCGCATCTGTTTGCGTTTCTCAACCCAGCTCTCTGGCAGCGGATGTTAAGCTCGCGCGTGTCTTGAATGCCTCCTTCGACGCCTGGGGATGACAACCACGAAAGTAGCAGCAAGGAAGCGGAGACTCCAACATCCACTAGCGAAGCCCAACCCATTGCTAGTACTAGCAAGCCTGAGACTCGTGAGCCCGGACCTACCAAGGAGGAATCAATAAAAGTGGATCATGTGGAGTCTGAGGGGTCAGATGTAGCGCCTACTCGGTCTATTCTTAGAGGCTCGAGCAATAACAATGCGAGTAAACGGTTGCAGCGGCCAACAACTATTTCCTGGCAAGACTTCCAGGGTCAGGGGCTCTTCATCGTGCACGAGTATACGCCGAGGTATGCCATTTTGCACCTGTGTTAAGGGATGCTCGGGTGCGGGTGTTAGGGGATGCACGGGTGTAAGGGCAAAAATTACTAATTCCAGCTGATTGCTTTGATCGCATGTTGTTAGGGCTGTCCATTGTAATGCAGGAATTGTGTAGCACAGTTGGATTGATCGTTTTATTAAGCCACCCGCGGCTGTGAAAGCGGTGCACATGGACCATGCGCGCGCTGTGAATCCTCTCTCCGGATGCAGTTATGTATCTTGCGCCGGGGTTCTTAGAATGTGGGTATTCAATTCTGGTTCATACTGCTTGTGCTCGTGGATCGTGTTTGTGTCCAGACTGGACAGGCTTGTGTTGGTCCTGCATGGCCACTTCTCCCCTTCATTTCACACCCAGTCTCCCACGTCCCGAAAAACCCTCAATTTATGATTTCCACAAGCCTTCTCTGCTTTACACATCTCTAATCCTGCCTTGTCGCTGTCGTTGATGCATACGGGTCTGAGTTGACTCCTTGCCCTCCTCGCTCTTGTGCTACAAGGCCAAGGGATCTATTTTGTCCATCGTTCGAATCGCTTCCCTCGTGCCCTTTGTCCGATTCGCTTCCCTCTGTCTAATGCGGTTGTCGTGTTGAGTCCCTCCGCCCAAGAAGATATAGATTGCTAATGTTGGTGTCTCGATAGTAGGTCGATTGAGAATATGTTCCGTCACGTTGAGTGTCAGACCAGGTTCAACTGACGAGAAGTGTCAGACCAGGTTCAAATCAACCCATCCCTCCACTTAACCACTGCCTGCACTGTATTGATGGCTTCTGTAAGATTAAGGGGCTAGTCAATAATGCTGCTGCCTGCAGATTTCTTGCTGGCCAAGCTGGTTCTTCCAATGGGGGGCACTGATGCATACGATATTTTCAGCCCAAAATGGTGGATCTATCCATCTGGTCATATCACCTTCATCTGCTCTTGAAATCAGTTCGGCAATCAATTCAGAATCACCAGTTCATCAAATTTTCTGGTCTTGAAATCTTGAAACCAAGCACATCTGGGCGTGTGGGTCCGAGGCTGGTGTATAAAACATGGCTTAATTCTGTTTGGGAATCAGTTTGTCCAAATGCTTCTGAATAATCTTGCTTGAATTTCGTTTTAGCATCTCCTTGGGCAGAGCATCAGTCTGTTCACATGCATTTGAATTATCTTCCTTGAAATCTGTTTGAGCACCTTCTTGAACAGTGAATCTGTATGTAAAAATGCGTCTGGAAAATCTTGCTTGCATTTCGTATGAGCATCTCCTGAACAGTGAATCAGTTTGCCCGCATGCTTCTGAACAATATTAATTGAATTATCTTGCTTGGATTTTATTTGAGCATCTTTTGGGGCTGTGAATCAGTTAGCCCACAATCGTTTGGATAATCTTCGTTGAATTCTGTTCGAGTACCTTCTTGAACAGTGAATCTTTCTGTCCAACTGCTTAATCTTAATGATTGAATCATATGTATTGAATAATCTTGATTGGATTGATCTTGAGCATCTCCCTGGCCAGTGCATCAGTCTGTTCCCATGCGTCTGAGTATGTTCCCATGCGTCTGAATATGTTCACATGCGTCTGAATATGTTCCCATGCGTCTGAATATGTTCACATGCGTCTGAATATGTTCACATGCGTCTGAATATGTTCACATGCGTCTGAATATGTTCACATGTGTCTGAATAATCTTACTTGAATTCTGTTTGAGCACCTTCTTGAACAGTGAATCTGTATGTAAAAATGCATCTGGATAATCTGTGGTGACTAATCTTGCTATAATTATGAATAAGCATCTGCTTGGGCACTGAATTGGTCTGTCCACATACGTCTGATAATCTTTCTTGTATTTTGTTTGAGCATCTTCTTGGACAGTGAATCAGTCTGTTCTCATGAGTCTGAATAATCCCGCTTGTATTTTGTTTGAGCACCATTTCGGACAGTGAATCTGTATGTCCTAATTCTTCTGGATAATTTTGATTCAATTTCGCTTGAGCATCTTCTTGAACAGTGAATCGGTGTTCCCACATGCCAATGAACAATCTGTATAGAATAATATTGCTTGGATTTTGTTTGTATATCTGCTTGGGTAGTAAATCTGTCTGTCCACAAAGGTCTGAATAAACTTGCTTCAATTCTGTTTGAGCGCCTTGAACAGTGAATCAGGCTCACCAAATGCCTCTGAACAATTTTAATTTTAATGGAATAAACTTGCTTGGATTTTGTTTGAGCATCTGATTGGGCAGTGAATCTGTCTGTCTAAATGCTCCTGGATAATCTTGCTTGGATTTTGTTTGGGCACCTTCTTGGACAGTGAATTTGCCAGTCTAAATGTTTCTGAACAATTCTTTTTATAAATCTTGCTTGGATTTTGTTTGAGCATCTGCTCGGGCAGTGAATCTGTCTGTCCACATGCTTCTGAACAATTATTTGTATAAATCTTGCTTGGATTTTGTTTGAGCATCTGCTCGGGCAGTGAATCTGTCTGTCCACATGCTTCTGAACAATTATTTTATACATATTGCTTGGATTTTGTTTGAGCATCTGCTCGGGCAGTGAATCTGTCTGTCCACATGCTTCTGAACAATTATTTGTATAAATCTTGCTTGGATTTTGTTTGAGCATCTGCTCGGGCAGTGGATCTGTCTGTCCACATGCTTCTGAACAATTATTTGTATAAATCTTGCTTGGATTTTGTTTGAGCATCTGCTCGGGCAGTGAATCTGTCTGTCCACATGCTTCTGAACAATTATTTTTTATAAATCTTGCTTGGATTTTGTTTGAGCATCTGCTCGGGCAGTGAATCTGTCTGTCCACATGATTCTGAATAATTTTGCTCGACTTCATTTCAAGATTCTTCTCGAACAGAGCATCAGTCTGTTCAACATGCGTCTGGATAATCTTGCTTGGATTTTGTATGAGCATCTCCCTGGTCAGAGCATCAGTCTGTTAACATGCGTCTGAATCATCTTGCTTGAATCTTGTTTGGGCACCTTCTTGGACAGTAAAACTGTCTGTCCAAATGCTTCTGAATCTGAATCGTTATGCTTGGATTTTGCATGAGTATCTGCGTGGGCAGTGAATCTGTCTGTCTAAATGCTTCTGAATAATCTGTATTGAATCATCTAGATGGATTTTACTATCTCACCCTCCGAATGCTCTCCCTGCACAGTGAGTCCTTGGATTCCTTTGAGTTTGACACCAAGAGCGAAGGGGGCTGCTGTACAATAAGCTGACACCAGGAGTGAAGGAGGCTGGTGTACAATAAGCTGACACCAGGAGCGAAGGGGGGCTGCTGTACAATAAGCTGACACTAGGAGTGAAGGAGGCTGCTGTACAATAAGCTGACACCAGGAGTGAAGGGGGCTGCTGTACAATAAGCTGAGGCGCATGTGCGCGCACAGTATGGTGAAAGTAATGATAACGTCTGGTGGGGCGTGGTATTAAGGGAGCCCTGTCTTACGGCGGTAGAAAACGGGCTGTTACTTTACCTGGACAGTGCTACCATGGCGGTTGATAGCGACCGCGAACACTCAAGCACACCCGTAGGGATTCGAGCCCAGCACCTTCTTCAGTCCAGCAAAATGATCAACCATTGAACCATTCGCCGAACCGGGATCAGTATGGTGAAGATATCTCAGATATTGATCCAAGATGACTGGTAGTGCTTGTTTACAGTGACCTCCTGTATACCCACCTGTTGCGTCTGAAAGCTGTTATTACTGGAATTTCAGTGCAACCCGAAACGTTGGGCTGGACCCAGTGGCTAGCTCATGGAGTTGGCTGTAAGCTGCTGTGTGTAGGCCAGGCTGTCATGCGTAGGTCCTCATGTGAGCTGCCATGCGTAGGCCAGGCTGTCATGCGTAGGTCCTCATGTGAGCTGTCATGCGTAGTCCAGGCTGTCATGCGTAGGTCCTCATGTGAGCTGTCATGCATAGTCCAGGCTGTAATGCATATGCCGTCATGTAAGCTGCCATGCGTAGGCCAGGCTGTCATGCATAGGCCGTCATGTAAGCTGCCATGCGTAGGCCAGGCTGTCATGCATAGGCCGTCATGTAAGCTGCCATGTGTAGGCCAGGCTGTCATGCATAGGCCGTCATGTAAGCTGCCATGCGTAGGCCAGGCTGTCATGCATAGGCCGTCATGTAAGCTGCCATGCGTAGGCCAGGCTGTCATGCATAGGCCGTCATGTAAGCTGCCATGCGTAGGCCAGGCTGTCATGCATAGGCCGTCATGTTAGCTGTCATGCGTAGCCCAGGCTGTCATGCGTAGGCCTGGCTTTAAGCTACCATGGCTGGAAGCTGTCATGCGTAGGTCAGGCTATCGTGCGTAAGCCAGGCTGTCATGTGTAGGTCAGGCTGTCATGCGTAGGCCGTGTTGTCGTGCGTGGGCCGTCATGTAAGCTGCCATGCGTAGGCCAAAAATAAACAGTGGAGGATTTGTGCCCTCGAGCATCTTTCGTCCCAAGTCTACCAACAAGAAGAGCTTCAAGGAAACTGGCTATAACAGCTGAGCCACTCAGGGTACTTCAGGAGGACCCCCAGCTCTGCTGCCTAAGACGCAATCAATTGTGTAGCCTACGTCCTGCGATGCAACGGACCCTCCCCACGTTGCGTCATGCGACGCAACGGACCCTTCGACGTTGTGCCTGGGACGGAGGATGCAGCATCCAACCCTAATGAGTGCAATCACAGGCTCTCCCCACGCAATGTGGGGAGGGTCTGTTGCGTCCTGTGGCTCAACGGACCCTCCCCACGTTGCGTCCTGAACAACCCTGGTGCAACTACCCAGATGCCCAAGAGGCATCGTCAAGCCAAAGACAAATACATGGGCAGTCTGAAGGGGGTTTGGGGTTATTGACATGCATTTTTGGGCCAAGCCCCTCCCTCCCTCCCTCCCTTCTGGGGGTCGGGAGCCCCCTTTGTCCGGTCGATTGTTTGTTTGTCGTGTTGTCAGCACGCAACCCTGGCCATAATTAACCCTGGCTTTGGCCTGCTACACTCGATTCAGGCGCCACCCGTCGCTCTGATAGCCAACACTCTCCACCAATTTTCTGCGTCGCATGCGACGCGCCTAGGACACAAGTAAACAACGGGAGTATCCTGCTTTCTAAACTGTAATCTAGTTTAAATTACTAATGATTAATAACTATAAGCATGCGTAATAGCTATTTGCTTTTACAGTCCCTGAATTTCATATATCCAATATCTCATTCATAAATCATGGGTGGGGGTCAATTCTTACGCGCTTCGCATCGTTGTAATATTTGAAGAATTTGGTTCAATGGTTGATCATTTCGCTGGACTGAATAAGGTGCTGGGTTCAAACCCCTACGGGTGCGCTTAAGTATTTGTGGTCGCTGTCAACGCCATGTTTGGTAGCACTGTCCAGGTAAAGTAGCAGCCCGTTATCTACCGCCGTAGGACAGGGCTCCTTTAATACCACGACCCACCAGGCATGATCATTTATTTAATGTGAAGGCTAACTTGAACTTGGTTACATTCTTTTTGTTTAAAGCACAGAGTCTCATACACCCTCGCGGTGTCAAGTAGACTTTAACATGTAATGTAATGTAATGTAACATAGCTTCAGCCAGAAATTTGGCTGCTCGCCGTCTTCGGCAGTAACAAAAAGGTTACATGGATATTTTAGGATGCTCGCCGTCTTCGGCAGTACCATCAACATTAAAACGTTTCATCAAAAATTTATTTGATCCAGCGATTTAGGCTGCTTGCTGTCCACCACAGTCGCATAGCGCGGTCAGGAACTTGCAGTAGCCTGTTTGGCCTACCCCTGGACTGATACAACGTACAATGTAATGCATGCAAATAACGGTTATTGGGATTATATTACCGTACATACAAGGGATGCTATTAAATGTTCGAGCTCAAAATTTAAATGTTGAATCAGAAGGGAGTAGCTCTCGTTCTGACAGGATTTGCGGGTGCTGTGATATGGTGGTTGACGGTTGAAGAGTGGTCGTGCAATTCAAATTGTAATGTCCGTAATAAGGTATGCTGAGGATAGAAACATTATTTGTGAGAAATGATAATTGAAACTGAATTGGTGGATAAAGACTCCAGCATGATTCCTTTGAAATATGGAAATACTTTATACAATTTATTTAAAATGCGATAAGAATGGCACAGTTAAATGATCATACCAGATGAGATGATAATGAAATTATATGTTACAATGAAATGATCACTTGCACGAACTCAGGGACCCTGTCGGTAAAACGATGGATTGGGGTTCAGCTCATCAATGCCTTTTCTTTTTAAGCCCTTCCTATCACGGCTGGGCAAATCCATTTAGCCTATTGGGCCTACCCCCGGACTGTAACATACACACATGCTTAAGCTGGAGCCCTGGCCATTAGAGAGTGGTAGTGGTTTGCCTCAGGGATTTTCTCTGGGCCTTTTCGCCTTATCGATATATTAGTAGGATATATTAGTAGGATATGGCGATGCTCTCTTCCTCGAATCCTCGAATTCAGCGTTTTCAAATTTTCTATTTTTCTATTTCTAAGGCTTCTTAGTCTAAGTTACTTGTTACATTCCTAAAAACATAAGCTAAAGTAAGCTGAATTTTAGCTGTTAAATAAATTACTATCAAACCTGAGATATAAGTAGGATATCGTCAGGTCCACAAGCAGCTCAGCGCTCTACAGACGGTGCTACTGCATCGTTACAGAGTGAGGCTAGGGTCGCCACTTGTGGGTACCAAAATGGCCTCAAGATGTATAAACAAAAGACACTGCACAAGCCAGCCACTGTGCTACACCCAAATATCTTAGCACTCTCGACAGCTGATGTTCGTTTGGTCGAAGGTCGGTATCTCCCACCGAAGTGCGCCTACTCTTTTGTATGACTGGCAACGCCATTCGAACTGAATCCTCTGAGCCGCTGGTTTGTGTAGGGAGACCCACCTCCTGGGGTGAAATACCTTCAAAACAAAAAAAACTGATTGTGCTAGCTTCCGTCGCTATATAGGTTATCCTCTTTGTGTGCTGTTTTCTGAGGCTGAAGCATGGGGGGACTTGAAGTTGGCAGACGGTGAGCAGCCCAGAGTTGGCTGAAGAACCATGTAACAATTCAAATCCAAACATGTGTAGAACAGTAGTATCTACACTCTATTACACCATTGAAATTGAAATTGTTACATCCGTGTAATACAGTAACTCACAGGACGTGATGTTAAGGACACCATAGCGTAAGCCGGAGCTAGCTATAGTCACATTTACTACACCACATTACTGAATGAGGAACTAGATGATTTAATCACCACATTTTGTTGGGGTTCAGTTCACCAGTGCTTGCTTTTTAAACTGCCTTTCCTGATATTTCATATTTGTCACGACAGCTAGGCTACGGGAGCTCTTAGGACATCTAGATGTAGGTGCCAATATAGCATCCGTGTGCCTGTAGTTCACCACTCTGTCAATAATGCATGCATAGAGGGTGCAGGAGAGTGGGAGTGTGTGTGTCTGTGCGTGTGGGGTAGGATGGGGGGTGGGGCGTGGGGTGGGGGGTGGGGGGTGGGGGGTGGGGGGTGAGGGGTAATGGAGAGGGGGATTCGGAGATGTTTGGGTTTAGACACATCGTCACACCCCTGGGTGCAGAAGAACGTTTGGGTGAGTGTGAGTGTGTGTGTGTGTGTGTGAGAGAGGGGGGACATCTAGAGCTGTCGTGACAATATTTTTGTGCCGCCAAAGACGGCAAGCAGCCAAATTGCTAACGGAAGCTATATAACCAAGTTCAAGTCCAAGTTAAGCTGCCTTTCAGGTTATTAAGGTTTGGTGAGTCTCGTAAGCCTTTTTGGCTACCCCTGGACTGTACAAATACACAGAACCATGTACCAGTAACCATTATTAATATTCGTATCAGGGTACTGCCAAGCGCGCTGCCATTGAGCCCAACCTCACGCAGTTTTTCGCAACCTCCTGTGGGCGCAGGAAGCAATTTTTGCGCTTTTTGCACTACAAAGCGCAGTTTTTCGCAACCTCCTGTGGGCGCAGCAAGCAATTTTTGCGCTTTTTGCACTACAAAGCGCAGTTTTTTGTTTTTCAAGTGCGCTTTAGCGCAGGCCAATTTGGTCAATGGAAGTACCCTGATTCGAATGTACCAAAATCATAGGACGTGTTATAACTGTTTAGTCAGTTTTTAAAGACATGTCCGGGTGGGGGTCTTCTGGTAGCGATCAGGGTTTTTGATAACTATCATGGTTGAGCTCCTGGTAGCGATTTGGGTAGGCGGCCCGAAGGGAGGCAGGGCAAAGATCCGAGTCTTGTGGTAGCAGAAGGTTTGGTAAAAACTGAGTCCCAGGTAGCGATCGCTATTGAAAGCGGAAAAAAAGAACAAGAAAAACACCCTTGAGTGCTCCGATAAGCACCCATCAGTGCTCCGATAAACTCCCATAAGTGCTCAGATAAACTCCCATCAGTGCTCCGATAAACTCGCATAAGTGCTCCGATAAACTCCCATCAGTGCTCCGATAAACACCCATAAGTGCTCCGATAAACTCCCATCAGTGCTCCGATAAACTCCCATAAGTGCTCCGATAAACTCCCATCAGTGCTCCGATAAACTCCCATAAGTGCTCCGATAAACTCCCATCAGTGCTCCGATAAACTCCCATAAGTGCTCCGATAAACTCCCATCAGTGCTCCGATAAACTCCCATAAGTGCTCCGATAAACTCTCATCAGTGCTCCGATAAACTCCCATAAGTGCTCCGATAAACACCCATAAGTGCTCCGAAATGTAGTTCAATATCACAAGCACAAACAAAAACAGCCTGACTACCCTTAACAACTTGAGGTGACGCCCATGCTGCGGGTTCATGCTCAGGTGGTGTGGGCCCATACAGCGGGTTCATGCACAGGTGGCGTGGGCCCTTGCAGCGGGTTCATGCACAGGTGGCGTGGGCCCATGCTGCGGGTTCATGCATAGGTGGCGTGGGCCCTTGCAGTGGGTTCATGCACAGGTGGCGTGGGCCCTTGCAGCGGGTTCATGCACAGGTGACGTGGGCCCATGCTGCGGGTTCATGCACAGGTGGCGTGGGCCCTTGCAGCGGGTTCATGCACAGGTGGCGTGGGCCCATGCAGCGGGGTCATGCTCAGGTGGTGTGGGCCCATGCAGTGGGTTCATGCACAGGCGGCATGGGCCCTTGCAGCGGGTTCATGCACAGGTGACGTGGGCCCATGCAGCGGGTTGATGCTCAGGTGGTGTGGGCCCATGCAGCAGGTTCATGCACAGGTGGCATGGGCCCTTGCAGTGGGTTCATGCACAGGTGGCATGGGCCCATTGCCTTGGTTGACGCCGAACCCTTAGGTATTGTAAGCACATCAACCCGGGTAACAGTGGGGTCTAGGATGACCGGCCTATGCAGCGGGATAATGCACAGGTGGCGTCGGCCCATGCAGCGGGTTCATGCACAGGTGGCGTGGGCCCATTGCCTTGGTTGACGCCGAACCCTTAGGTATTGTAAGCACATCAACCCGGGTAACAGTGGGGTCTAGGATGACCAGCCTATGCAGCGGGATAATGCTCAGGTGGCGTGGGCCCAAGCAGCGGGTTCATGCTCAGGTGGCGTGGGCCCATGCAGCCGGTTCATGCACAGGTGGCGTGGGCCCATTGCCTTGGTTGACGCCGAACCCTTAGGTATTGCAAGCACATCAACCCAGGTAACAGTGGGGTCTGTGATGACCGGCCTATGCAGCGGGATAATGCACAGGTGGCGTGGGCCCATGGCCTTGGTTGAAGCCTAACCCTTAGGTACTGTAAGCACATCAACCCAGGTAACAGTGGGGTCTAGGATGACCGGCCTATGCAGCGGGATAATGCACAGGTGGCGTGGGCCCATGCAGCGGGTTCATGCACAGGTGGCGTGGGCCCAAGCAGCGGGTTCATGCTCAGGTGGCGTGGGCCCATGCAGCGGGTTCATGCACAGGTGGCATGGGCCCATGGCCACTGTCGACACCTTACGTAGCGCAGCACCTCCCCCGTTGACCCCGGCAACAGTGGTGTCTCGGCTACATTGAGGGCGGTAAAAACATTCTAAAGAGCTCCGAAGTGCAGTTCATTATCACAACCACAATATAGAGGCCGTGGACCTCACGCTCCAGGGGATCTGGCGCTTTTTTCCACGGAGTGGTCAGTCTACGGCCTTTATACACAACAACAACGAACAAGCATTCTCACAACCACACTCACAAACCACAGAGCATATAATTAAATGTGCAAGCCTCGCGAAACACGGCTGACCAGTGCAGCAGGTGCAGTACAAGCAGTACATGCCTCCTGTCAATGACAGGCTGTTGCTCATTCAATGTGCAAGCCACGTGAAATACGGCCGACCAGTATAGCAGGTGCAGTACAAGCAGTACAGGACTCCTGTCAGTGACAGGCTGTCGCTCATTCGATGTGCATGCAGGCACACAGCTGACCACATGGCAAGCGCAGTACAAGCAGTACATGCCACCTGTCAGTGACAGGCTGTCGCTCATTCGATGTTATGTACTCGAGGCAATCGGCTGACCACATGGCAGGCGCAGTACAAGCAGTATATGCCACCTGTCAGTGACAGGCTGTTGCTCATTCGATGTTATGCACTCGAGGCAATCGGCTGACCACATGGCAAGCGCAGTACAAGCAGTACATGCCACCTGTCAGTGACAGGCTGTCGCTCATTCGATGTTATGCAACCAAGGCAATAGGCTGACCACATGGCATGCGCAGTACAAGCAGTACATGCCACCTGTCAGTGACAGGCTGTCGCTCATTCGATGTTATGCAACCAAGGCAATCGGCTGACCACATGGCAGGCGCAGTACAAGCAGTACATGCCACCTGTCAGTGACAGGCTGTCGCTCATTCGATGTTATGCACTCGAGGCAATCGGCTGACCACATGGCAAGCACACCGAGCACCGCCAGTCATTGCGGTGATGGAGGAAAAGTCGATCACATGCACATCTCCCTTGAAGTGGGGGGACTTGACAATCTCCCTAGCACTGGGGCCGTCGACGGTGATGATGCGTGAGTCGCCCAGGTTCATGAAGTTACAGGCATAGGCTGCCTGAGGGCCTGCCTTGAGGGGTAGGATGGAGTAGCCCTCACTTTTCATGAACTCGCCAAGCTCTATTCCAGACCTACGGGGTGTGTGGTGGTGGTGGTGGTGGGTTGTGGTGCTGTGTAGTGGTGCTGTGTGGTGGTGGATAGTGTGCGTGTGGTAGTGTGTGGTGGTGTGTGTGGTGGAGGGTGGTGGGGTGTGTGTGGTGTTGTTGTTGTTGGGTGTGTGGTGGTGTGTGTGGTGGTGTGTGGTGGTGTGTGGTGAAGGTGGTGTGTGTGGTGGTGTGTGTGGTGGTGTGTGGAAAAAGCGCCAAAACGTCAAATTGGCCGGCTCTTTTTAGTGCAAAAAGCGCAAAAACTGCGAGCTTCGCCCACAGGGGGGGTGAAAAAACTGCGCGAAACGCGCAGAGGGGCTCAAAAAGGCAGCGCGGCACCGCGCTGCCGCGCGCGCTTAGTAGTACCCTGGTGCGATTTAGTGTTTGCGGTCGCTGTCAACCGCCATGGCAGCTTTGTCCAGGTAAAGTAGCAGCCTGTTCCCTACCGCCGTAAGACGGGGCTCCTTTAATACCACGCCCCACCAGGCGTTATCATTACATTCACCCCAGGAGGTGGGTCTCCCTACACAAACCAGCGACACCGAGGGTAACTTGACGATAGCAGAGTCCTGGGAGTACGTGTTGGCAGTTTTGACATACATTAAAACCAATTAAATGAATCAGAAACAGCGTTGACCGCTGACTTGGTCAGCTTGTACTTATGTTTTCAGTCTTGAGAGGACTTTCACACCAGGAGGTGGGTCTCCCTACACAAACCAGCGACACCGAGGATAACTTGCCGATAGCAGAGTCCTTGGAGTACTCGTCGGCAGTTTCGACATACATTGAAACCAGTTAAATGCAACACAAACAGCATTGACCGCTGACTTGGTCAGCTTGTACTTATGTTTTCAGTCGTGAGAGGACTGTCAGTCTGTCACCCCAGGAGGTGGGTCTCCCTACACAAAGCAGCGACACCGAGGATATCTTGCCGACAGCATGGACCTTGGATTACTCGTCGGCAGTTTTGACATACATTGAAACCAGTAAAATGCGACACAAACAGCATTGACCGCTGACTTGGTAAGCTTGTACTTTTGCTTTCAGTCGTGAGAGGACTGTCACACCAGGAGGTGGGTCTCCATACACAAACCAACAACACCGAGGATTTTGTTCAAATGGCGCTGTCACTTCTACAAAAGAGTTGGCGCTCTTACCGGACCTTAAAGTTGGGAAAGGCACGGACTTTCACCTGATGAGGTGGGTCTCCCTACACAAACCAGCGACACAGAGGATAACTTGTTAGTGGCAGGGTCTTTGGTGAACTCGTCCACAGTTCGCTTCATGGGGCTGTCCTCATTGATCATGACAGATATTCCAAAACACATTTTATTATTTGCACACACACAAACACACACACACACATACACACACACTAACACACACACACAAATTAAGCAAATGCAACGCTGTGGCGGTATGCAAGCGACCACTCACTTGGTCAGCTCGTACTCGCCGGTGGCCGGGTCCTTGGTGCACTCGTCCACAGTTCGCCTCATGGGGCTGTCCTCACCCATCATGACCGACATTCCAAATTCTATTTTATTATTTACACACACTCCTGCACACACACACACACACACACACACACACACACACAAACACACACACACAAACTAAGCAAATGCAACGCTGTGGCGGTATGCAAGCGACCACTCACTTGGTCAGCTGGTACTCGCCGGTTGCCGGGTCCTTGGTGTACTCGTCCACAGTTCGCCTCATGGGGCTGTCCTCACCAATCATGGTCTCCAACATAACACAGCAGGTGTCTGACAAGACATTGAAAACGGAATCCAGATGGAGACGCTCCTGTGCAGTGGTGGTTAAGTGTTGTTTGCTGTTGTTGCTGTTGTTGCTGTTGTTGTTGGTGGTGGTGGTTGTGGTTGTTGTGGTTGTTGTTGTTGTTGTTGTTGTTGGTTGGTTTTGGTTGTCGTCGTTGTTGCTGCTGCTGTTGTTGTTGTTGTTGGTGGTGGTGGTGTTGCTATTGTTGTTGTTTGTCTTTATCATCACACAGCAGATATCAGTCAGCTTGTTGAACACGGAACCAGTATGGAGACGACCATGCCTGTTTTTTTTTATAATAATTAAATAAACACACACCTGGTTGCTGTCGAGCCCATCTTTTACAAGGGCGATGCGGCGAGTACCCAGCAGGTCCCTACCCATCAGCTGTTGCTTGTTGTGATGTGTTTGTCTGATTACCTAATGGGTTTTCTTGCTTTTTGCTGTTTGCCGGCTGATACTTGCTATTTCGCGGTTGTTGGTTTAATTTTGTTCTTTCTCTTTATTTTGCTGGTTTTTGCCTTTTGGCGTTTCCTGCTTTTTGCCTTTTTTTGCTTTTCTGGGGGGGGGGGGGGGGGGGGGGGGGGGGGGGGGCTGCACACGCACCTGGTTACTGTCCAGGGCATCTTTAACAAGGGCGATGCGGCGAGTACCCAGCAGGTCTCTATCCATCAGCTATTGAGCTGCCAGCATGTTTTTTATTATTATTAAATAAACACGCACCATGCTTGTTTCCTTTAATATAATTAAATAAACACGCACCTGGTTGCTGTCCAGGGCATCCTTGACAAGGGCGATGCGGCGAGTTCCCAGCAGGTCTCTATCCATCAGCTGTTGAGCTGCCAGCATGTTTGACCTCAAGCCAACCCCAAGCATACACAAGTGGTCACCCAGGGCGAAGAAGTCGCCTCCCTCAAGCACGGCGCCTTCTCCTGTAGGCATGGGGGGTGAAGGGGGAGAGGGGGGGGGGGGGGGGGGGGGGGGGGGGGGGGGGGGGGGGGGGGGGGGGGGGGGGTCTGTGTGGCATGTTTGACCTTAAGCCAAGCCCAAGCATACACAGTTGGTCAACCAGGGCGAAGAAGTCGCCACCCCGTCAAGCACGGCGCCCTCTCCTGTTGACATGGGGGAGATGGTGGTGCTGGTGGTGGGTGAGGTGGTGGTGCGTGTGTGTAAGGTGTGTGTGTGTGTGTGGTCAAGCCAACCCCAAGCGTACACAAGTGGTCCCCCAGGGCGAAGAAGTCCCGACCCTCAAGCACGGCGCCCTCTCCTGGTGACATGGGGGAGAGATGGTGCTGGTGGTAGGTGGGTGTTCGTGTGTGTGTGCGTGTGTGTGTGCGTGTGTGTGTGGTGCCTGTGTGTGTGTAAGGTGTGGGTGGTGTGTGGGTGGTCAAGCCAACCCCAAGCATACACAAGTGGTCACTCAGGGAAAAGAAGTCGCCACCCTCAAGCACGGCGCCCTATGGGTGACATGGGGGAGGGATGGTGGTGCTGGTGGGTGGGTGGGTGGTGGTTCTTGTGTGTATGGTGTGTGTGTGTGTGTGGTGCATGTGTGTAAGGTGTGTGTGTAAGGTGTGTGTGTGTGTGTGTGTGTGGTCATGCAAACCCCAAGCATACACTGGGTGGTCATCCAGGGCGAAGAAGTCGCCACCCTCAAGCACGGCACCCTCTGGGTGACATGGGGGAGGTGGTGGTGCTGGTGGGTGTGTGGGTGGTGGTGCGTGTGTGTATGGTGTGTGTGGTGCCTGTGTGTGTGTGTGTGTGTGCGGTGTGTGTGTGGTCATGCAAACCCCAAGCATACACTGGGTGGTCATCCAGGGCGAAAAAGCCGCCACCCTCAAGCACGGCGCCCTTTGGGTGACACGGGGGGGTGGTGGGCTGGGGGTGGGTGGGTGGTGCGTGTTGTTAATGTTGTGTGTGTGGGTCATGCAACCCCAACATACACAAGTGGTCACCCAGGGCGAAGGAGTCCCCACCCTCAAGCACGGCGCCCTTTGGTTACATGGGGCGGATGGTGGGTGCTGTGGGTGGTGGGTGTGGTTTCTTTACCCCCTCTCCCCTCCCCCCCCCACCCCCCCTCTCGTCTCTCTCTCGTCTCTCATCTTCTCTCTCTCTCCTCCTCCCTCTGTCTCTCGAGTCCCCTCTCCTCACACCTCGCCTCTCCTCTCTCTCTCTCTCTCCTCTCCTCCCCCCCCCCTTTCCCTTGTGGGGCTGCAACTGATGTGTGTGTGTGTGTGTTTCTTCTTACCTTTGATTTCACTCACAATAGGGAAAGGCCCCCCTTCACCCCCCCCCTCCCCCTCCCCTCCCCCTTTCCCCTTCCCCCCACCACACTCGCCTTCCTCTTCCCCCCTCTCTGTGTGAGTTTCTTCTTACCTTTGATCTCACCCACAATGGGAAGGCCCAGCTTAGTGAAGCAAAACTTCATGACCTTCACTTCGAGCTGTCGCTTCTTGGACGACATCTGACCCATCACCACACCCCTGGGTGCAGAAGAGTGTGTGAGTGTGTGAGAGTGAGTGTGTGAGTGTGTAAAAGTGTGTGTGTGTGTGACTGTGTGTTTGACAGTGTGAGTGTGTGTGTGGCAGTGTGTGTGTGTGTGTTTGTGTGGGTGCAGGAGAGTGTGAGTGTGTGTTTGACAGTGTGTGTGTGTGTGTTTGTGTGGGTGCAGGAGAGTGGGAGTGTGTGTGTGACAGTGTGTGTGTGTGTTTGTGTGGGTGCAGGAGAGTGGGAGTGTGTGTATGTGCGTGTGGGGTGGTGGTGGTGGTGGTGGTGGTGGGGGTAATGGAGAGGGGGATTCGGAGATGTTTGGGTTTAGACCCATCACCACACCCCTGGGTGCAGAAGAGTGTGTGTGTGTGTGCGTGTGTGTGAGTGTGTGTGAGTGAGAGTGGATTGAGGTGGTGTGTGTGTGCGTGTGTGCGTGCAGGAGAGTGTGTGTGTGTGTGTGTGCATGAGAGTTTATGTGTGTGTGAGTGTGTGGGAGTTCATGTGTGTGTGCATGAGAGTTTGTGTGTGTGTGTGCATAAGAGTTTGTGTGTGTGTGAGTGTGTGAGAGTTCATGTGTGTGTGCATGAGAGTTTGTGTGTGTGTGAGTTTGTGAGAGTTCATGTGTGTGTGCATGAGAGTTTGTGTGTGTGTGAGTGTGTGAGAGTTTCATTTGTGTGTGGCCCCCTAGATTTTGTGTGTGCGTGAGTTGCGAGAGTTCATGTGTGTGTGCATGAAGTTTGTGAGTGTGTGAGTGTGTCAGAGTTCATGTGTGTTTTGTTCATAGGTTTGTGTGTGTGTGTGTGTCATGAGAGGTTGTGTGTGGCCAATGAAGTTTTTGTGTGTGTGTTTGAGTGTGTGCAGGAGGGTGTGTGTGTGTGTGAGCAGGCGAGTGTGGGGGGGGGGGGATGTTTATGCCCCACCCACCCACCCACCCACCCCACCCACCCCTACTCACCCATCCTGCACAATACCTTTTCAGCTGTCCTCATTCATATCCTCCCACTCACCCTCCCACATACCCACTCACTCCCCCACCCTCCCACATACCCCCCCACACACACAAACCCTTCCACCTGCCCACTCACTCCCCACCCTCCCACATACCCACTCACTCCCTCCACCCTCCCCACAATCCCCCCCCCACACACAACCCTTCCACATACCCCTTACTCCCCACCCTCCCCCATACCCACTCACTCCCCCCCCCCACGTACCCACTCACTCCCCACCCTCCGCACATCCCAACTCCCTCCCCACCCTCCCACATAACCCTCCCCCCCACACACACCCTTCCATACCTGAATCTGGTGATGGACGTCCCGGGTTACCCAGTTACTGAGTGCTTCCCGCCTCCTCATACCACCCCACCCCACCCCCCCATACCACCCCATGCCCTCTCTCATCTCCCCCTCTCCCTTCTTATTCCCCTCTACCTCTTCCTCCCTCCCCCAACCAACCTACTTGATCTGGGTTGATTGCTGTCCCGGGTAAACACCAGGTTACTTGAGTGCTCCCGCTCCTCCTACCCTCCCCCACCGAACCCACCCCCCATACCACACATGCCTCTCTCTCTCTCCCCCTCTCCCTCTTATTCCCCTCTACCTCCCCCCCTCCCGCCAACCCAACCTACTTGAGCTGGTGATTGGACTGGTCCAGGGTGTGCCCAAGTTTGCTGAGGGGCTCAAGTGTTTGTAGCGTACAGCCGGTGCCCTTTACATATACCGCTCTCACCCACATACCCTCCCTCCCTCCCTCCCTCCCCTCCTCCCCCCTCCCTCCGCCCCCCCCCTCTCCTCTCCTCCCCCTCTCCTCCCCCCATCCCTCCCCCTCCCCCTCCCGCTCCTCCCCCTCCTCCTCCCCCCCCCTCCCTCTCCTCCCCCCCTCCTCTACCCCCCATCTACCTCTCCGCCCTCCCCAACACCAACCTACTTGGAGGTTGGTGATCTGACGTCCCGGTGTGTAACACTAAGTTACTGAGGGGCTCCAAGGTTAAGTAGGCGGTGAAAGCCTGTGTCCACGCCACTTTGCATGAGCTTCACTGGTGGTTGATCATGATTGGGGTGGGTGTATGGAGTGTGTGTGTGTGTGGTGGTGATGAGGTGTGGGTGGGGTTAGGGTTTGGGTTTGGTTGGGTGATGGTGTGGTGTGGTGTGGTTGGGTTGGCGGTGACGCCTGTGGCGTCACGCCACTGGCATAGCTTCACTGGGTGGGGTTGTCATGATCTGGGGTGGGTGGGCTGGAGTGTGGTGTGTGGGGGGTTGGATGTTGAGGGTGTGGGTTGGTATGGATAGGTTGAGGTGTTTCTTGCCCGACTGGGCCTGACCTCACACTGTGGGGGTTGATCATGATCTGGGGTGCCGGTGGATGGAGTGGGGTGGGGCAGGGTGGGGGGTGGGTGGGGTGTGCTGTTAGGGTGTGGGTGGGGTAGGAGTTTGGGGGTGGGGTTGACCATGGTGTGGTGGGTTGTGGGTGGTGGCGGTGGAAGGCCTGTGTCCTTGCCCACGGGGGCATGACTTCATGTGGGGTCAATCATGACGGTGCCGGGTGGGATGGATGGGGTTGGTCAGGGAGTGGGTGGGTGGGTGTGATGTTAGGGTGGGGTGGGGTAGGGGGGTAGGGTGGTTGTGGGGTTGATGGGTGGTGTGTGGTGGGTGGGTGGCGGTGAAGCTGTGTCTTGTCTTGCCCACTGGGCATATGAGCTTCATTGGGGTTAATCATGATCTGGGTGCCGTGGGATGGAGTGGGGTGGGTCGGTGGGGTGGTGGGTGTGATGTTGAGGGTTGGGGGGTTGGTAGGGAGGTGGTGTGGGTTTATGGTGTGTGTGTTGGGGGTGGGTGCGTGACCTGTTTGTCTTGCCCACATGGCATGAGCTTCACTGTGGGGTTAATCATGATCTGGGGTGCCGGGTGGGATGGAGTGGGGTGGGTCAGGGGTGGGGTGGGTGGGTGTGATGTTGAGGGTGTGGGGTGGGGTAGTAGGTGGTGGGGTTGTGGTGTGGGTGTGGTGTTGGTGGTGGCGTGAACGCTGTGTCTTGGCCCACGGTCATGGTGCGCTTCACGGTGGGGTTAATCATGACTGGGTGCCGGTGGATGAGTTGGGGTGGGTCAGGGGTGGGGTGGGTGGGGTGCGATTTTGGGGTGTGGGGTGGGTAGGGTAGGTGGTGTGGGGTGTGATGTTGGGTGGTGTGGGTGGTGGCGTGAAGCCCTGTGTCTTTTGCCCCGGGGCATGAGCGGCCCTGTGGCGTTGAATCAGAGTCTGGGTGCCGGGTGGGCTGGGTGGGTTGGTCAGGGGGGGTGGGTGGTGTGATGTGGAGGGGTGGGTGGGGGGTCGGTGGTGTTGGCTGATGGTGTGGTGTGGTGTGGGTGGGTGGCGGTGAAGCCTGTGTCTTGCCCACTGGGCATGAGCTTCACTGTGGGGTTAATCATGATCTGGGGTGCCGGGGGGGAGGGGTGGGTGGGTCAGGGGGGGGGGTGGTTGTGATGTTGAGGTGTGGGTGGGTGTAGGGTGGTGGGTTGCTGGATGTGTGTGTGTGGGTGGGTGGCGGTGAAGCCTGTGTCTTGCCCACTGGGCATGAGCTTCACTGTGGCGTTGATCATGATCTGAGGTGGGAGGCAGAGGACGGGTTGGTTTGGTTTTGTTTGGTTTGGTTTAGGAAGGGGTTGGTTTGGTTTGGGAAGGGGTTGGTTTGGGTTGAGTTGGTTTGGTTTGGGAAGGGGTTGGTTTGGTTTGGTTTGGGAAGGGGTTGGTTTGGGTTGAGTTGGTTTGGTTTGGGAAGGGTTTGGTTTGGTTTGGGAAGGGGTTGGTTTGGGTGATTGGTGTTGGTTTTGGGCAAGGGGTTGGTGTTGGGTTTGGGAAGGGGTT